>VZTA01016333.1:126155-167210 GCA_013398855.1 Mohoua ochrocephala | reverse complement strand
GGGGCCCGCCCGGGGCTGCTCGGGGTCGGGGCAGCTCCCGCGGGGCTGCGAGTGTGGGGTCTGGGGGGGTCCGAGAGCCCCCGGAGAGCCCGGCCGGGGGCAGGACAGGGGCACGGGGGGGGGCAGCTCCTCCGCACCTCCTGCCGGGTCCGGGAGACCGGGACAGCCGCTCCCTCCTTCCCTTCTTCCTTCGCTCCCTCCTTCCCTGCCTCTCTCCCGTGTGCCGGGAGCTCTGTGGAAGTCGGAGCTCCGGGATAGCAGCCCCGAGCGCATGGGAACGCCCCGGTGGGAGCGTGAGGAGAGGAGGGAGAGCGACCGCCTGCCTTCACCTGGAGCCGGGCACGGCTCGGATGAACGGCGCCGCTCCGTTGGGATTACCCCGGGATCCGTCTGTGAGCAGGAGTGTGATCTGGTGAATTCAGGGGAAGAGGGAGCTGCGTTTCTGTCCGCTTTGAACGGAGTTGGAAGCAATGACGTAGGTCTGGTGCGAGCAGATGTCTCTGTCCTTTTAATGACATGGAGAAATGATTTGCTGTAGGTGCTGGATGCCATCGAGCAGCACTCGTACTTGCGTGGGAAGGAGAAGGAAGGAGGACACGAGGCAAGTACTAAGCCTTCAGAGTTTTGTTTTATAAATACATCTCCTCGTGTCTCCTCACCCCGCTTCCCCGGGAACGTGAGTGGAATGAATTCCCTAATCCTACAACTATGGCAGTTCTAAACTTCAGCCCCGGTAGCATCCAGGTTTTCCTTGGTCACTTCCTGAGCCTGGGCAGAACCGAGCAGCTCGGTGCTGGGTTTGCTGTCCCTAGCTGGGCTGTTCTCCCCAGGGTGGGGGAGAAGCCAGTGGGACACTGCTCCGGGAGGCGTGTGGAATGCTGGGCTCACACACAGTCCAGCAGCAGCTCCGTGTTTGTTTAAAAACAGCAAAGCAGGCAAGTGCTGACTCCAGCCCTGGTTGTGCCAGAAGGATTTGGAATCCCCGTGCCCACCTTTGTGGATAGTGATCCACATAAGGCGGAGGCAGTCAGGGTTGTGGATCCATGTGGATGCTGCTCCACAGAACACAGGGTGATTTAAAGTTACTGGGCACAGCAGTACTGGCTGTGGTTTGTGGTGCTCGTATTGTTTGAGAATAAGTGGGCTCCAGTCTGTTCTCCAAGGTCTGCTGACATATTTTAACAAGTGTTTAGAATGCTGCAGTGCTGGGAGTGATGCAGCTTGTTTTGCCAGCGGTCGTTATTTTGAGGTATCCTGTACCAGATTTATGAGAGGACACGTGTTGGTGTTTTTATGTTGATAGTGGATTGTTCATGGAGAGAGATAATGCACCATGCTTGTCCTCTCTGTTTACATGCTTAAAATTGGGGTATTTCTGGTAGGTAGCTATTTCTGAGTTTAAATGTAAACACCTGTCTGCAAACTCCCTTTTAACACTGAGCTTCATACAAATACCTGACGATTCTTTCATGCGCCCACAGTGAGGCTGAAAACTGTTCCTATCTACATAAATGTCTCGTTTATCAAATCCAGATTTCTTATTTGCTCTCCAACTCATCTGGCATCTGATTTGAGGAAACCTTGAGCTGGGTTGTTTCCATCCCCCCGTCTCTGTACGAGGGCTTTCAGATTGCAAACTAATTCTTGTTTGTGTGTGTGTATTACTTACAGTGATTCTCTGTAAGTACTTCCCTTTTGCATTGTTGCATCATTATCAGTTAAAAAGGATCTTAGCAAGTCAAAGCTTTTAAAGATGAGGTATTTCTACTTGTGCGCATTCTAAATGTAGATCTTGCATCAACAGGGTTTTACTGTTAGATTTCTTTTCCATAACGTGTTGCTGGATGGGGGAAACTTGCAGCAGAAATGAGCTCTGTTCCTTCTGAGTAACCTGCTGTCTCATCTTAAAGGAAAAACCCTGTTTGTATGGAGCTGGGCTGGAGTTTGCTGGGCTGCTGGGGAGCAGAGGGGGAGCAGGGACAGGGCAGAGGTCAGTGAGTTTGGACCAGGAACACAGACTCGTTGTTTTCTCCACTTACAGGTTTTTGTTCCAGGTTGTTCTGCAGCCTCGTGAGATGCTGCAGCATGTAGGTTATGAGAAATGCCAGGGGAGGAGGTGTTTGTGGAACACTTTAAATTTTACTTATTTGTTGCTTTTACACAAAAAAAGGTAGCTGAGGTTAATATTTTTAAATAGGAAACAGATCTTTTGTTTTAAGACAGAGCTCAGAGTCTTTTAACAGGACCCCTCTACAGTTCAGTCACAGCATTAACAGCAAACTGAGTTTGAATAAAAGTGCAGTTTTGGCATCAAAGGTATTCAAGAAGTAGATTTCTATAAAATTGTGTTTCAGCACATGCTCAGCTTTTTTAATAGACGTGCTTTTTACACGTCAGGGAAAAATTCAAAAAGTGAGCCCAAAAGAGTATTTTGTTTTGTGCTTATTATTTTCAAACTACTTCCTCATTTGAAGGCCATTGATTAAACCAGAAGGATCTGATTGCCCTCGGCTGTGTAATAAACATGATGCAATTGCTTGGTCATCAGTTCTTCCAGGGGCAGCTCAGTGAGTTTCCCTGACAGTGTTTTTATCACTCCCTGAAATCACTCTGGCAGCTTTGTTTCAATTTTCCGAGTGAAGTGTGTTTTAGAAGGTATTGATCTGGTAAATTTAAGGTTCCCATTGGCTAAAAGGAAGGAAATCTCTCCTGATTTTTATGTGGGCAGCGCAGGTTGTGACTTTGCATTGTGATCGTGGAGTGGGCATCGCTTAAAAGTCATCACTAGCATTGCATGCCAGGAGCTCTCATCTGTGAGAGCCTCAGCTCCTCGTTAACGAGGAGGAAAGTTGAAATAGAAATTAAAGTAAATTAATTGGGCGTGGTCATCCATCTCTTGAGCTACTGAAGGATGTTGAATATCCGAGTTATTAATGGTACTGTGGCAGTTTCTCAATTTTTATAAAGCCCCACTTCCAGCATTAAGGAGCAACGTTCCTAACATGACATGTTGTCCTTATTCTGCAGAAGTAAACCATGGGAATCCACTTTTAACTTCCTGTTAGAAATATGAAAAATATATATTTTTAAAGATCAGTAGATCTTGCTCTAAGATTCAAGAAACCTGGAGTACTGCTAGTATTCATTTTTAAATTATTTTAAAATTTATTTAAATTAATTAAATACTGAAATTAGATTGACTAATAAGTTTGTTCTTTCTTGGGATGGCAAAGAACACATTGGGTTTGAGCAGGTTGGAAGATTTCTTGTTTACATACTCATGTTTGTATTGTTTTACTGGACTTTCTCTTTGTGTCAGAAATCGTTAGTTTAATTTGTAAGGGCAGGGAAATCTCAAATTTAATATAGGGAGCTTACAAAACAAGTTTGTCTGAGTTGCTAATGAACTAGGCACTTATGCCCTTGGACAGGTAATAGCTTGATGTTGATGTAATTACTATTTTTTTTCCCCCACCCTGAATATTAGGTCAAACTGGACTCTGGTTTATTTAGAATTTAATGAAACCAATCATTCCATGGAAGCATGTGGTTGCTCATGGTCCCTCCTTGGCTACTAAAGGCTTTCAAATAGGGACATTCTCACAGTTTGGCCTCCATTTGCACCTCCTCCTCCTGTCACTGTTAATTACGATGCTGGGTTACCTGAGAGCCCAAGAAATTCCTCAAAAGAAGGGCAAATGACGACCTCGGTGTTCCATGACATTGATTTGGGGTAAGCAGGTTTTGTGCTGCAGGTGATGCTGTCTTTGGGAAAAGAGAGAAAAAGCCATTTGTGCTTCCCTAAGAAATGGTCACTGTCAGAGTGGACATCCTGGATAAAAACATCCTGGATAAACCATACACTTCCAGCTGCATTCCCCTGGAGTCTAAAACACGCGCATGGGTTTGGTTTGGGTTTGTTACTTTCCTACAAACTCCTCCCCAGGATCACTGTGGTGCAGGACGTGGCACTGGGAGGAATGAATCCTGTATGCAGTGTATGTATTTCCACAGGTATTAAGCAGTTTAGGATGAAAGGTGTTGGGACTACCAGATACCATCAACATTTTGTGAGCAGGATGTCATTATTAGATTGGAACTGATGAGCGTGTGCCAAACGTCGTGGTGAGTCTGTTTTTGGAGAGATGCAAGCTCTGTTCACTTCCTACATTAAACCTCATCGTCCCCTAATTTTTATATGTGAGCTGTGATTCTGTTGCACAGAACCTGGCGTAGTATCGAGCAGATTTATTTAGGGTTGCCCTTGAACGTTGTGAGCGTTTAAGCCAGATTTACAGGAACACAGTCAGTGATGATTCATGTTGAGATGATGTTTTTCTCCCTTGTAATGGAACATATGGGACTACGTAGCATATGGTACCACTGAAAATTGTTAAACGTGGAGCACTGATTTATTACACAGCAAAAAGGGTTGGGGTTTTCAGCCTAACACTGAGCAGAAAGCTTGTAAACAGCTCTGGCTGTTGGTTTGTGTTGGGTGCACTACTGTGTCGTGTGGTAATTTCAAAGGATTCCTTTAAATGGAAACAGAATGCTTCCAAAAGTTGTGAGCCCCACCTTTTACTATGGTTCAGTCTTGCTCTGTGGGATGACAGCTTAAAAAACCTGAAAAAAAAAAGAAATCCTTTCTCTCTCAGATGGGAAGCAGAGGTATTAAAATGTGTAAATAGTTTTCTTTCAGTCTTACTACCCAAAACACCTTCTTTCTGTGTTTTGTTTGGGTTTTTTTTTTTTTTTTGTCTTTATGTGACTTCTGGCAGGGAGAGGAAACACACACACACCTTGGTCCTTCCAGTACACAAGGGAAAGTGGACTAAAGTGCAGCTACAGAGAACATAAATTCCAGTCACCTATTTCCTCGTGCTCTCCTGCATTTCTTAACTATTCATCTTTTGGATGACTGTAATCACTCCAGAGTAGGCATCGCTTCTGCTCTGGCTCTGTAGGGTCTTGCTGCAGGGTAACTGAAGCTCCCAGGGGCTGTGGTCATACAGGTAATTAATAGTTGGTCATAAAAATACATTGATTAAGCTTTTTCAGAAATTATTTAAGCAAGAAACTTCATTTAAACCTCAGAACGGTGCTTGTGTTTGTTTTGTCTTTTTTTCTAATGACTCAATTTATTTGTACGTCTTAAAGTACTGATTAAAACAGACTTCGTGATAAATTTGCTTTTGTTAGGCCAAAAATACATGATTAAGAATATGTATTGTAAATTTTTGAGATGAAAATCAGATAAGCCTTTTTTCTTCCTTACTTGGTTAGTGACACTCTGCCTCTCAGTTTAGGGTTTCTTGTGTGTTTCTGCTTATTCTGCCTGGTTCAGGTAGTTTGAGTATGCTGTGTCCTTTAGAATGGCAGCAGATATTTGACATCATTAAAAACTGCTGTTATTTAATAAAAGGAAGTCGTATCTACCCTTGAGGGAATTAACTAATGACCTCTTGTTACCATCGCCTTCAGGATCTTAGATCCTCCCTTTGCTTGCCTCATTCTTAGTCATAGATTGGAAGAGGAAAACAGGCTTTTTTCCCCTCCCTCCCAACTCTTGAGCAGTTTTTCAACTGGAGATGAACTGATGGTTGACCTAAACCCCGTGAGGAAACTGAAGTGGGGAACACACTCCCTTTCCCCTTGTGGAACGTACTGCTGGTGTTAAAAACTTACACACAGCGTGCCAGTTAAGTCTAATTCTCAGCCTTAGCCTGCACATAAAATATTTTTTTAAAAGCATTAGCCCAAATGAATTTTAATTTATAGCATTTCTAATCTCAACACTGGCAGTGGTGTCAGTTTTAGCTCTTCAAAAGAGGGGAAAAACATTTCTTATCTGGAAAGTATGCAAGTGGCAGAGCAGATAAGATAATTGAGCCCTAAATGTGAGCTGGGATGGAAACAGGCTCTGTTGAGAGTCAGGTCTCATCCACTGTGCCACAGTCCAGCGGTGCTTTAATGCATAATAATCCAGGGAGTTTGGTCTTCCTGGGCAGGACACAGGGAATTTTCTCTCCGCTGCTTTTTCATTAAGAGGCACAAGCCTTTGGTTCCAGTGTGAGATGTTCGTGTTCTCAGAGTCAGGAGTTTTCTGTCATTTGGGAAGCAGGCGGCCAAAAATAGGATTTTATGGCTCTCCTGCCTGTAACAACAGTTAGCTGCTAAAGTGAGGAATAGAAATAAAAAAAACCCTTCCAACTTGTTCCACTCAGGCAGCTTTTTCTCAACATTTCTTGTGTTACAAGAACACTTTTTATCTGTGGTGTCTTTCCTCTGTGGAGAATCCCCACAGAAGATAACAAGTTTTCCATTTCCAGCTCTTCCCTTGGACTGAAAGCTCCTGTTGTGGTTTAGAGGTTGTGTGTTCAGGACTTGGGCATGGCCCACATGGGTGGGAGGGAGAAGCACAGGTATCTAAAACCAGAATACATGAGTAACTACTGGAATTAACTTTTTTTGCTGCACAAAGTCTTATTTTTCCTTTGTTTGCTTTAACTCTGCTTTTGCAGTTTTCCACCTGGTTCCATTGGGTTGCCTTACTAGAAAGTACATAACTTCGAATGAAGTTAGACTCTTACAGAATCAGACATAAGAGGGTTTTTGTTGCAAAATCAGTATTTGGCTTAGTATCTTGCTGCAGGAAATGGAGACCAGGAGTTAGGCCTGCTGCAGGTATTGAAGCTGTAGTGCAGAAAAAGATCTGCTGCTTTGTAGTGCCGTATGGAAATGCCATAAATCAAAATATATCTCACTCAGGCATTCGAGACCTGCAGAAACTACAGGTAAATGTGTGATAATACAGTCTGAGCAGTTTGAATGATTAACTTGGACGAATGCTCCAGATTTTAGGTGTGTTGGGCACCTTTTCTACGTTGCAAGTCTCCAGTTCTTATGTTACAGGGAGATTTCTGCCAGTCTGACTTGGTGCCTTAAAGTAGCAGAAAGTTGCTGACTCAGGCTTATTGTTAATTTGCTTTTTCCTGCCTACCTGAGTATTTTAGGGCAACACTGTTTATATTTTTAGCGCAGTCTTACTTTTTTTTTTGATAGGCTGGGCCCAAACTGGAGGTGGTCAAATGAGATCGCAGTTTGATCTGAACTGTTGGACAGTTTGTGCTGGATCCAGGCTCTGGGGACATCCAGGGAGGCAGAGGGACAGGATCCCTCTTCCAGTGCTGTGCAAGCTGGTGCTTGGAGCCTCAGGCTACCCGTGCAGCTCTGCCGGTGTTTAAGATCAACTCCTTGCAAATATTTAAGCAAGGCTTATATTCAAATGCTATTTATAAGACCAGACTAATTTCTTTCCTCATAATGATGGCCTTTCGGCTGATGACAGGGCTGGAATCTGGAAGATCTGGATTCTGTATGCCACTAGTCAGCTGTGTATCCACAGGGAAGTTGTTTGCCAGCTTTCTGCCTCACTTTTTATCTGTACTTAAATGAAAAAAAAAAAAGGCTGACTAATACCTGCCTCACAAGGCTGTGAGAGCACAGTTAGTGCCTCATGCTGTAAGATCTTTGGAAAACACTGTAGGAATGTTCAAGGGGCTTATTATGGTTAAGGTCGTGCAATGAGAGAACTGGTTAAGCCTGGGTTATTGTTAGACCATTCATTAAGGAGCCTTAATAGCTGAAGCTCTGATAGTGGTTGTTCCCTGGCTTCACCTGCAATTACCCCGGGTGCATCCAGGCTGCTGCAGTTCCGGAGCTCTGGAGTGGTCTGGAGCAGAACTGGAGCATATGCAGGGATGTTTGAGCCTGCCTTGAGCGCTTCGTTGCGATTTCACGGCTGGGTTTGCATGCAGGTCATGCCGTAGCCTCAGTGAATTTTGGCAGTTCAGCATCGTGATGATGACTTATTCTGCCACTAGTGAGCCCTTAGCACCTTCATGCCAAAAGAAACGCTGTATAATCGGCTGGATTTTTCCCGTGTGTCTGCCTAACTCAGAATTTTCCCTGCTTTTGCTTTGTAAAATGAACAAAATAAAAAAAAAAATCTTTAAAAAAATGCATCAGGCAACAGAAATTTTAGCATTAAAAGGTGTAAACCAGTTATTAAAAACCTCTTAGATATGGTGATCTTCAAGCTCAGGTCTTTTGGCAACCTGTGAAACTTTTGTGTGAAGGCTCATGTTGTGGTTTTTAAAATTAATTTGATAGTATACTTAGAAAGTATCTGTTGGAATTGTATCCCTTCTGGCCACCATTATAATAACGTAACTATGCAAGAAAAGGAGAAATCCCCGTGTTTGGGAAGGCTGGATACCAGTGTTTATTTCCCAAACCAAGTAACCTTGTTAGTCATTAGCAATAGTACCTTATTAAACTTTAATCACTTTCTTAAAATTCACACTCACTTGAAAGTCAAGACGCAGCCTTGACAGCTGGAGGTCCAAATCAGACAGTTTTATTTATCTTTGCAGTTTCATCTCTTCATTATTATATACATAAGTTGTTTTCTGTGTCTTGGCAGATTTGAAATGTATTGACTGAAAGAAAAATAGAGACTGGGATTCCTATTGAAACACAGGGCTGAAGGAGGTAGGGATCAGGGTGCAGGAAATGGATTGGTTGTGAATTTAAAATCATGAGTCTGTAAATTAATATTAATTTTGACCTGATTTTAGTGCTGAATCCAAAGCAGCTGTTATTCCACCTCTCCTTTCTCCCACTGAGCTGGGTTGGCACAAACCTTTGTGCTACTAGAGGGTGGTTCAGATTAGGAAACTGGTCCAGCTGTGAAATAACCGGGGTAGCAAAGCCAGAGGTTTGGAGATAGGAACAGACAGAGGGAGGGAGAGGATGGGGCTGGATGGTACAAACTTCTGCTAAATTATACTGAGAGTATCTTTCTGAAAAAAATATAAACCAAACAAAAACCCTCCCATGCCACTGTTGGATTTCAGTTAATGAGTAAATTGACGAGTTTCACTTTCTGTTTCTTAGGCATGGGTTGGGCCCAGCAGCATTTGGGTTGTCCTGGGGAAGACTCAAATCATTGTTAACACTCCCTCCTTTCACTGGGTTTGGGGGGTTTTTTTGAAGTGCTTTTTTTAGGAATCACATTTTTGACGCTTTATATTACTTGCACCTGCTTTTTATCTTTTTTTTTAAGGTTTTGTGTTCAGATTTAACCGAAGAAAGGCTTTTCTGAAAGGCTGACACGTTTTGCTGTATGTCCACTGCTCAGTGTTTTATAACTTATGTGGAGAAATATCCCTGCCTTAAAAAGTGGGGGAGAATCCTAAGCAGAATGTTTGTCTCAAGGCACTGACAGTATTGACTAGATGATGATACAGGTATTCCCAAACATAAAGTTGTATTTCATATTTCAGGTATACAGTGGCTTTTTAAAATGTTAGGCCACGGCCCCATATGACAGGAATCACATGAAGGTGAAAAGTTACTTCATAATATTAAATCCTATTTGTTGTTTAAGTGTGATAATTACTTGCAGTATATAACCGAGATCCTAAAGTTAGAAAAGGAAGCACCAATTTATATTAATTGTCTACAAATAGACTGTTTCATTAATACAAATGGGGAAAGTGTGTTTGTTTTTTCTTCAGGAAGATCATTGGTTTGGGTCAACAGTGCAGCACAAGAGAAGCCTTTCTGAGCACTGCTAAGCCTACCTGGCTCCCAGAGCCATCCAGGGAATTTGTGGTGGGTGTTTAAAGAATAAAACATCTCCGTTTAAAGGGCCCTTGGCTCCTGCTGGCAGGGCCTCCCCATCCAGAGCGCGTTTGCAGCTGCTGTCAGTGAAGTTGTGGGTAAGAGCCTCAAGGGCGTGGAGAGAGGAAGTCAGAAAACTTTCATATTTATGATCTCTGCCTGAACAAAGGGGCCGCTTAATTGGTGTCATCATTCATAAATTAGGAACTCTTGCAAAGCAGAGCTGAAAAGCTGAGGGTCAGGATGAAACCCCCTCTGTATCCTGTGCCTCTGTATTCCAGCAGCTTGGAAGTTGTGTCGGAGATGGGGGGGTTGTGGAGGTGAAGAGTTACCGCTCACCCTGACAGGAGGAACTTCCGAGTGCTGATGTCGCAGAACCACAAGGGTTTGCTACTACTATTTGTAGCAGGGGGGTGCGGGGCGGAATCTGCCTCCCCCAGCTGAGCACAGAGTGAAGAAACCTCG
The DNA here is from genome assembly GCA_013398855.1 of Mohoua ochrocephala. Classification (NCBI taxonomy): domain Eukaryota; kingdom Metazoa; phylum Chordata; class Aves; order Passeriformes; family Acanthizidae; genus Mohoua; species Mohoua ochrocephala. The sequence goes on along the minus strand of VZTA01016333.1, from coordinate 157,055 downwards.
CAAAGCTCATTGTCTGAGCGAATGAAAGGATGGCTGTGCTGGGTCTGTGCTGGCCGGGGCAGCTGGGGGAGTTGTGGTGCTTGGGTTGGTTTTTAAAAAACAGGGTGTTTAACCACCAAAGAGCAAAAGCTGGTGGTAAGAGGTGGCCAGGGAGCTGCGTGCCTGTGCAATGGGAAAGGTTTTGGTTCCTGTTTGGGGATGTCCACACCCTGCCCAGGCTGCTGTGCCCAGCAGGTAGTGCTCCCTCTGGAGCGGGATGACATCAGCTCCATGGCCTGGAGCCTTCTCCTGGGCTATTTGGGGGTTTATTGGTCTTTTTGGTGTCAGGGCACCAGTAGACCAGAAACTATTATCTTTAAAATTTTGATTCCATAAACTGTCACGTGATGTATTCTGCCTTCTCAGGGGAAAATCTGTATGCAGTGTACCGGGGTTTTCTTGTTCAGGAATTTGTGTGCTGCCTTTTTTTTAGGTCAGGTCAGGGGAGAACACTTCGCCTTTTTATTGGGAGCTTGCAAAGATTTTGGAGGATCTTTGCTGCTTTTGTAGGTTACTCCGCTGTCTTGGACCACCTTTGAGTGTGACATTCTGCACAACTGAGTTTTAGTTTTACATTATCCTACATTTCCTTTTTTTTTTTTTCCTCTCCTTCCCCCACTACTACTATCATCCTTTATGTTTTTTGTACAAAAAATAACGATCAAATACACCTTAAAATGTCCTCCTGAAGAGGTTGCATGTTCAGGGGTTTGATCCCTGTGTTGGCACAGCACTGAGGTAAATGAATGTGCTGATGTTCTGCAGTGAGATTGGAAAAAAAAATGAGTTAATGAGACATCTGGGTGGAGGGAGCAAACCTCAGAAATGAAAATCGCTTTTCTGTTTTACGACAAGTCAAAATATTTTGGAATTATAAGCAAAACTGAAGCTGAGTAAATTGATTTTTTTTTTTTTTTGGAACCACTTGTACTCGGAGCTTATTTTATGTAATTACTGGGGCGTGACTTTAAGTTCTGGGCAGGACTTTGTGGCTTGTTAGCATCGGGTTGAGCCTCTGATGTTGCAATGAAGAAGGAAGTGAGCGTGTGTCTGCTTGGGGAGGGGGACTGCAAAGCACTTCTGCCTGCATAAGGTGGGAATTGCAGCTGGCTGGGTATTTTTAGCTTCAGAATACCTCATTGTGAACGTGAATTTTGGTTCTTTCTTGTTAATCAGAGTGTTTGGTAAATTAAGCTCTCAGTTACTGTTTTAAAGAAGGTTTTTTTTTCATACCAAAATGCACTAAGCAGATGAGTTCTTCATCCCAATTTTATTCATTAAAGATTTTAATTTTTTTTAAACCTCCAGAGCTGCAGGACTGGGTGTGATGCATTTCACAAGTGTCTCTATCTGCTGTTGGTTTTTGCAGTTGTGCATCCATAGGTAAAGAGAGAGGCAGAGTAGGGACTGCAGGGAGAGGTGAGGCTTTATAGATCAGCCTCTGTTTCTCCAGCTTAATTAAAGAAAAAAAAAAAAAAGGAAAAATAGTGGATCTGATTGTGTTCCCTCCTTGTAAAAACATGCAGCAATAAGGACTTTTTCATGGGTTGGAGGGAGAGGCAGAAGACAGCCTCAGTTTCCATCAGTGTTTTCCAGTCATTTGCTGTAACAGTGATTCACTTCTGTTCAGCTGTTCATCCTGGCCTGAGGTGAGACATATAGAATGTTTCTATTTTAAGCTCTTCAGCATAATGGATGAATAAACTCACCCTTCCTATGCTGGTTTTTGCCACAGTGGGTGAGCTTTCCTTCCTGGGATCTCTGTTTTGCTGCACTGGCCTAAAATACTCGCCCTCTGAAAGCTCTTGGTGTGCTGTCCACACCGGTGGAAGAAAATGTTCTGACCATTTTGCTTCAGGGTTGCTGATCTTAAACTGCACTGTTAAAAATACCAAGTTTTCTGAAGGCACACAGTGATGTTTTCCTGGCTCCCTGCCTCTTCCCCCATATTGATGTGATTAAATGCCACCAAAACTCAGCAATCCTTAGGTCAAGTGCATAGCCATGTGCATTTGCTGCAGCTTTAATAGTGGTTATTCCAGCTTTCTTAAAGAAAATTAAGGATGTTTTAATAAATGGAAGTCTTCTGCTTGCCACAGTAAGTACCAAACAAGCAATTTATGTACCAGGGCATAGGGTTTTGAAATTATTTTCGTACCGCTTTAAACTGTCTCATGCTGACTCAGTTTGGCTGTAAAAGGCTGAAGTCTTGTGATCTAGAGCAAGGTTTTTGTCTGCTGGGAGAACAGGTGTATCCTGGAGATCAGTTTTTCTCTGAGACCAAAATGTTTTTTATGTTGATCTTCAAGGATCTGCTTTCCCCCAATACCATTTCACTCGCTGAGCTTTGGGATCAGTCTGTCTTTGCCAGTGTTGGTGGTGGCCCTTTCACATTTTTTGTTTAAGAAACTGCGTTGAAGTCTAGAGTGTCTGGTCTGAACTCAGACAGACCTGAGGGGGAGTGCTTTCAATTGTGGGTTCAATAAACCCACTCTGGAAGGAAGGACAGGGCAAAGGGGCACTTCCAGGCTGGTTGTGGCGGAAGTACCTGTGACTGTCTGAATTCCTTGGAGCTTTTCCAGGATCTTTCTGTAGTAATCTGGGCATATTCCACTGTTTTCAGAGTCAGCCTTAAAATGTCATCCTCCCTCCTTAATTAGATGCCAAATAATGCATTTACTGAATTGAATTAAGAAACCTCTGATGGTTCAAATGGAAATCTCGAGCCCATGTGTAAGGCTGCCAAATTGATTTGCTGAGGTGTGGAACTCAGAGCAGGTAGTTAAAGAGCTCTGCTGCCTTTGCTGGGACTGACTTAAACCCAGATCCCAAACCACACCAGAAAACAAATTTTGCTGTGGAATTTGTTTGAAAAGCTTTCGAGCATTAGAACATTTGCTGGCCTGTATTTAATTTTAATGGTGATATATTTTAATTGGCTGTCAAAAACGTGTTTCAAATTAATGCAATGCGCTTCTCTTCATGTGCTGGTCATCTTGTTCCCTGTCCTTAAAGTGCTTGGGCTCTGTGTGTCCCTGTTTGGGAAGATAGTGCAGCCTTCTGAAGGACACGTTTTCTGTGCAGCCTTTAAAATCTCTCAGGTTTGTTGGGTGTTTGCCTTGGGTTACCCTTTGAGATTTACAGGGCGGTTTGTGTTTGTTTTGACTGTTACTTTATCTCACTTTCTCAGTAAGTCCAGTCTCTTCTGGCCATGAGTGATAGGAGGGGAGGATTAGGAAGTTCTGGGAGCCTGTGTTTGGAATGCTGCGCTTCAGGGTGCACGCTTGGATTCTTTTCCTTAGCCTTTGTGGTGATTTTATGATTGAAAGAGCTGCAAAGGTACTGTGACGATAGAAATGAATTAAATGGTTAAATGTCTTAATCGTTCATATGTGAAATGACCTTTCTGCTTGCACTTCCCTTGGTGTTCTTGTGTATTGGCTCATCTTTGGTGACAAAACACTCCTTGTCCTGCTCTTGCACAGCAAAGGGGCTTCCTCAGCTCATTTATTAATTTTTAAGCTTGATACTGACATTTCACTTCCAGGTTTGGAAGCTGTTTTCCACTGCAGACCCAGAAGTCAGTAGTGGTTGGTTAATAAATGTCCCCGTGGCAGGCTGGGGGATGTTTGCCTGTGAGTTATTCTGCACACGCCGTGGGAATTGTTGTGTCTTCCTGAGTAACACTCACGCAGCAGTAAAGGACATGAAATGGGTTTCACAACACTGTCTAAAAATGGCAGTGCTCACATTCAGCTCTTTACCAGAGCTATGAATGATGCAGTGCTGAGAGCTGGTGGTCTGTGCATTGAAGGGTTCATGCAGATGTATTTGTGGGTGGGTTGCTGTTTTTTTAAGAAGCATTTTTAAGCTATACATGTTCTGTGTGTGTATGGTGGAGCAGCTGAATCATTCTCTGTGGAAAAGAGCATTTTAAATCTACTTTTTCATCCAGTGCCAGCACAGGTAAAATCTTTGAGTCCTCCTTTTATCCAGGCTAGGTGAGTGCCGAGGTGCAGTGTAAGGTTCCTGTGAGTGTAATTCAGGCTGTGCAATGCTGTGCTGAGAACTGAGCTCCTTCTGCATCCCATCAGGGCCCCTCAGGGATGCTGTGCTTCGTGGGCACTGGCAGCTGAAACTCAAATTGGGGCAGCCAGGTCACTGCACGGATTCTGCAGATGTTCCTGAGGTGGAGCTTCTAGCCACAACTGACCTCGTGTGCCCAGCAGCCCTTATTGCTTGGAGACACTGCTGGATCTTAAACCTTGGTTTGGAAAATCAGTTCCTGCTGTTCTTGGGAGCAGCAGTGCTGGTGCTTGTCTCTGTCAAACAGTTAAGCTACTTAGAAGCCACAGTTTTAATCTTTATGGAGAAGGAAATGGGAGTGTTGCAAGCACACCTTATATAATGCACATAATTACTGACATTACCCACTCTTCTTGTACTAATACCAACTCCTGGGCATGCAGCTGGCACCTCCCCAGAAAGGTGACACATGACAAATGTGTTATGGCCATTTTGCTGAGCAGGTTTCCTGTAACAGCTGCCCATGAGCTGCTCTTCAGACTCCTAGAGATCTCTGACAAGTCTGGTTTGGTTTGTGTTTCAGTGGTGCTTCCTGTAGCGTGACTTAAAATGCGTAAGGGCAGATGGAGGCCGTTGTATGCACAGGCCTGTCTATGCACTTTCCTGTTGCTTCAGGGAATTTGGATCTGTGTTTTTGGGAAAGCAGGAGGGACCTGGGGATTGAGTAGACTTTTGAACATAAGAGTTTTGGTTATAATATTCAGATTTTGTGTCTTCATCTCCTCTTCGTAGCACTGATTGCAGCTAGAAACAAGACACTGTATTAATATGATTGTGTTGATGTCTGTGGAGTCTGCTTTGGTATTGAATGAATGCTGCTGTGCAATTGAAGGTCATATGATGTCTGAAAAGAGAAGAAATTCTGATAAAATTGATATTCTCCTTCAGAACTAAAACCAACTATGGATTCCTGCAGCTTGGTCTGTGCCTTACTTTGTTGCTGCCAACTGTAGTGATCTGATACTTCGGAACAAACCCTTAATTTAGTGCAAATATTTGCAAAGAATTCCAGCTTTACTTTACATCAGGTGTTTTCTGAAAAGCCCCTGACCAGAAATCTTCTAAAGAAAATTCGGTGTCTGGGAAAAAAAAATTCATTTTAGGTGACGTCTGATGCTGGCAAGGGGGTTCTGCGAGTGCTGGGGAAAACTCCGTGCATTAGTAGTTCTCTTTGTCCTTGTTGACATACTACTGCTAATTTTTTATAATAACATGGCAGACTATTCAAATGGGGTGCCACATTTAGCTAAACTAGGTGGAAATATATATTTAAGTTCATGCTTGGAGAACTTCATTGTCAGTATAAATATTGCAGATAAATTGGTAGTGTCATACTTTACAGAAAGTTTTGTCTTAAGAGAGCTAAAAGACTGGTCTGGGGTTGCACAGGGAACGTGCCTGAGTCTGGGGACTCATTCTCAATAAAACCAAACTCTCTCTTCTGGATTTATTCCTTTATTGGGATAGCAAATAGTTTTTTGTCCTCAAACCAAGGGCTTGTAACCCTCTTTGCAGTCACTTCCTTGGTGAAAATTAATGAATCTTGTTCTGTGTCCATGGTCTCGTGTAAGCAGCTGTCCTTCCAGTTGCTGGTTTGTGGTGGATTTGTTTTAGGCTCTCTCCATTGATGAATGAGGATGTGACTTTCAGGTATTCAGAAGTGAGGTGGAATTTCTCTTTTGTCCTACTGGATTTTTATCAAGAGTCCTGGTAATTCAAGAAGGCCATGGTGTACTCTCTGAAGGTGAGACTGCTGCTGTTTGGTAATTCTAGGAGCCCCAGGCCTTATCTGGAAGGGTTATTAGTTGGCTACTTGCACACAAATGTCTGAGCTCTCATCAGATTAGAAGTCAAACCCAAAAATGTATCTTTAGCTTGAAATACATAACCAGCGCTCCAAAACTGCGTGAATCTTCATCGCAGTCCTACATCCACTCACTTTCTTTGCAGCTGTTTTGATCATGGACTAAAAATACTGAAATTGGTCAACACAATATAAAATAACTTCCTAAATTTGGTTTGGTCCTTGAATTTGTGCCTAGCAAAAGACTCAGTACCTGCTGAAGTAAGAACTAGTTCTGTGCTGTCAGTGAGGCTGTGTTCCTTCCTTAGAGGCCATCTGGCAACGTGACCCGACTCTTAAAATCTAAATTATTCTGACTGACCAGCCTCGGGCCTCAGGTAAGTTTAAATTTTGCACATCACAGTCCCTCTGTTACAGTGGTAATTTGTTTGGAAGTGAGAGGTGGACATGCCCAGGATGCTTTTGAGTTCAGGGTTTACTCCAGAGGCCGGTCTAGAGGCAGCAGCTGCTGTGGCTGTGTCCTCGGAGAGGCTTTCGTGGGGCTGTCACATGTCTGAGTGAGGGGACAGCAACGGATCCAGCTGTTGGCAGAGGGAACACGAAGTATCTCCGTGACTGGGAACATCTGGGGATGCAGGAAGCAGCGTGGCTGTTCAAAAAGAGGCATTTCTAGTCTGGTGTTTTGGAATGGAGAGAAATCATAAGGTGAGAACGAGTTTGATCCTCTGTAGTTTTGTCTAAAACAGAAGATGCAGGGGGAGAGCCGAGATTATTTAAAGTTTGGGGAGGGCCAGATGTGGTAAGAGATTAGAGTTAGTGATGCAGCACTTGAAAATGGAGGCAAGTGCTGGGGGGTGTTGCTTTGTTGCATATTTACTTCCCTTCTTCAAAATGTCCTCAAATTCCTGCAATTTATTTAAATTAGTTTCTCTTCTTCCAGTCTCTTCTGACCTTTAACATTTCTTGGCAAAATTTACATTGCATTCAAATTAAACTGGGGAATATTTTCCCAAAATAATCTTTCTAATTGTAATCTCTTATTTGAAATCTGCAGTATGTTAAATATAATGTACATTTATTGATAGGAGTTATTTCTTCTCATTTGTGTGGGTGTTATATATAGTCACATCACTGTTTCAATCACTGGCTGCCTGACTGGTTCCTAGAAAATACAGGGGAATTTCCTACCATGACTCATCTTGGAAGTAGCAGATGCTACAAGCTCTCAAGCTGTGTATGGTAGCTCTGGAGTCTCAATAAATTTAATTGAGTGTTGGAGACACAAAAATATATTGGATTACTGTAATGATTATACACTGCTACTATTTATCCCTTTTTAATGAGGATACTTAAGCAGAATCTTTATAAAGGTGATGGTGCTTTCTCCCCTTTCTGTCCCGTGGCACCGCTGTGAAAACGTGTTTCTGCTTTGAAATTTCAGTTTTACCCTGCTGTCACTGGGGGGTAACTCTAGTTTTGGTACTTTATAATTCTGAGAAACCTTCCTCATATTTTTTCTTTTCCTTTTTTTTTGGTTTTTACACTGTTGAAAGTGACCCTTGAGCCACATGTCACTCCCAAGCAGTTCCAGTCCCTTATCAGCAGCAGATTGTGTCGCTGGCAGTGGGTCTGTGCTCCTGGGGAGTTCCTGGGTACCTGCTGATCCCAGGTACAGAAATGAGTCTGGGAGTGCTGTGCCTCGGCCAGCAGCCTCGCAAGGGCCTCTGAAGGGTCTGTTGTGGAGCAGGTTTGCATTCAGTGGGATCACCTTGGATGTGCAACAGCTCAGGGAGGATGGGATTACACATGTCCTAGAACTGTGCCCTGCTGGGGTGTCCAGCATGCTGGGAATTGGAGAGACAAGGAGCTGCTGGGCTGGGGGTGCCTGGCATGGAACACAGCTCCCTTCTGCCGTGGAGGAGGCAGGAGGGTGGAGGAGGAGACAACAGAGGCAGTTTGAAGGGAGATGGGAGTGGCTCTCCTGCGAGCTGAACGTGCGAGATGAGATACCCAGCTCTGGCTTGGAGAGTCTCGGGATCAGTTCTCATTTCAGCGTTATCCAAATAAACCCAACCTGCTGCTTCAGCAGCTGATGGGCCTGTTTCTTCCAGTGTGGAAGTCTGGCTTCCCACGCAGGGACGGATCTTGCCTGGAGGCACACGGTGCTCCAGAGGAGCCCCGGAGTGTCAGTGGAGTGCTGTCGTGTCCAGACCCACTTCAAATCCAAGAGATCCTTATGGCTTGCCCTTTTCCATAGCTAAGTGAGGGGTGGCTTGCTGAGAGTAAAATTTAAAGCTTTGGGAAGCAGTGGAATGCCAGGCTGTTGGTGTGCAGGGCTCTGTGGGATGCCCTTACCCACCTCCTTTGTGTGGAAGCTGCATGTAAGACTTGGAGACACAGGACCGTCTCGTGCTTGGGGAATATTCCCTGAATTTACTCCTTTGGCTGTCCAGGATGTGTGGTATTTGTCTTCCTGATGTGTCTTATGACTATTTTAACGTGGGGCTTGTCAGGTTGGGAAGGTCGCCCATCCTGGTGTTGGGGGCTAATCTGGAAGTGAACAGAAAAACACTGGCTGGACTTCTCAGCCCTGGATTTTGGGTGGCAGTTCCTTTGTTCAGAAACACTAAATGAGCCATGTGTGCCTTACCTTCCGGGACATGCAGTGGATTAAGTGAGGAAGGATGGAATTACATTGTTACTTGAAGTTTTCCTTCAAGGAGAAGGGCGAGTCCTTAAGTGCTTTTCCTACTCTGGTGCCTCCTCTGGATTGCAGAAATGGGCTTTTCCTGTAGTGGCACTGGAGCGAGCAGCAGCAGCAGCTCTCAGTGGGAAACTGCAGCGTTGCATTTGGCCAAGGAGCCAGTTCTGCAAAGCCAGGCCCAGTTGGTGGTTCCCAGCCCCAGACTGGGGTAAGTGGGACAGGGAGGGGGCCCCGTCCCTGCCGTGCCTGGAAAAGAGGAAGCCTGGAGCTGAACCTCGCCCCGCGGCACTTCCCTAGAGAGCAAGATGAGGAGAGGCAGTTCCTCTGCTGGGCTTCATGTATGATTAATGGAGAGTTTAAGCACAGTATAGGCTTGCTCTGTAACCTTGCTGTGCTCCTCATATTCTCTGGGAAAGTTTGCTTCTCACCAAAGAAACGTGTAGCTGAGTTTTTCCGACGGTGGCTGCATGCAGCATCGTCTCAAATGGTTGGAAGCTTCTGTGTTTGAGTTTGCAAGATAAAGTCTGTGGTTATTTCTGATAGTTTCTTTCCAAAGTCACATAATACTTAAATTTGGCTGGGTTAGAAATATTCTGTTCTGGGGTGTGTTGTCTGTATACAAATATTCAGTGTTTTTCTCCCGTAGTTACACTTTTGAAAGTGTTGATTCTTTTCAGTATTATAAAGAAAAATCACCAAAATGTATGGCCATTTAATACAAAAAAGCCTTGGCTTAGAAGAACTCTTGGAAGAGTTCAGTGCAGCTTCCCCTGAGGGCTTTCCCTTCTTGGAGGCAACAGCTTTAAAATTACATGGGTAAAACTCAGGGCTGCTCTTCTAAGACCATTCTTGTTGTCAGGTTTAGTTATACATTTGTATTAGGTACTGATTAGTTAGGAAGACCCATAAAGGAGTTTTTTCCCCATTCCTCCTGTCTAGAGTATCCTTTTCTAAGAGCCTAGAAGCTCCTGTACAGTAATGACACCGATACAGGTGACTCTCTGAAGTCCCCTGAGCTCCTTCAGCATTTTGGGCTGACGTGATCATAAAGTAAAAGACTGAACTATCACGAATTTATTAGTTAATACTAGAATTTGTCAGTCCTTTAATTAGTGGCAATATGCCTCAGTCTGCAGAAAAAACATATTTCAGTCATAGTGTCTTGGCTGTGCTTAAAATTAACCAGAACAAAATAATGAGCCCTGCAATTGAGAAGCTGTCCCCAACTAAAAATATTCCTCCCTTAGACCATGGGGTTGGATTCTTTCATAGTTTTACTACAAACACCCCCTTAGGTTCATTTTGCCTCGGATGCTGAATCCATAAAATAGGGCTGTTAATATGTACACGAGGCAAGTAGTGCTGGAGACTTTCAAAAACTGGTAATTCCTTGATTTATTCATAAAGCAGGGAGCATAACTCTTGAAAATTTGATCAGATGCCAGTTCCTTCAGTAGCCACTCGATCCAGAAACCTTTTTATAGCTGTGCTAACATCTCTGAGGACTGTTAGGCTTAATTAATGTTTAAGACTCTTGTACAGAACATGTCATGAAAAGGAAAGCTCTTCTAAGGAGCATGGGGAGGCAGGCAGGAATTTGGCTTCAGGGAACGGGAATGCAAAGGATGTACCAGCATTCGAGTTGAGTAAGTTTGTGTCTATTCTCTCACTTTAAAATATCCTTTCTGCGTTTTTTAGAGAATTACTGTTATTTGGGGTGTTGAATTGACAAGTGTGCGTGCAGAATCCTTCACATGGACTTTCTTTTAGATATTTAAAAGCATTTCTAGGTTATAAAAAACACAGAATGGCCTTATTTAAAGTGTGTATCTGTCACGAAAAAGAAGGCTCTTTGCTGTGGTATGAGGATGGCTAAGCCTGATAAAATGATCCTGAAAATGTTCACTGTCAGGCAAAACACTTCAATTTCTCCCATCTGCAAAACAAAATAATATTTATATTCTCTCAAGGGTCAAGTGAGGGGACCATTTCTCTGGGAAACTCAACATCTTTTTCTTGTACATAAACTTGTTATGGATCCAAAAATGAGTGTTTTCTCATGAGCACTGACATCTCCCTGCACAAATACCTTCAGGGCCATGCAGAATATCATCAAATAGCAGAAAACCTTTATCCTGTGGGCATGTCTGGTGCTTCTGGGGCTACAGTGGGGGTGGGTGATATTCTTTATCAGGAGAAAATTGGCTTCATCTGTTGACATCTTGCTTAACAAAGGTATCAAAACCCTCAAACCTCATTTCCCTGCTCTCTTTCCTCAACACACGCTTCCCCAAAATCTAAGTTACGAAAAGTAAATGGAAAATAAACCGTAATCACAAGGTAGGAGTGGTTGTATAGATGTTTGTATATTTTTACCTGGGGGGGAAAAAAAGTTGGATTATTTCAGAATAATTTGCCTTAATGCTGTGAAGGGTCTGTTTTTGTGGTTTAGAACCCTGGATCTCACAATAAATACATTTCTTAGAGGAATTTAAGCTGAGTATCCACCCCCTAAGCAGGTGACGTCCACATCATGAACTGAGAGGAGAATGAAATGTGGGAAAACAGGAGGTTTATCCAGCCCTAGTGGTGGGGAAGGCCTTCAGTCTGTCTTAATAGAAAGCAGAACTGGAATAGACTGACGTAAATTACTGATTTTTTTTTTTTTCTGATTTAAGTCCAACAACATCGCCTGCAGGGGAAAACACTGTTGGCAGAGACGTTCCTGGTGATGAAAGCTTTACTGTAGCAGTTAAGCTTAGTTGTCTTTAGACAAAAACTTCATGTTTTATTTAAACCTCATTCAGGCTTTTTTTTTTCCCCTAGTTAAAAAGGTAACAAGTAGGGCATCGAGATCATATCAGTGAATGAACTATAGATGTTTTATTCAGCAAAAAGACCATTTTGGTTTCTCTTAGAAAAGTTTAATTGCTTAATTGCATGAGATTTAAGATACTGAAGTTCTACTGCAGTCTTCAAAGCCTGCTTTGTTTAGCATTGCTTTCAAGGCAAGGTTGGGGGGGAGAGGGAAGGGGAATGTGGTGGAGCATTTTTCTAATAGAAAATGGGGAGTTTCTGTCAAAAATCAAGACTTAAAATCAAGGATGCCCAGCCTTATCTGGTGGTCTTGAGCTCTGGGTTTTTCCCCCTGCAAAGACAGCCTGGCTACAGCAGAGGATGTAAATAAGCACTCACCCGGGGCCGTGCTCGCACAGTCGTGTTGGCTCGGAGCTATTTTATCTCAATATCTGTCCAAATAAACAAAGCTTTACGTGGTCAAGTGATGCCTGATCATCTCGCTCTGGAAAGCACTGGGCTGTAGCTGCTCGAGTGGCTCTGAGAAAGTTGTTTAGATCAAATTGGGAAATTGTGGGACACTGGGATGTTTCGTGGCTCTGGCCATGGTCAAATGTCGCTGTTTGTCAGTCCCGAGCCAGCCTTGGTGGTGACAGGATCCCTGGAATGCTGCTTGATGTTTTGATCAGTGTTTTATCTACAGTAACCATACTTCAAATGTCTCTGATTCCCAGAACATCCTTGGAATAAGTTTGACAGTTCCAAAGAGCCCTAGAAAGTATAACTGGAATTTGTCTGTTAGATGAAAACAAATCTACAGAGAGGAAAAAGCGGCTTTTCCTCTCCTTTCTTCAGAAATTTGCCACAGAAATAGGAAATAGATCAAGAGTTTTTATTCATTATCTTCAGCTGTCACTCTCGACATTGTTGAAGTACACTGAAGTACCGTATCAAATAGAACTATAATATTTGGCAAGGATAATTTCTTACCAGGAACAATAAACGAGGCTTAAAGCAGTTTTTTTGTTACTTGTCAGGTTAACAACAGGTTTGGAGTCAGATGGTTTGAGCAGGTGTATGTGGAGGAAAGAAAAAAGTGAATTGAGGAGGGAACATGCTGGATTGCTGTGGGAGTCTGCCAGGGATTTACTGCCAAATTCTGGGTGGAGAGAGAACTCCCGAAGTAAACCCAGAGGGAAACGATGTGTGGTGCACTTGTGTGTGATTGAGGGGGACACTGACCTGGATCTCCTGAGGGATGGGGACAAAACCCTGGGAGGGGCTGCTGGGATTTTGCCTTGGTGCTGGGCTCGGGCAGCCCCCGTGGTCTCCTCACTGAAGTGAAATTTTTCTGTTTTTCACTGCAATTATCGGTTACCTGAGCTCTTCGTTCCGAGCCTTGCACTCAGTATTGCAAATCGGTGAATTCAGTGATTGAGAAGGTTTTGTTGCTGTAATCAGAATAGAAACGTGTAATAGTTTTATGTCCATCCATACTTTTGGCCATGGCTTCTTGTCATTGCATTTATCCCAACACTCCATTTGCCTATTTTTGACTGCCTCTGCATGCTGAGCAGATGTTTTCAGAGAGCTGTCTACAGCAACCCCCAGGTCTTTTTCCTGTGTGGTTACAATTAATTTAAAATTCAGCAATGTGTAGAGTAGCTGAAAATATTACTGCTGCTGTCTGTTACCCTATTTTTGTACCAAATGCATTTCATCAGCCCCTGTTCTGTTGCTGAGATCTCTCAGGTCTGAGTCACTCGAGGTGGACCTGGCTGTGTGTGTTTTTAACATAATGATTTATCACTTCTGCTATGAATTAATGTTATCTATGAGATAAGTGACCGAAACCCTTTTGGTAGTGCTAATTCAATATACACAAATCTGTGTCATTACTCCAGCGGCCGTCTCAAAAATAGAAAACAGCTAAATGGCTTTTTTGGTGGCGATTCAAAATAGTAAATTATCATTAGAGCAAAAATAAAGCTCAGTCATATCTTAGAGCAATCTCCACATGGTTCTTCCTGTGCAGCGTTTGCCAATAAGCCTGGATTTCTGTTAGCCATTGAACACGCATTCCAACATCAGCTGCCAGTTCCTTGGCTTCTCATGCAGAAATAGAGATGTTTCTAAATTATGGTGGCCTTTGCTTTTGCTTTGCTATCCTTTTCATTATATTTTCTTGTTTTAATGATGTCTCTGACCTGAATTTCTCTTGCCTGTCCCCCCTGCCCTCAAATGCCACGAGTGTCTGTCACTGCCACCCACAGAAGCTCCCCTGTGTCCCTGCAGCTTCCCCCCCCCTCCCCCCAAATGCTGTCACTTGGTATTTTTGTGCAGTGATCTGATGTGATTTGGGGACTTGACATAGAAGTTGGGCCAGCAATTAGGAAGTTTGACCCTCCCCTCCTGATGGCTTCCTTTCCTGGGCTCTGTGAGTCTTCGGATGTCTCCATCAGGGAGCCCAGTGACCAGAAAATTGAATTGAAGCTTTGATAATGATTTCTCCAACTGATATCCGTGGTGTCTTTTGCAGCATCCGTTTTTCATTTTTGGGAATTCCAGCAGACAGAAATGCACTCACTGTTTGTGCTAAAAGCTTTTCTAGTTGGTTGGAAGGGAACTGCTGCTCGTCTGATTATGTTCATATCATAGCAAATTGCACTGCTAAAGTACCTCATAAAATACTCCGTTTCCATGGTGATCTACCTTCCACTTTTCCTAAAAGGACCGACTAGGTCCTGGGAGACAGACTCTACTCTCTTTGCCGGTGAGAAGATTAGTCACATCCTTTATTTTCCCCTTAGTTCTGCCTTGTTTTCTTTACACCAAGTGGTTTGAGTTTACTGATCATTTTTTTTCTCTCCGCCTTTAACATTCTGAAATATTAAATCTCAGCACATTAAAGCTCATCTGAGGATGTCCCTGTGCACAAGGATGCGGTGCTGAAACTCGCATTTGGAATTTCAAGTGGAAAAATGAAACTTAAGCATAGATTATTTAAAATGATGCAATGCTAATTAAAAAAACAGAAAAGAGAGAATGCTGAGGGGACAGGTACCTGCCAGGTGGCACATCCTAATCCAGGTGACTTTCTCCTCTTCCCTGCCTCTGCCAGTCTCCCTTCAGTGGAACCAAAACTGTATTTGCCTGAAAAAGGCTCTGACTTGACCTGCAATGTTAAGTTCATTTTAAACATCTGATTCCAGTGCTCAGTGAAGCACATTTTTGTTTCCCCTCCAGTTCTAATATAAAATTTTAGGTTTTCTGCATTAAAGCAACATTTTAAGGGCCTTTTCTGACCTAATAAATCCCAAGATGACAAAACTTAAGGCTGAAATCACAGACCTGGACCTCTCAGTTATCCAGTTATTTAAAGAGTCTCTGGGTGCTGCGTATTCTCATGTAATGGGAATTATGAAATGGTGTGGTAGCTGTAATTTCAGAATTTATCTGCTGTAACTCAGAATTTATCTGCTAAAGCAAAATAGTTGTTTCAGCTCAGAATTCAGCAGGATTTTGATTTGGGTTTTTTGTTTGTTTGTATTCTTCCTTAGCTTTACTCTGGAACTTGTAATGGATATATTTGATAATATATTGAGGTTTTTCTTCCTTATTTTTTCTTAATTTTCTTTTTTAATTTCCTTTTTCCCCCCCATCATGTGTGATCCCCATTGTGCCTTCCTACCTAGGAGGAGTCATTCATCATTCCCAGTTATAGCCCTGCCTGAAAACTGGCATCATTCACTGTGGGTTTTCTTTCTATCTCAGCAGTCTGTGTCATGCTCTTTGGGGGTAGTTTGCTGTGTTGTGGCAGGTAAAAATATATTTATTACTTTCTTAACCGTGCTACTTTAGTACTTTCATGAGAACTGTGGTAACTTGTGCATGCAATTAATTGTCATGAGGGTGTTAAAATCATCCTGAAGAAGAGGGATCCATGAGGGGGCTGTCTTATAAATACATACGATGACTGATAGAGCAAACTTTGAGTTCTTTGTGGGCGTTGAATAAAAGCGGCACGTGATCTTTCTTCTTTCCAGACTTTCAGCCATCAGTGCTCTTTTCATAGAGGATAAACACTCTCTTCTTGGACACAGATGATAATAAGGAGATTTTGGATGTTAGCCACTCATATTTCACTTCTATCTGTGTCCCATAAAAATTGCAAGTTATAAAAGAATAAACTTAGAAAGCCAGAGGGTAAGTCAAGTAATATTACTGACTGATATTTCCTTGGCTGGTACCTGCTAGACTAAGTCTGTCATCCTTTCATAATAGTATTCCCATGTGAAATTGAGTTTTTTGGGTTTTCCCAAATAAGCTTTTTCTCGTTTAGCTCCACTCCCGAAGCAGACTTTGGCACCTGAATGAAACAGGTAGAGCCCTTTCTAATGGTACCAGCATGGAACAAATTCCTGTTATTTATGTTGATGGCTGCAGTTGTGCCTATAAATAGGTCAGGAGGAGAGCTGGATGTGCTGGAGTCAGAGTCACTGAGGGCAGGCCGAGCAGAAATGATAAACTGAAGTAGTCAAAAAAGCTGTTTCCTAAAGCGTTATCTCTGGCTGGCACAGAGGAGGCAGGAAGGAAGGAGGGCTGAGAAAGGAGAAGTTGTAGCAGGGAGAGAGATTCAGGGGGCAAAGAAAGGGGGAAGTATAACACAGCGAACAGGAGGTGTCTTGGGGGGCATATAGAATCGTGGAAAGCCAGGTTGGGAATGGGGTGGAAATGTGTTGGAGTGCTGTGGCTTCCTCTGCTTCTTAAACCAGCAGCAGTACGAGGTCAGGATGCCCAAGCCTTTCCCTTTTATCCATGTAGAGGAGGAACAACATACACAGCACTGTGCAACTCACTGTAAAATTGATGTTTGGGGTTGTTTTATTAATAGACAGTCATGATGAAGATCATGGATTATCTGAGTCATGAAGGACATCACACGTACCTTCCCCTGTCCCTTCAAAGAGAAAAAAGTTAAAACCCTCCAATTTGGCTTCTTGTGAGAGGTGTTCTCACCCTGCATGACCAGGGAATGTCTTTCTTTTTTTTCCTCCTCCATGCACACAGCCCGTATCTGTTTCCTTACTTTTTGTAAGGGCCTCCTGCATGATTCCTTCTGGCCAGTTCCACTGCGATGCAGCTTCCAGAAAATCAGTACCTGAGTTTACGTTTTCTTGCACAAAGAGAATAAACAGGATTTTTAAATAGAAAACTCCTTTTTCAAAGTCAGCTAATGTTATGACAAAGCCCATGTAGCTACACCAGGACACTTACTCATTGCCCTGCACTTACATAATGAAATCCCGATTTGCCCCAAACGGTATCGCAGGCTTTTCTTATGTAAATATGTTCACGCGCCTCTCCTAAAACACAGCTTTTCCTTGACTAGCACACAGTAACATAAGTTAACCTCAGGTAGTTAAATCTAACAGTCCCTGCAGTTTCTGGCTTTAAGGGACAAATCAGAAGTCAGGCCATCTAAGTCATGATAAGGAAACTACTTTTAAAACACAAAGAATTTTATTGTGTTCAGAGTTATTGTAGCAGTTACTCCTTACACTTGAGGAAAACTTGGACTGGAGATGGAGATGAGGTTTCAGCCTCCTTTGCTATTTAAATGACCTGGTGGCCACTGTGGTGGCTTCAGTGTCCCCCATGGGGATCCTACGGCTCTGAGTTGTAATGCAGGTGAGTAGGAGCAGCTCAGATCTCACTGCAGCATCACCCGGGACACTCTGGAAAGCTCTGGGAATAGATTTGTCAATTGCTGGATGGGTTTTTTGTTTTATTTTTCTTGATTATGTGATGGTCAAAATATAAACTCTTTTTAAAAAGTACCTAAAAATAGCTTTAAACCACAAAATGGATCCAGCTCTTTGGAAGCCATTACATTAATAGGTAGGAAACTCTGAGTGTGCTGGTGTCTCTTGAGGCTTCCACAAACAAATCCAATGACTTATTTGTGCCTCTGAGTAGCACACACAGCATAATACTCATCAATTTATAATGGTCTGGAGTTTTAAGCAACATGATGGAGAGCCTGATAAAAATGCTAAAGAGAAGAAAAAATTGATGAAAATAGGAAGGCAATTTTCTCCATTTCGTGACCCATCTGTGATGCTTTGTAGAGACGTTTTGGTGAGAAGATCTGATGAAATTCGTATTTCTGTGTATGATGCTATTTGGGCTTGTGCATGTTAGGGTTTAAAATGATTCATGGATCTTTCCTCCCTTCCAGATGTACTGCTGAATTATTTCAAGTGTGCCGTGATGAAATATTATGAAATGTTGTTGCTGGGAGCAGGAAGCCTTTTTTCTTCCCTTTATTTTTAATTAGGCAAGGTTTATTTCATGACTGAAAGTGTTTAATCTTGTTAAATAAACCTGAGAAACTCTAATAATGCTCTCTAGATTTTATGATAAAATACAGCTTCTAATCCAAGACATGTTAGTTACCTTAAACTTATTAAAAAGGGTGTACACATTTCATTAAATTGTTTTAAATTCAACAGGAAAACTATTGGGAAGCAGCACCCAGTGCCTCTTGCTTTTTCATTACAGATCTATTGTGAGAATGATGCTGTTTGGCTTTCAAACTAAAGCCCAGGCTGTACCCCATGATTTTGGGTAGCTGTGATTATACGTATTTAGCAAAGCAGTGGAATTCCAGAGAATAACTGGGACTATTCCTTTGGGGAGGGCTGGCCTGTGGCTTGACTTCATACTTGTTGAAACATTCCTGATGACTAAAACTGATTGCTTCTTGACTTTAAGCCCACTGATTTTACTTTTTTTATTATTATTAAATAAGATTGTCTTATATTTTAAGTTTTAAATAAGTTTATTGTCTTTTGCTGCATAAATAGTGGTCATAGGGGAGTTATAAATTGAATGTTTCCTTTAAAACTACTGCTCCTCATCAGAAAAAAACCTGGTTTTGTTGAGGTATTTATCTCCAACAAGCCCTGCAAGTTATTAGCTGGATTTCATACCCCAGGGGCACCGTGCAGTGATGGTCTGGGTCAGAACAGTTGTGATTCAGGGTTTTATTAGCATGAGTAATCTGTGAACTCCACATGACCCGATGCACACACGAGCTCTGGACAGCCCTGAACCCAGTGCAAAGTGCCGGGATGGAATTCCAGGTGCACTGCAGAGCCGAACACACCGCAGGGAAATTCTTGCACATCCTTTTAGGAGCTGGAGGTGGTGAGGAGCTGTGGTTGCACCCAGATATTAATAAGAACGGTGCGTGGCATTGACTTGGGTGTTCTGGGAAGTTACTCCTTGGAAAAGCCAAGCAGTAGAGGGGGTGTTTGAGGAGCTGGTGCTGCTGCTGGTGCCACTCGTGTGGTTCTGGTGACATTGTCGAGCTCTCCTGGCAGACTGTGTCCTGATTCCTGAGTCTGCTCCTCCTGCTGTGTGCCCTCAGGGAACACTACCCTGATATCTGCAGAGCCTCAAATGCTCAGGAATATTTGTCTTTCCTGCTGAAGGTCACTGGGTACCTTCTGTTCGGGTTCCGTACCCAGTGAATCGTTTTGCTTCAGAGAAATCTGAGGGAGGGATGTGAGAGGACTTGCTGCTTCTAGACCAGAGTGAAATCTTTCCTGAGTGTCTTGGAATTGGTGATTAATTTAAGCAAACAAAGGCTGTAGTAGAGGTGCTTTTTGTATGCCCTGCCAGTAGCTTGAGTTTCTGTGCCAGGTATGTGAATATGACTGGCTCAAGCATTAAAATAAGTGAAGTGCCCGGGAAAAAAACACGTATGTTGTGTTCACTTACATCAACTTAGCTGGGAAAGTAATTCTTAACAATCAAAGAAATGACACTGAACAGCTTAAAACGTGGAGGTTCAACAGTGTTCTCCAAAAAGCTGCTCTAAAATAAAGGGCTGTTCGTCCAAGGTCATGGTCTTCATGTGAGGGACTCAGCCCAGGATGAAGTGTTTGTGTTTGGCCTGGCCAGCCAGCCATCTGTACCAGTTAAAGGGCAGGGGGATAGCTCCAGCTTCTTAAAAACAACACAAAACCCACCCAAATCAAACCAACCAAACCGTGTCAGTTTGTGGGTGAGGACTGCAGGAGAACGTGAGCACCTTCCTTACCTCAAGCTCGAAAGGTTTCTTACGCAGGATAGTGATCAGCTGAATTTATCTCAGAATTTCCTTCTTTACATTGTTTTCCAGATTTTGGAGAGGCTGAAGTGATGAAAGGGGGCTCTGTGCTTGCCATTCTTGGGAAAATAATTCTGGTGTGAATTTATTCCCCTCAAAATAGTCATCTAAAAATGGGTGCATGAGCCATGTCATGTTGCTCCTCCTCCGAGTGGAATCTGCTACTGGTCCACCCTGTTTCCTGTAGTTTGTTTTTCTGCACGAAGTGGAAAACTTTGTCCTTGTTTTGGGAAGTACCCTGGTGTAGTTAGGATCTAAAATTAATTTTGTGCGTTTCTGGGCACATTTGCAACAGCCCTATGGTGCTGTGAGATGCAATTCAAACTGTGTTTTTACAAGCCACACACTTTGAGTTCTCAAGTGGATCTTATTGACAGACATAATTCTAGATCCATGGATTATTTGGGAATGTGGGTAGTTTAGCTCCTCTTAAAGGTGCTTCCAGTTACGTTTTGTTCTTTCCTTTATATTCAGGTCAAGGTGTTTTCTGTTGTTATTAATACAGCACCTGGAAGTCGTAACTGGTAGGAGAGAATCTTTGTGCAGACACCTGTAGCAAAAGCAGTTAATTCATGGTTTTTAAATGGGAGGGTTGCTTAGCATTGAGGAACTCTGCCGTCTGAACAAAATGCTCATCTCCCAAACCCTCAAAATCTTGAGTCACTTGTCACTCCCCGAAGTCACTGCCAGTGTGATTAATGATGTTTGGTTTTGAGGTCTTCAGGACATGCAGAGTCTCAAATGCTGCTTTACAAGGATGGAAAGCAGAAATCAAGCTTCTAATAGAAATTGTTTCTTGCTGTGTTAATTCAGCCCTTTGGTAATGAGAAGAACCTGCTCAAATTGACCACACCTTGAACTTGAGGTTTTTCTACTAAGGGCACTCGACTCTTAGAGTGCTCTGCCTTGATTTAAATCATTTTTGTTTCAGTCTCCACATACCGAGAAGAGAGTTGTGATGTTAAGGGTTTGTGACCTTGCCAGCCTACGTGGAAGTGGTGTGATGTGCATCTGTGGTGTTTTACACTGTCCAATACCCAAATTGTGTATCTGGTGCCGTGGCAGTGTCAGTGCAGAGGGTTCTCGGTGTTCGCAGCACTGTGGGATCGGATGGATCGCTCTCTGATCCTGTTCAATCAACAGGACTCAGGTTGCGGCTGATACACTTTCCCGCCTAAGTTTTTTGATAGTCATTACTGGAAAATAATAGTCCTGCTGAGCAGATTTACTGAGAAGGTTTACTTGCATCACTACTCATGTCTGCCCTAATTGGAAAATGACATTATTACTTAGGGCTTAACTCTAAGTATTGACATTTAGCTTCCCGTTTTAAATACCTTGAATACTGGAGCTGCACAGGCTTTATTAATGGCAGAGAGGTTCATTTGACTTGAGATGGATAAATTGTTTTCTCCGTCAGTTTGTTTTTATTGTTTTTAAACCAGGTGGATTTTTCTGTTGGCTGAAGAATGCCAGACCTGAAATACTGCATTCTTTGTCCTGTCTGCAGGGCTGTAGTAAATATAGCACCTGTGGGTGAGGCCAATCAGCTGAAAATGAATAATCATTTCATTCATCTGGCTTTTGTTTATACTTGGGATTTTTTTTTTTTAAGCAAAACATTGCAGAACCTTTTTTTGGTGCTCTTCAAAAATAGCCTTTTAACAGCTCAGTAGTATTGGCCAGTGGTGAGATAAACTAACAAAAATAACATTTTTGGTAATGTTAGCTATTAGCAGGAAGATTTCTGCTCATTTATTTTTTCCCTAATAAAGGAGAGGATGAGTTAGTGTGTCATTAAATCAGGTGCCTATTAATTCAGATTTTGGCAGTGTAACTATTGCAGTATGCTTAACTTGGAAGCATTTCTGCTGTGCATGTAGCTACATTTTCCATGAGTTCAGGCTGATTCCCAGCTCTCCCTGTGTCCCACTCCCCTGGGGGACAGCGGTGGCTCTTTGGGGGTGTTCCTACAGCCATGGGAGTGGGTGGCTGCAGTGGGTGACATCCCTCACTGTGACCTGATTTCAGCTGATGGGTCTCACTGGTTGGCACTCCTATCCCATGTTTTCATTGCTCATACTCTCCCTGGTGGAATTCAGCAGTGTTTGACTTACTAATGTCCAGGACTTTCCCTGGAATCTCGTGTGTCATCAGGTAGAACACAGAGAACCAAGTAATGGACGCAGCTTTGTCAGCTTCTCATGGAATCGTGGAAGGGTTTGGGTTGGAAGGGGCCTTAAAGCCCATTCAGTTCCACTCCCCTGCCATGGGCAGGGACACCTTCCACTAGCCCAGGCTGCACCAAGCCACATCCAGCCTGGCCTTGGACGCTTCCAGGGATGGGGATTTTTTTCTGAGCTTTGTCCTTTTTATAGATGATCTAAAAAGCATGGGCTGAGAGGGAACTTCCTGTGCCCTAGCAAGCTTAAGAGTCTTTATAAAAGCCAAAGAACTTGGCATTTTAACCTCTTTTCCTGGTTTTCTGTCCTACAATGATATATAGTCCAAGGGCTCTGGAGCACAGGAAGCGCTAATCCTCACCTAAAGTCACACTGTTAGCATTCTCAGCCAGTTCTCCTTTTCCTTTATGGTTCTCTCAGCCAGTTTTCCAATGGGGCCCTGGAACCACTGGCCTTTACTGGATGTGGTGGTTGTGTGTGTTAGAATAAGGTGTAAAACTTAAAAATCATTTTCCTAAATACTGTTCTTTGGTGTTTTTTTGCAGAATAGGAGAGTCTGGAGGGCTGGGAGCACGGGACAATGCTGCTGGAAGGAATGTGAGCCACAGAGCATGGTTGGTGCCACAGTTATCCAGGTGGGCTCCTCTCACTGCACCTCTCCTGGCCTGCTCCATCTCTGACCCTGAGCCAGGGAGGCTGTCTCAGCACCAGGCCAAAATTCTGCTTTCATCCAGATGGCACTTGAAGTCCAAAACCTTCAGAAACCTTTTATGTGTGTTTTAGTTTTAAAATTTACCTGATTGTTACATTTCAGCTGGTCTCTCGTTAAATGTTGCCCTGGTTTATATCATGGCCTAGGCTGAAGGTCCTAGTGTGTGTTTGCCCGAGTCTGTGGTGCACAGACAAGATGTGGCCTCGGAGAAGGAGGTGCTGAGCCACGGGTGTGAAAGGAGCTCTGAGACTTGCTCCAGACTGATGGAAACTGTTCCAGGTGGCTCAGCTGCAGCTCATCTGCTGGGTTTCACAAGCCAAAAGCAGATGGGTAAAGGCCCCCATCATTGCTTTGCACTACAGTATTTAATGAGTCAATGCAGATTTTTCAAGATGTTTTGTTAAGAAATGGAAAACTTCCTGATATTTGGATTTTTCTTCCTTTTTTATTTTTTTTGTCTTCCCACATAAATAAAATTTTGGGGATGAATACTGAAAATCTTCATTTAGATGCAGCTCAGTTCTGTGCTAAGGGAAGATGTTAGGGAGGCAAAGATCTGCCTTATATGATGGAGTTTAGGATTCTTCAAAAGCAATTCCATGCCTGGGGAGCGATCGCAATCCAGCAGCACTGGCTGTCTTGAAGCTCTGAGTAAATAAATAGAGCAATAACAATTACATGGCTGCAAAGTGTTGCTGTGGAATAGCAGCTGACTTTTCTATGAGCACCAGCTGGCAATTGGGAGTAGAGAAACAAAGCAAACAGCCCAGAAAAGTAGGAGGAACAACAGAGAGAGTCTAAAAACTGACACATCGAGAGCCCGGCGTGAAGAATAACAAACTCCTGTCACAGGATGTTTTGCATAGCAACAGGACTCTTGAATTCAAGTGGACTTCAGTGTCACTGCAGCACTTGCTTCCTGTGTGAGATAAAGAGCTGTTGTACCCTGAATGCATTTTAATCTCTCTATCTTAATAGGACTAATAATTAAAAAGAATTAGCTGGAGGAAGCGATAGTGAAGCCTATTGCTGCTGGAAGTGTTTCCTCTCATTTTGCTGTCAGGGAAATGTGAACAGAAACACATGGAAGGGAAGCAGATTAAAGATGAGCTTTTCCACCAGGTGCTGAGAGCTGTCTGCAAACGGCTTTGTCGATGAAGGAAGAAATTGGTTGGGACTTGAGAGCACAAACCAGTTCCTAACACGCTTCACCATGCGCAAAGGGGTGCCAAAGGACCCAGAAATAGCTGACCTGTTCTACAAAGATGATCCTGAGGAAATATTCGTGGGTTTGCATGAAATTGGACATGGAAGTTTTGGAGCAGTTTACTTTGTAAGTATAGTTCTTTCTTTTTTTGGAAAACGGAATCATTTCAAGTGATGTTTTGGAGGTGTTTCAGCATTTGTCGAAGGAGGTGTTCTTCAAGTTTTTATTGCTCTGTGTGCATTAGTTTTGTGATAGCACGTCTCAAAAATCAGTGTTTCCAAACCACTCCCGATCTCTTTAATGTTACAGCTCTATTTATAGTAGCAGTTTGCTATAGTCTTAATAGTGCACCCGACCATCCACGTCAAGTATATGGTGTTTTCTGCTGTTTGATGCTGAAAGTTGAATTTAAACAGCTGAAAATTAATTTGCCAAACTGGAATTTCAAGATACTTGGAGTTCATCTGCTTGGAAATCGCTGCAAATTCCTTTATGGCAAAAGCAAAGAGAGAGTCCTCAGAGGAATGGGAATTCAAGCAGGAAGGATGTATGGCATTCATTGACACAGGCAAGAGAATTTAATATGGAAATGAGAAAAATGGTGCTTTTGCAGTTGGTATCAAACAAAGCCAAATCCAAAGTACTTGGCTTGGAAATAATTATAATCCAGTTGGTAGTGGTGAGACTGAAATAGAATCAATATTGAAAAAATCAGTTAAAGACAAATAAAAGCTGCCCGATAACGTGGTCAGCCACTCAGGAGGATCAGGTTCGCTGGAATTGGGTTTCTGAATATCAGACAGTGAAGTATTTAGATAAGACCCCTTACACCTCTAGCTGGCAATAGGTAGCATGAGTTATTTTAAGCATTCCAGTTCACTCTTTGGAGTTGTGTGAAGTGATGGAGGTGTTGGTGGAGCTGTTGTTACGAGAGGAACCTTAAATTTTATGTCACATAAGTATTTCATGTGTATTTTGAGGGATAACAATATAATTTCTCAAGGTATCATCTCAAATATGGCCAAGACTGCTTCAGCAAGTGGCTGTTCCCCAAGTGTGCTCCTACAGTGAGTTGTCTCAGCCAGGAGCATCCCAAGCACTTGGTGCAGCCACAGCTTCCCCACAGCTCTGGGAACGTGGCTGGCAATGTGTCCTTCAGTGACAAATCACAGCTGGAAGGAGAGATACCATGGTCAGGTGGAGCTGCTTGGAATTAACGTGACAGAAATAAAGCATTAATACATCTGAGTAAAACGCTCTTGATCTTCTCTGTGCTGAATCAGGGCGGCAAGTGGTGGGGAAGGGCTTTGCCTTATCCCAAAGTTCCTTGTTTTTGGCTTTCTCTGTCTCGTTTGAGGAGCGTGTGCTGTGAGGGGCCTGTGTCACCTCCCTTCAGTAATTCCTGTGCTCCATTGGTTCACCCAACACAATTTTTCTTTGAAGTCACCACATGCCTCAAAAAAATGTCATTAGTTAATACATTACTTGAAAGGAGGATTTACCACATTTAGCTCCTATTATAGTTTAAGCTTTTAACTGTCACTAATTTTTTGTCCCAAAAATGGTTGGATGTACAGAGATTTCAGCAACTGTTTTAAGACCAAAAGCTTGACATTTTTTGCCCTTAACATGCAGAAATGAGGGCAGTGCCAATCCAGGCAAGGAGAGATCTTCCCAAAACGGAGTTTTTAGCCTCCAGTTACCATCCCTGCATCATCTAGGCTGCAGAAAAGTAGAATTTTGATGGCTACATAATAGTCATTGCAAAACTAAGATCTGGTGCAGTGAAAGGAAAGCTTTTTAATGGAGATAAATTCCAGGTTGAATCATCTTCTTGAAGCTGGAAATTGAAATAGCTATTTAAGAATATCAGTGTTGTATGGAGGTTTTGGGTGAAATCATGGAGATTTTGATACACCTCTCTATTTGTTTCTTTGGAAAACATTTTGCCAATGGTTCATCTAAAACTGTTTCTATGTCATTCCAATAAAACTGTATTTTGCATGTTCCCGGTGCAGTATTGGGCCTCTTACATATCAGTAGAGAAGTAGCACAAAGGCTGAGTGAGGAACAGTGGATATGGACAGATAAAATCATGGAAAAGTGTCCTAATAATTGTGTGGTAAATCTTATCCTGAGGAAGATGTCTCTGAGGTGTAGGAGCTTGCAAGGATGTAGGGGGAAAAAGCCTGCATTTGCCACAGGCACAGCTCACTCCGTGGGGAGGGGGGGAAAAAAATGAAGCTTTTTTCAGTCTATTTCTTGCTTTTTCCAATGTTTCTCTTTCCCTACTCCAGGCTACAAATTCCCACACTAATGAGGTGGTGGCAGTCAAGAAGATGTCCTATAGTGGAAAGCAAACGAATGAGGTAAGAGGAACGAGGGCAATTGTGCATTCAGGAGCTGTGGCAGCTCCAGCGTAAATCTGAGCAGTGAAATGAGCTGCAGCTTTGGTTTGACCCTGACAGAACAGCTTCTAATGCAGGAGCTGCTGCTCCCTTCCATGGGGATCGTGGAGGTTTGGGGAGGGAAAATGAGTTTATGCAAATTTTGACAAATAGTGCAGTTTAAGGAAGTGGATGGGGATTCAGAATGCCTGGATAGGGCTTGTTTCAGAAATAATTTCATTAAGAAGTGCGTTAAAAGCACACTGGCCACTGGAGCACAGCTTTCTGAAATGTAAGAAACACTCTTGAGGATCTATAAAATTGCACAGACCTGCTAATCTCAGTCCCATTTCAGTTGTTGATAATTGTTCCTCTTATTTTTGTGTTGAACTTGGACCCACTGTTCCTTTGGACCGGTGTGGGGATGTGCAGAGCGTGTTTGTTTGTTAAGAGCAAACAGGGATGGTTTAAACTCATTTTTCCTTGCTTGCTTGTTGGTGTCCCAAACGTCAGTGGTGGTGTGCTGTGTTACAGAAGGTGAGCAGCTCACTGCTGCTCTCTGTAGCACTTAAGGTGTCTCTCGGGGCAGGGGGTTTCTTGCTAAGTTTGAGGCCACTGAACAGTTCAATTTGCAAAGCAAGCAGCATTTAAGTAAAGTGTACTGCAGTTAAAATGAGAAAAAAAAAAAAGGTTTTTGCAATCCTCAAGCTGTTAAATATGTCTTGGGGGTATCTCAGTGCAATAGGGACCCAGACATGTGATTTACAGCTGTGCTTTTGCAACTCTGCCTTTCTATCTTCATACTGTAAAATAGTTTTATGGTCACTTTTCAGACTGTCCTACAGTGTGTGGTGTATGAAAGGATGTAGAGGCTTAAGAAGAGAAATGTATTTATACTTTTTGCTTTTTTTTTTTCATTAGAAATGGCAGGATATCATCAAAGAAGTCAAGTTTCTCCAACAGCTGAAGCACCCCAACACCATCGAGTACAAGGGCTGTTACCTGAAGGAGCACACGGCGTGGGTGAGTGAGGGGCATTGAGAGCAAACACTCAAATCCTCAGCACGGGCAGGGAAATAGCTTTGGGTTTGTGGTGAACAGCACTAAAATAAAGTCAAATTTTGCTTCTTGGGTTTTTTCTCAGTCAGGGCATTAAAGCCACCACGGGATTTAAATCTTGAATGTAAAGACATTTTTTACTTTCAGAATGCTTCAAGAGATACTTGAAGGCATGATGTTCTCTTTTTTTGCAGTTGGTTATGGAGTACTGTTTAGGATCAGCTTCTGATTTGCTAGAAGGTAAGTTTCATATATCTTGGGCTTTCTTTTTGCTAGTACCCCCCACCTGAGGATGATGGGAGGCTGCTTCCTCACGGACTGGGGTTTTGCAGATGGTAGGGGTGGTCTGTCCGTCCCGCTTCATTCTCTAGGTAGAATTTGAGGCTTCCCCAGGGCTGCAGATAGTTGGCCTGCACATTTTAATTTTGTCAAATGAAAGTATAAAAGTGTACAGGTATGCTCCTGTAATCTGTGCCTTTTTAGGCTGCCTGTTTTCTGAATATCCATGATAAAATCCTGCAGAGATCGCTTTTGTCCTTGCCTTGCAGTGTGCAGGAATAATTACAGGTGGTTTTTAGAACAAGAGGTTGATGTGACCTCAAAACTAGAACAGCACCTGCAAAGAAATAGGGGAATCTAAGTCAAAATAGGGAATCAAAGCCAAAGTTTACAAAAACTGGTGTTCCTTCGGGGCCAAGATCACAGGATCGCAGAATGGTTTGGGTTGGGAGGGACCTTAAAACCCTCACAGGGAGGAATTCTTCCCTAATTTCTCTTTATAGCAGATTGGTGGGATTCCTTTACTTTAAAAACCACTTTCTCAGGAACATATCCCATTTATTTTCTTCTGTTTTGTTTTATTTTCTTGATTTTTTTCCCCCACAGTTCACAAGAAACCACTCCAGGAAGTGGAGATTGCTGCCATCACCCACGGTGCCTTGCAGGGGCTGGCCTACCTGCACTCCCACTGTAGGATCCACAGGTAAGGCTGGAGCGTGGTGCTGCTGCTGCCCTTCCATCTGCTGCTCCCTGGAGTCTCAAAGCTGCTTCACTGGGTTTAAACAGCCTTGGTAAAAGCTATTCTACCAAAATTTCCTCTGCCTTGTTGGCAGTTGTTCTGTGCAGACCCTGGTAACAAAGGCTACACAGGAATGTTGCACTAAACACTAACAGAAGAATATCACCCTAAATTTGCCAAATAAATTGGAGTTCACTGAGCTAGGCTACTTCTAAGACTGGATTTTTCTCTTATTTACATGTGAGTAAGTAAAACTTTATGCTTTCAAAAATCAGGTGATGGAAGTGTAAGCCAGGGATAAAACTACTCGAGGAGAAATCAAAGCACTTCTTTCCATGGAAGGTGGCAGAACTCTGGAACAGCTGCCCAGGGAGGGCGTGAATTCTCCCTCTGTGGACACATTCCAAACCCACCTGGACACGTTCCTGTGTCACCTGCTCCAGGGGGGTTGGACTGGGTGATCTCCAAAGGTCCCTTCCAACCCCAACTATCCTGTGCTTCTGTGACCTGGGTTTTATCCAAGGGGTATTCCACCTTTTAACCTCTGAGGTGGGAAGGCAAATCTGCTCACCCAGAAATGAGGACCAGCGACACACTCCTGGTTTTGTGGCTGCTGAGGCAGAAAAGGAGAGGCGAGAGAGGAAGCCCTGGCTGGGTGGGGAGCAGTGCTGTGCTGCCGTGCACAACTCCAGGGAGACGTTCCTGTGCCAGTGGGAACGGCGAGGCTGAGGGAGAAGGGACCGAATTTTGGGGTTGGGGACCGAAATTTGGGGTTGGGGACCAAATTTTGGGAGGGGTCCCGCGGGTCCGGCCCCACGTGGGAGCTGGCGCGGGGGGGCCACCTGGTGGCGAGGGAGCGGCACTGCAGGCCCCGCGCCCGCTGGTCCCGCGTCGCGCTGTGGAGGGAAAAGGAGGGAATTATTGCTGTTATTGTTTAATTGCAGGCACAAGGCTGGCAGATGTGTCGTTGATACCTGGTGTGGCTGTTGAGCCGTTGTATAGAATCACTGAATGGTTTGGGTTGGAAGGGACTTTAAAGCTCATCCCGTTCCAGTCCCCTGCCATGGGCAGGGACACCTCCCACTGTCCCAGGCTGCTCCAAGCCCCGTCCAGCCTGGCCTTGGGCACTGCCGGGGATCTGGGGGCAGCCACAGCTTCTCTGGGCACCCTGTGCCAGGGCCTCCTCACCCTCACAGGGAAGGATTCCTTCCTAATTTCCCATCTAAGCCTGCACTCCATCCATCCCTTGTAAACAGTCTCTCTCCATCTTTCTGGTAGGCTCCCTTCAGGTACTGGAAGGCCACAATTAGGTCACCCCGAAGCCTTCTTTTTTCCAGGCTAAACAATTCCAGTTCTCTCAGCCTTTCCTTGTAGGAGGGATGCTCCATCCCTTTGGCTGTTGTACAGGGAAGGTGGCAGTGAAGATGGCGGTGAGAGGGACAGCCTGTGTTGTCTCTCTTGTACTTTTGAGGTGCTCATTCTCGCACACACAAGACTTTAGCACTTGTCCTGCAGCAGAAGTGTTGGGATGTATGAGCAGCACGTGTGTATGAAATATTCCACAATATTCTTTTTGAAGCAGTGCTGTCCTGGGAATGGGGGAATAGAGGTTACTCTGGGCTTGCTGCTGAAACACTGTCAGTGAATTCCTCTCTCTGTCCCGGCATCACCTGCCATATGGGTGACAGGATATCCTGCGCTTGCCCTTTGCAGGCAAAGGCATCTCTCCAGAGTTTGTATCATGCTAAATCACTGGTTTTTTCTCTTTTTTTCTCTGTTAAAGGGATATTAAAGCTGGAAATATTCTTCTAACAGAACCAGGTCAAGTGAAACTCGCTGATTTTGGGTCTGCATCTATAGTGTCCCCTGCCAACTCTTTTGTGGGAACGCCTTACTGGTGAGTGAAGCCTGCAGTGCTTTAGTCCTTTGTAAAACTGCTCTCTTCCCTTTCCAGTGCTTCACAATACAAAAATAATATCTGGATAAAATCTTCATTAGCCGAGCCGTTTTCCTGACATCCCTGTGTCCAGATCTTCAGGAAGCGTGTCCTTCCTCAGGGTCCATAAGGAGAGGTTTAGGCTGGGCTGTGCTGTGCAGTGCTTGGAAGTGGCTCCACTCTTGCAATGCCGTTGGCTTAAAAATAACTCACACTTGCCATAGGTGATGGGACTAAGACATTCCTGGAGGAAGGGGATCCTGTTAGTCGGGCTGGAAGTCACACGGCTACTTAAATCCTGTTTTGAAGGGATTGCTGAGGGGTCACCCGAGTTCCTTGGCATTCCCAGCACCGAGGACCAGCACAGCTCCATGCTCCACTGATTTTGTGGCAGAGGCCCCAGGCAGTGCTGGGAGGTCACCATGGCCCAGCCTTGGAATGAGGCCGTTTGGCAGAAAGCCTTTTTTGGGAAGAACACAATTTAAGAGGCTGAATTTGTGCAGTCTGGGCCTGCTGCTTCTCTGTCCCCACTTCATCCCTTTATCCTGGACCACTGTATTTCCCTGTTCCACTCATAGCTGCACCCACAGGCCGCATAGGTCTGCTGGAAATGCCCCTGGTGTGTTAAGGGGAAGCCTGGGGGAGGGTGCAAGGGGTGCCGTTAGGGCTCTTCCAGCCCTTGCTGTCAGCCTGCAGCTATAATGCCTTTGGAAATGGGGGGGTCTCCCACGTGCCAGCATATTCTGCTAACAGGAAGGTGATTGGGTTGACCTTTCCCCGCCGCTTTCCT
>VZTA01016333.1:88696-126122 GCA_013398855.1 Mohoua ochrocephala | reverse complement strand
CTTTTTTTTCTCTCCCTTTCCTCTTTTTTTCTCCCCCTTTCTCTTTTGATTTTCCCCTTTCCTCTGACAAGTTGCTGGTGTGGCCAGTCCTTGTTCTGTTCCAGCACACTTTTCCTCAGCTCCTCGCTGTCTCTCTGTCCTGCTCTGTGGCTTTGCTAGAGGGGATGAAACCACCTCAGTTTGTGTGCTTGGTGTCACCCTGTGTGTCCCCTAACGCAGCCTTTGCTCTGTGGTTGGCAGGATGGCACCAGAGGTGATCCTTGCTATGGATGAGGGACAGTACGACGGGAAGGTGGATGTCTGGTCTCTCGGGATCACGTGCATCGAGTTAGGTGAGTGAACCCACAGCAGCTGGGGTGGATAATTAACTCTGCAGTGTATTAGGAACTCCTGCAAAAAGGGAAGATCCTTATTCCTCATAAGTTTTCCCCTTTAAAGCGCCTGACTTGGAAAACTCTGACAGTTGAGTTAAATCTTTCACTCGCTGGCAAATCAAGAGCAAGCCACTAATGCACTGTGCTTTCATGTTAGTCTGGTGTGCTCAGTTATTCCCTGAGAACCGGAGCATTTTGCTCTTGAAGGAGAGGAAACCCTGGTTTGTCATCTGTGTTTTCCAAGCTGGGCTCTGAGAAAGTTGTCCCAGCTGTTGTGTCAAGGGGACTGGTGTCCTAAGGAGGATTGTGTGTCAGAAGGGACCCTACATTTAATTTTCAATTCTTATTCCCGGCTTTCTGAAACAAAAATCTTCAGTCTCAGCTGAAAAGTTTGTGCCATGAATCATCATGGACAGGTTCTTTACGTGAGGAGAAGAAAAGGGTTTGC
Source organism: Mohoua ochrocephala (assembly GCA_013398855.1). Classification (NCBI taxonomy): domain Eukaryota; kingdom Metazoa; phylum Chordata; class Aves; order Passeriformes; family Acanthizidae; genus Mohoua; species Mohoua ochrocephala. The sequence continues at coordinate 125,300 of VZTA01016333.1, read as the reverse complement.
ACTTCAAAGGGCAAATGATACACATCCACAGAGCCTGGAGCAGAGGTGGATGTGATGGCAGGTACACAGATCAGACTCCAAGTGTGTGTTTCAAGTTTGAATATTGACACTGCATGTGCTGAGTAGATTATTTTCAAAAATTAGTCTTGATATGGATTCTATTTTACAGCAGTCCATCAAGAACTTATTGTGAGGGTGAGTTCACTGAAAATGTCATTGGTGAATGTTTAATCAGCAGAAATATGTGTGAGATACCAAAGAGGGGGATGTGCAGGAGAAGAAATGTTGTCTCCAGAATTGAGATGGTGTAGATAACTAGTAACTAACAGGGCTGTATTTCATGTGCCAGCATGACAGTCTGTATTTTGATACAAAGAATGCCAAAGTTGGAAGATTTAGACTTCCGTTTTTGCACATGGCCAACGATTTTTGTTCGTATGGAGTTCAGGCGTGTCACAACCTCTAAGGAGTAAATCACAGCAGTAGGGGAGAGACTGTGCAACCCTATGAAGACACAGTCTTGGTACCAGAATTTCTATGGAGCTTTTTACTCAGGAACTTCAAAGCCGTTTTACAGAGATGATGGATTTGCTTTCTTTAAAAATACCCTTTTGAGAAGCATTAAACTTTTTTAAACTTTGAACTTTGCCTTTGCATGGTTCCCTGTCTGAACACGAGGTCAGGCAGCAGTGGGAGGAAATCTCTTGTTGAGCAGCACTTGGCTTTCTTTGAATGCTGATGTCTTAATTCCCTGTGTAGCTGGAGTAAGTAGCGGTTAAGGAGAAGCAGATGTGGTGCTTTGCCTGCATGCTGCATGGCAAGGACAAGGGACTGCCCTGGCCTGAAAGAACTGGCAAGTCCTGGCACCACTGACCTGGGTGAGAACCAGCCTCCCCCAGTTGCTCTGTGAGTTCTGCCCTCCTGAGAGGTCGGGGGCTGCTGGGCAGGCGCTCTCTTGGTGCAAGGACAGGGAAGGATTTCAGTGAGAGGGGGTTCATGGCACATCTGGCAAGTCAATTTGGTAACCTGTCCCACTTGCAGTGACAAATGAGGCAGGGCAGCCACTCTTTCCTGGTATTCAGATGTTGCAGCAGTGCATCAAAGATCTGTAGGGACTGATACAGCACGTCCTGGCCCTGAACTGTGCCTAAGCTGAGTTTTACTCAGTTTCAGCTGATTCTGCCACAGCAGATCGGGTGTGAGATGTTGCAGTTAAAGTAAAATTTACTGCAATCTCTTCCTTATAATTTGTATCCTGCTCTCTCTGGATTTCGTCATCCCTCTCCAAGTGAACAGCAGCTTTCCTTGAGTGGGTGTCCTGGTCTAACTTGGGGTATTAAAATAATTGGCCTAAGTGTGATGACAACAGCACTGAGTATTGATTTAGCAGTGATACTTTGCTCATACTTCCATACACTTCTCCTTTCTTTCCAGCCAGCCTTATCACACCTTTCTCTTCTCTTTCCAGCTGAAAGGAAGCCTCCACTTTTCAACATGAATGCAATGAGTGCCTTATATCACATAGCCCAGAATGATTCCCCTAGGTTACAATCAAATGAATGGTAAGAGAACCATTAACAGCTGATTTTTGTTGTTTATTTCCCTGAAAATGCCCTGTGACACTGCACAGTTCAAGCCTGACAAGGCTCGACAAGGAAAGTGTTGGTTGCAGTGCAGTGATTTGTGTGCGTTCTCAAATCACGTGTAGGCTGGTGCAATTTTGACCTTCTGTCAGTCTGGCTGTTCTACAGTCTGAGTGTGTGGAGCTGTTAATTCTGGGGCTGTAGCTGCTGTAGGAATTAAAATATTCTTAGATGCGTTAAACCAGCCATGGCTCAGCATCAGCAAAGTTTCCAGCTGCCAAAGATCCCTGTTAGCAGAAGAGTTGTTAGCATTGCTGTGCAGCTGAAACGTGGAGAAAGGGAGGAGAATGTGGAGCTAACTGGATATTTTTGTCGGGGGGTGACTCCAGAAGCCCTCAGAGCTCCGTGGCCAGTGAATACTCCCCGTGCTCCGGGCGTGTTCCAGAACCTGAGCTCGGATACAGGAACGGTTTGTTACTCTGTGGGAGCAAAGGGCTTGCCCTGTTTTCTGTTCCCTGTACCCAGGACTGGAAATTTGCTGTGGGGTGATGCCTGGCAGAGTCTGCAGAAGGCTTGAGACAAAAGCTCCTGGAGAGGTGTGAAGTTCCCCCATTTGTCTGCTGGGCATTTAAGCAGCACGACTGTTTAATGATCATTTTATCAAGACCACTCCAGTTTCCTTATTTCATCCTCTCTGTCCATTTTTCAGGATTCCAGGAGCTCGCTCTGCTGCCTGCAGCATGGTCCCCATGTTCTGTGCAGGATTTGCAATGCAGAGCAGAGACAGCTGTGAATAAACAGCGCCAGATCAGAGTTCTTGATTGCAAGCACTTGTTTACAGTGCCCTGTTTGCTCTCAGAGGGCACAGGGAGTCACCAAGGTGCCTTTTGTGCTGCTTTTGAGTCCAGTAGCACCTAAAAGATCAGTTTCCTTCTTTCCAGTTGTGATAAAACCTCCTAGAAAGCCTCAGGTGTTGCTGACCTGAGCAATGAGGGGCTTTACGCCGAGGCAGGGTTACCTCTGTAACCTCCCAGAGATCAGGGAGTGCATTCCTGGAGTTCCCAATAATTCCATTGTCATTTTTTTAAGCAGTTGAAGTAAAATCATAAATAGTGACTGGTACAGGTAGTTCTAACCTGGTTTTCAGTTTGTGCTTGGGGATGGTTGTGTGTCCATGTTGTTTCAACAGCCTTTAACTGGGAAAGAACTGATGGGATCAACTTGGAATTTGGAAAAACCCAGTAACTTTCTCTGCCTTAGAACTTAAGAACAAATTAGTCAAAGTTTTTCTTTTGCTTTGCACTAATAAGTTTGAATATATTCCAGATCCTAAGCTTCTTCTTTTCATTTAGAATGTTTTTAATTTTTTTTTTATTTGTAGGTCAGACTCCTTTAGGGGATTTGTTGATTACTGCTTACAGAAAATACCTCAGGAAAGGCCATCATCAACAGATTTGTTACGGGTAATTTATCAAATCTTTTCCAGAAATCTGGGGGGAAATCTGTCTACCAAAATAATTGTAAAGATGGAGAGCAAATATTTACCCTTACAAAAATCCACTCTTTGGTTGCTTTTTTTGGTTTTGTTTTTTTCCTCCATTCATACATCACAGTTAGCAGTTAAAAGTAGAGTTAAAGGGATAGGCCAAGGCTGACCTCCTCCCCTAATCAAACCACCAGACCAAAAAGTTGTTTAAATCCCTTTAATGGTTTCTATACTGAGCCCAATTAATTAAACTTGTTTTGGAAATAACTGGATCATTTTGGAAAGGGTTTTTACAGGTCCATAATTGCCAAGAGCCTGTAGGAGGGGGACCTGGGAGTGATGTGTGTAGAGTTTGCCAAGGTTTTGTCGGTGAATCATAGAATCACAGATCGGTTCCAGTTTAAGTCATTTGGTTGCAGTTTACCTGGGAAATAGAGGAACTGTTTACAGCTCTAAGGGCTTTGCTTTTGGGAAATTCAGGAGCAGCCTTCCATTAGAAGGTAGGGGGGTGTGAAATCCTGTCCAGCCCCTTCTCCATAAGGCTTTGGCTTTTCTTTTAACTATTGCCTTTCTTTAAAATTGATTATTAGCCCTGCTCTCCCTCTGGCTGCTGGTGCCAGTGACCTCTCCAGGTAAATGATGAAGGGGCTGTTTGTGCTCCCTTTGGCACCTGGTATTTTTTTTTTTTTTTCCCCGTGGTACATTTGTGCTGTGGCAAATAATCAGTGTTTTGTTCCCTGGTTCTACTTGTAGCACCCTGACCAGCTAATAGGTTTATGTTGTGGGTTTTGGAATGATTCATTCCTGGGGATTGGCAGCCGTGTTGCTCTCTAGGAACAGGCTGAGTTCATTGAAGGATGTGATTTCAGGAGTACCTTTAGGTTGGAGTCTGTACAAACAATTAGAGCTGAGATCTGAGCCTGAAATCCTGTCTATTCCGTATTTTATATTTATATTTTATTTGTATTTATGTCTGCCCTAGACTTTTCACGTGGTCACATTTTAATATTTGATTGCACACATAGAATGGATTTAGGTTCAGGATCATTGTTCCAAATGCTTCGCTGCGTTCTAAAAATGATCTACAATGAGATAAAAATGGGTTCCTTTTTTTCCTAATCATAAATAAGCTGCAGATTGTTACTGTTCACGGAGAAATAAATGGTGGTTATCTGCATTGAGGAGCAGAAATGATTCATTTTGTTCCTGTGTGAAATGATGTTTAGAACTTTCAGCTCTGATTCAAAAATAAACACCATCACTACAAGCAAAAAATGGGTACTGAAATGACTGGCTGTCCCCACTAGCAAAACTCAAATGCACAACAGTTTGAATTCGATTAAAAACAAGAAACAAGCTTGTGGCATGATGCTTTCCTTGTTTATTTACAAATCATTAAAAGATTATTAGCTCATCCTTTCAGCTCTTCTGTTGAAGGCTCCTGTTTTAGAGCGGGCTGGGGCTCCATGTGCTGGTTACTTCAGCTGCAGGGGATGGATTCAGTCTTGAGCTGAGCCCACAGGAGAGCTGTGAGGCCGAGCAGGCAAAGGTGACCCTCCTGAGAATTTCCTTGCAGGTGGGTCCAGCTGTTGAGGCTCTAACAAAAGCCCCTTGTGGCATTTGCAATGTGCAGCAGAGAACAACTTTTTTGCCCCCAATTTCTTTTTTTTTTTTTTTTCACTGCAAATTTTTCTGTTTTCACTGTAAATTTTTCTGCAAGCATGCAGAGGATGTTTGTGCCCTAAAGCCATCCCCCTTGGGAGCTACTAAGCAACACACCCAGCTGTAGTGATCCCAATATAGAATATTGGCAAGTGGACACTCAGGTTGTCTGCTTTAGCCAAGGTTAAATGGGAAAGCTGGAGACTTTTCTATCCACTGCCAGCTGTACAGTTCAGGAGAATGGATCTGATAGATCAGGGAAGAGGCTTTCATCATGTTCTTAAACACCATTAAAGAATTTATTAAGTCTGCACTTAAAACCTGTGCAGGAGTTGGCAAGAGCCTGATTTTGTTTCAACTCTGGCTACAAAAGCTTTAGGTATAAATAAACATTGTGGTCTCCTTGCTGGTTTTATGTGTGAATTGGAATAGATGGATGCAGGATAAATCTTTGCAGGTTGATTCTTCTTTGTCCTGGCTGCATTCTGTTCATTCCTGTGCCTCCAAGGTTTGAAGTGTCACCTCATGTGTTTTGAGTGAACCAGCTCAGGAAGGGACAAATTGTCTGTGTAACCCGGAGAGCTCGGAAAACCTGACCCCAGCGCAAGCTCGGTGTGTTCGGAGTCTTTGAGAAAGGCTATTACCAGTTACTGAATATGAACAGATACATTCCAGAATGGGAACTGTCACTTCAGGGGTCTCAAAAGTCCCCATTGTCCCTGGTTTTACCCCAGTGTCTGAAATGCGGTGTTTTATTTCCTTTAACTCAGCACGATTTTGTCCGCCGGGAGCGACCGCCCAGGGTGCTCATAGACCTCATCCAAAGGACCAAGGATGCAGTGAGGGAGCTGGACAACCTGCAGTACCGGAAAATGAAGAAAATCCTGTTCCAGGAGACACGGAATGGCCCCCTGAACGAGTCCCAGGAGGAGGAGGAGGTACTCGTGATTCGTTACCCCATTTACACTCTTGCAAGTAATTTTAGGGCCGGGGAGATGTTCCTGTCCTTAGGCTGGCAGAACAAGCACAGCCTGGGTGAGGAATGTTGTCGGAATATCATCTGGATCAGCAGAGAGACAGGATAGGATAATGAGTGATAGTAGCCCTTACTCAGTGTTCAAGCTGCCAGTTACTGTACATGTAAAACTTTGGATTTTTTCCAATGCTGCCCTTTCTTCTGGGAGCTTTAGGGAAGAAACTCATTCTGAGGGAGGTTCTCTGTGAGAAGTGGCCCCCAGCCTGTGTGGAGGAGGGTCTTTGACAGCCCAAGCTTTTCTTTCTCATCTGCACAGTCAAAACAACTCCATTAATGTTAATATTTTTTCAATTATCATAACTTTACTGTAAAGTAATTGGCCTCTCATGAGCTGAAAAGCAAATCACCGAATTAGTAAGACTTATTTTTTAAAATTCTTTAATGTTAAAGAAGAAAAAGGTTAAAGACCTAAAACGCAGCTTCAGTTTAAATCTTGTAATAAACAACCCACTTAATCAGTGTATGATAATTGACCCTAACTGTGGCTGAGAGAAGGAAACCAGTCATTTTTCAATTGATGAGCTTAGATGGAAATTAATGTCACTTGATGCAGGCACAATGCATAAATAAATCCATGACTGCTTCTCAATGAAAACCTCTGACAGACAAGTTGATGTCTGTATTCCTTTTGCTCCAGTGGGGCGAGGCAGTAACACACAGTGAGGTGCCCAAGCTCAGAGTATCTGCAGGGGCTTGGGTTTGAGGTTTGAGGTGTGTCAAATGCTCCTTAAAAGCTAAACTGGAGCTCCGGTTTAAGAAACGGGCACCTGGGTCTCAAGTGGAGCTGCAGGAGGAGGGGACTGGCACTTTGTGCTCCCCCTCCCTGTGAAGATGCCCCAAAGGAGCAAGAACAGCAACTGCTGGGATTAAAGGTGCCCTCCAGCTTCCAGACCCGGAGCTTGGCTGGGGACTGGGGGATTGTCAGACCAGTGCACTGAAACCCTCCGGTTTCTGTCCCCACATGTGACAAGCTGTCAGCAGAGTGACGGGGCAGCAAAGTGCCAGGGACTGGGTTTCTCACTTGGCTGTTAAGCACTTCCAGGCTCAACAGGAAACACGTGGTAGTGTTCGACTCCAAGGTGTGTCTTCTGTTCCTGCTGTCCCCACTCCTCAAAAAAGCAGGGAGAAGAGCTGTTGTCTCTGCAGGGACTGGCAGGGATGCAGCTGATGACACTCTGCATGTGCACAGCATGCTCTGCACTGACCCCTGAGTCCCTGTCCCACCACAGGAGGTTTCGTTGCTCGTGTGTGTCACTAACTGGGCCGGGGAAGGAGACCCAGCACGTGCTGCAATTCCTGCTTCACTGGGGACAGAACCTGCTCCACTGGAAATGCCACCAGGAACTTCCTTCTTCTACCTTGGGCTTTCTAAGGTGGAAGATGAGCCTTACAAATCTTTAACATGCAAAACATTGCTAATGCTTTCCTCAGAGCCCTTCCGAGAAGGTTAGAGTTGAAGTCAGGAAGCCAACGCTAGGGTTGCAAATGCAATCTCATCTCTGTCCTTCCTGCATAAACATTCATTAATTACACCGCCTCAGATCCTTCATTATGTGATTTCTTCTGCAACTTTATATAAGCATCCTGAAAATATTTTCATTCCCCTGTGCCTATGTTCTCTGTAAAATAGTATTATTCTGGATTTTAAGTGCTCTCACGCAGGCTCTGAATGTTCTGCTGATTGCTTAAAAAATAATCACACAATCAAAGGCAAATCTGTCAAGTCTCAATTTTATCTTTCTGTCGGTCTCCAACAAAATGAGTTCCCCGTTAATTGATTTGTAATGGAATTCTCCCCAAGCTCCCTTCAGAGGCCAGGGCAAACTGGATGCAGCAGCAGGCTGCTCATTTTAGTGAGTCAAGACTGCTTCACGCCAGGAGCTGAAGGATGTTCAGAGTTCTGTCCTCACTGTGAGCTCCTTGCAAGCCTCTTCGGTGCCACTAGTTAATTACAAAGGACTCCATAAATTCTCTAAATCAGTCCAGACTAAGTGCATACTCTGGGATTACTGTACTCCTATGGGTATGGAAGAAGAAAAAAGGCTGCTAACTTCTGATATTTGTCTGTAGAATCAAAAATACCTCTTGTACGAGGAATATTTATTTATGTATATCCAAGTTTTAACCCTTATAATAATGCAGGCTCATCGGAGTCAGCTGCTAAGATTCTTCACTCACCTTTATCTTGGCTGAAAACACAAGGTTCGAGGGGTTTTTAGCTAGATAAAATAGAATTGCTGACTGCTTGGGACATGGAGGTTAACACCTCTACACCATGTAGAATATATCAAATAATAAACAAATGGGTTCATCGTCCTACATGTTTTCTGATACAGGAAATGTGTTATAGCAGATCCTGACTCGAAGCATTGTTTTAATTCAAACTCGAATCATTTCTCTTAATTATGAGGCTCCTTCTACCAGTCATCCAGTATTCCTGGATGTCTCCTATCAAGCCAAGAGCCATGCCCAGACTTAAGGACATATGGAAAAAAACTGACTTGAAGCCTGATGTAATCAGATTGGAGGGGAAAAGGTAGAAGCCGCCTGCCCAATATGGAGCATTCCAGAACCTAAACAGCCCTTTGAGATGTGCAGTTGGCAAAATAATGCCCAAAGACCCTTGAAGTCTGCAGAGTCACCTTTAAAACAAACTCTGGACGTTGCAGGCACGTGCTGGGCAGGTGATCTCCTGCGGGATCTGTAACTGATGCCCCTTGTTTTATAGGACAGTGAGCATGGATCAAACCTGAGTAGGAAGATGGACAGTCTGGGCAGCAACCATTCCATCCCCAGCATGTCTGTGAGCACAGGCAGCCAGAGCAGCAGTGTGAGCAGCATGCAGGAGGTCCTGGATGAGAGCAGCCCTGAGCTGGTCATGATGCATAGTGACGAGAGCACCATTAATTCCACCTCCTCCGTTGTTCACAAGAAGGTACGTGTGCCCTGGTGCTCTGTGCTGAGAGCAGGAGCTGCTGCTGGGCTTGCCAGAGTCAAGTTCTGTGGGGTTTTTGTCTTCAAAAGCATCTAAATAACCTCTGCCCATGAAAAGAGGTTGCTACTGAAAGAGCTGTCAGTGCCTAGGCAGGGTCCCCCAGACTCCCCGCATGCCTCGCCCTGCACGTGCACCTCTTCCTCTCTGCTTGGGACATCCTTGTTTCCTTGGGAATGCCTGTCCTGTGTTCTGTGCTGTGCTGACAAGAGGTCCTAGCAGCCAAGCTAACCCTCTGCCAGGCACAGTGTGTGATTCAAACCTGCCTGCACTTGGATTTCCCTCGTGAGGAGTGGAAGTGTGCAGAACTTTGGACCCTTCCCACGAGGTACGTTTGGAGTCGAGTTCCGCTCAATGCTTTCCTGCTCCTTTGCTGCATGCTGTGATCTGATGCCTTTCATTTTCTTAGGGCTGGATATCAAGCTAAGGTTGTCTAGCTGTTAGCCAGCATCTCATCTCCACTGTTTGTCTGACTGAAACAGTTTTGGCTTGGCCTTAGCAGTGTCATTTGCTAGTGGGCAGCAAAATGTAGGTTGGTTGTGTTGGTTTCATTTGCAAGGAACTTCAAAGTGTACGTTTGCTTTTTGCCAGAGGAGCTAAAACATTGCAGCAGCATGAAAAGTATGAATTTCTTGTTTGTAAGGTTACAGTAAAGCTTGGTTGTAACTAACTAAATATTTGTAAGCAGTTTTTCCTCCTGAAGTACAGGGTTTGTGTCATTGAATATTAAGAGCTATTGAAAAATTTTGTCTTCAACAAAACATGGTCCTACATATTTAAAGATACTGGCAGAGAAGTTGCAAAGGTTTTAGGGGTTTGCCTCTTTCCTGAGGACACTTGACAGCATCTTTAGAGAAGATTGTGTATTCAGAAAGGTGAAAACAAGGTGTTAGGTAGCAAGTGCCAGCCCATGGAACTGTCCTGAATGAATAGCAGCACCACTGATGGATGTTCTGGGTGGTTACCATTGGAGGTCTTTCTTGTTTTGTTTTCAAAATGTGTGCTGACTTTAATTCCACATTGTTAAATGGCCGTATTTACTTGTGCATTAAAATGGAGGTTTGAGGGACTGATTTGCACAGAAGTCATAGGTTATAATGATTGCTCAGAGTCATTACAGTTGATGAAAACAAAACATGAGCTGCTCCCACCAGACTTAAATGGCATTTGTGGAAGGAGTAGAGTTCCTGCTTGTTTCAAGACTAATATTATGTTTTGTAATGGTTGTGTGGCACTTGTAAAGTACAAATACAGGATTTCTGATGCTGTGAATTCAGTCCTCTTAGACTTGTGTGTAGCTGTTCAGTTGAGTAGGATGCACAAACAAGACACCACATGGAAGTTTTTATCTGGTTTGAAAAAAACCAGGGTGTCTTGCACACTTGTAAGTGAAGTATTGTAAAATAAATCACCTCTAGATCACTTAACACAGGTTTTTTAGGGTAATTTTGAGTGCAGAAAGCCCAGGTCTGCACTGATGGTCTTCACAAAACAGTTAATGATTGGCTGGGACTGCTGATCCTTGGAGTGGAGTAGATTCCTTCTCCACTGGAAACTGTTCCCTTCTGCTGTATGTAATTCATAAAGCAGATTTGGACTCTGTGTAGCAGGACCTATTCCAGTCTGCAAATATATTGTTCTAATTTAGTACACTGTTTTTTTTATTCTTTGTTACTTTGGGGAATGCAATTTTAAATGGAAAACTGCTTCATGTGTGTATTGTGTGTGTATTAATATTGTGTGCAGTGAAGAGACTAAAATTGGAGCAGGACACTTCAGGGGGTTTATATCCACATGCATCCCACTTGATTTTCAAGGTAAAGTTCCTTGTTCTGCCAAGATTTCAGTTTGTCTTTGTGCTTTAACTGTGTTTCTGGAAACTGTGATGAAGCTGAGTTTTGGGTATCACTCTGGAGCCCCTCACAAACACAGTGGAAAGAACCTGAGCTTCAAGTTTAATTTAAGCTCTTGTTTTGCATTTAATCAGCCTTTAAAGGCTAAAAAGAAAATAATGATGAACATAATCAGCATTTTGTGGGTATAGGGTCACATATGAGATGGTTTTGACATGGGTGAAGTCAGAAGTGTTGTGTAAAATTGCGGTATTGCACAAGGGTGTTAATTAACCACCTCCAGATAGTGTAAAGGGTCCAAGATGGCAAAATGGCCCGGAGTGTTGGTGTTTTCTATGGCTCAAAGCTCTGAGGAGTCAGACGCCTTTTGGTGCTCGGGCCACAGCCCCAGAATGTCACGTGCAAGTAAAATGTAGGGTGGAGGAGTCTGTGGTTGTGCGAGATGCAGTTCTCAGCCCTCGGCGCTTCCAGCTGCTGCCTGGCGTGGAGAGCTAGGCTGGGGTGGCCCTGGCCTGCAGGAAATCGGGAGCAGCCCATTCCCTGGGTGGTGCTTGGCTGGGAGAAGCCTCAGGCATCTCCATGGAGCACTCCTGGCATCTGTCCCGTGACCAGCTACCCTGAGGCACAGGCTTAGGGAAGAGGCTGATGGAGTAAAAGCACTTATAAACAACTCATTTTCTTTCTTTTTTTTAACAGCTGCTAGTTGGCTGTAACTTCCAAAAATGTTTTGTGGTCACAGGGTAAGTGAAATGACCTGTTCTGATCTGGTTAATTTTCACTGGCTATGCTAGTTCATGGCAGCCAAGGTGCTTGGGGTTTGCCTGCATTTGGGATAAATCCTCTCTGGAAAACAGGCGCAGCCTTGTCCCTTCCACAGCACAGTAGAGCTCCATGGTCTTAAACTTGTGCTTAGAGCAAAGGTGACTCCCACCTGTCAGAGTACACCTGTCAGGTTGGAAGAAAAATCACTGAACAGGAATAAAATATTAAAAATAATTACAAGCCATAATCGAATGTGGAGCTTTTTATGTTTTTTAGTTTATAGCTGTGTCCTGAACTCCTGGGAGGAAAAAAAATGGCTGTAATGTGAGCTACTCAGGCAGGAAGCCCATCCTTGGGATCAAACCCTGCTCCCTCAGGAGGACACCTTAATCAGCAGCATATTCTTTTCAGGAAATTCAGATGTCTGGCTTGGATGAGGAAGTTTTCCTTGCCCTTTTGCAGGTTCCAGGTTGGTGACCTCCTCCATGTGCATCTCAGTATGTTCAGTGTAAGAGCTCTGGGTCTCTTCTGGATGTAGTTAAATAACTTTGCTACGCCATCCAAGGATCATCTTGCCTATGGATACACATTCTCACATCCATCTCCTTTTAGGAGTTGTTCAGCTGCACAGCTCCTAAACTGCACAACTCTCTCAGGTTGAGAGCTGAAGAGTAAATGACAGCACTGATACAAACCCAATTGTATCTGAGAGCCCCCAGAAACGACAAAATGGGGCGGGGAGTTAAATTCCAAATACATCGTGCTTCAAAGACACGTAACCCAGATTTTAAAATCAGATAAATATCAGTTAATTCATCTTAAAAACGAGGATAAATATTTTTGGCTCCCAGAGTAAGACAATAAAATGAGTATAGGCATCAGCTGATGCATCAGAGATGTTTTGTCACCTGCTTTGTTCTGCTGCTGGTAAATGGCAGTGTGGGCACGGGTGGCTTCCCAGAAATATTATTTCGTTGTTCCCAATGAATTTATTATTATTTTATTTCCGCAAAACTGTAATAGTAAGATGTTGCAATCTTTTAATCTAAACAAAAAGCCAGTGCAATATTGGTTTTTTTCAACTGCAGTACTCACTTGTTGCTGTTTCTTGCTTCAATCTTAAAATCATCAGTGCTTTCTGAAACTTGGGCAGTAAAATGTCAGGGAAATCTTGTGATTAAGATCTAGTTTATAGCAAGAAGATGAAGAGAGGATGTTTGTAGTTGATCATCACAAATTCTCGCCCAATGTCTGTAATAATAAAGTACCTTTGTAATAACTGCTGCAACCTGAGTGACTGCCCAGATCCTGTAAATTAGCCTGTGCATATCTCCTGTTGCTGCTACAATTCATTTCAGCATTTGTGGGGAATTCTGTGCATGGAGGGAGCTGTGGGGGGTGGCTGCTCCACATGAGTTACAGCCAAGGGAAAGCTGAGGGTGTTGTCCTATGTGTCAGGATTTATGATTCTCGCTTGGAAAAGATGATTTCTATGAGATGTAGAGGATATTTAGGTGATGGCTTGGTTTTGTCTTGCATGTGCTGGCAGTGATGACCCCTCACCTGCCTTCTGGAATTGTGTCAAGCAAGTTGGGGACAGGAAGCTTTGTCTTGAAAGACTTTTGACGCTTAAACCTCTCTGTCGATCATCGAGGCACTTAATGTAGTGTATTAAGACAAACGATGCCACACAGGTGTTTTCCTTGCTCTTTAAATTCCTAGAAAGCAGGGATTTGCTGTAATTCATAGCAGTCCTCACTATGGCTTGGAAATTGCCTTTCCTGTTTGTGCAGGAGACTGGCAGCCCTTCCAGTTACTGAGTCCTCCTGTCTGTGAAGGTTTTATTTGGTGTGCATAGCAAAAAAACCCAGCGTGGAAAGGAGTGTTCTTCCTGAGGAGAAGGTGGAGGTGTCCCAGCTTGGGGCTGGGCAGAGTTTGGATGGTCAAGGCCTTTTTTCAGCGAGGAGAAGGATGAAAAGACAGTGTGTGGTAGAACTGGGATGGGATTCGGAGCAAAATCCGCTCTGTAGTGGATTTTGAACTCATGGTTTGAGCACAAACTCATTGTGAGATGCTCAGAGAATACACCAGGAGAAGCCATTTAGATCCAGCTGGAAGCTCCACCATCTCTGGTCAGATAATGCTGTGGAAATATTTGAGAGGGGTTCTGTCCTGGCAATGTCCCAGGCAAATCCCCCCTGCCTTGTTGTGATCAACCTGAAAACTGTTTATGTGGATGGTACAGTCAGAAGAACAAATTATTCCTTCAGTAGGAAGTTGAAGATTCTGGATCGTTGGCCCTGAAGAGAAGGATTTTAATGAGTGAGTTGTGAGCTGAGCATGCCCAAAGTGTTATCCTTAAGGCAAATGTTGCAAAAAACCACAGAAAGCAGGGTGGAAAATGAAATGTATACAGAAGATACAAACCAGAGTTTGAAGTGCAGATTTGGGGCTGAGACTTGGTGCCCTGATCCAAACTTGATGAGTTTCTGGGGTTCTTTTCAGTTGGATTTTACTTACTGAGTACCTTGAGCGGAGGTGCCAATTTTGGGTCGTTGTTTCCCACACATCTGAAGCTAAAAGTTGGAAACAAAATTTCCGTATCTGTGCCAACAGTTACGGCTGCAGTGTCTCTTAGCAAGCTTTTGGGAGAAGGAGAATTTTAGTTTAAAATAAGAGTAGCAAAATTCTGTTTTCTGGATTTGTAGGGAGATGTTTGTCTTTGCCACCAGTCACCTCTTCTGTGGAAGGCTGGTGGAGATGTGGCTGCTCTTAGGTTTATTTCCTTGCCAGCTGTCCCTGGGGCAGTGTAACCTGTTAGATTTGGTAACTCTTCGTGCCACGTGTTTTTAGTTTTGGTAGTGGGACAGCTTTCCCCAAAAAATGTTTTGCCTGATAAGGTTCCCTGGGCTTAGCTGAGAGTCGGTGGGTGCCTGTCTGCTGCAGAGTGCTCAGATCCCAGATTAAGGGGTGCCAAGGACAACCACTGAGTTTTTTGTCCACTTGAAATTGGTCCTTCGGCTTGCTCAGTTGCAAAGGAATTTTCCCATTCCTTGCCCAGCTGAGTTTGAAATGCAGAATGTGGTTAATTCACATTCCTGAAGGGCAATTTAATTCTGCTCTGAGCTTCTCATGTGCACTGAGGTAACCAGAGATCCCATAAAACAAGGCCAGGGTGACACTCTGCCCTCCAAAAATCCACCTCTTGGATAACAGAAAGTAAATCACACATTAATTTTCCAGCATAAAAAGCAATTGCAACTTAAACTTGTTATTTTAGGTGGTGTTTTGGAGCATTCCGAAAAGTCTGAATGTCCATTTTAAGAGTTGGGGTTCTTTTCCAGTGATTTGCAGCTTCTCTCGATTTAATATTTCCCATTCCCCCGCCATACCGGTGTAATGGAGAGAGGGAAGATGATCCAGGGGTTTGGGCTATTGCTTGACAGACCTTGGGAACCCTGTGCACTCACAGGTGCTGCTGCAGGCTCTGTGTGACCAGGGGTGACGTGTGTCCTGTCCCCACCTTCAGGTCATGGCTGTGTGCAGGACTGGTGGCTCCTGTGTGCTGCTGCTTCCTCTGTGGCTCAGGTGGGTGAGGCTGCTGTAGATCCTTACTACAGGGTTTGAGATCCCTCCGGTGAGGCCGTGAGTCACATTAAACTGAGCGATGCCGCTGGACTTTAAATGTTTAATCAGGATTTTTGGGGGATGGCTGTTCTAGAGCCTTAGATGTGCCTTTCTCAGGAGAGTGGGCAAGTCCAAGAGCCCTGCCCGTCACACCGACGTGCACAAGTTGGAAATCTGAGATCAGCCCCATTTTCAGTGACTTCTCCTGTGGTCTCACTGCCTTCCCTGTCAGACAGTGCCACAAATGCCCAGTATAAGGATGAACAATATAAAATGAAACTGCAGCTTTTCGTGACACTCCATATTTCTGTGGAGGACTGTCCTTTTTAGCTGTTTTGGCTCATTCTGTGTGTCCCTTGTGTGGGTGTGGAGGAGCTGGTGCAGGCTTGGCTCTGTGGTGGCCTTGGGCACTGTGCTCCCTGCGCAAAGGCAAGGGAAAGGTGAGCGTGGAGTGGGAACAGTCAAAAGGAAGGATAAGGAAAGGTTTTGGGGTTAAAGCATTTTTAATCAATGTGGTGTTCAGCTCTTAATATCAGCATTTCTGCACCTAATTGGCTTTTGCTTGAACTCATTTCCAGAATCCTGTTGAAAGGGGCTGAATGTGTGTGGGTCCAGGTGAGAAGCAGCTGGAAATTGAGGCCAGCAGAGAGGAAAACCAGGTGTCTGTGGGGTGGGAAAGGAGCATGGGGATGACAGCAGTGTCCTGGTGGAGACACCATTCCATGGTGACTGGTTTCTTACTGTGGGGCATGGCAGGGTGGCAGAGCTGCTCCTGCTCATGGGGGCGGCTCTTCCCTGCAAGGGCTTTCTAGGCACTGGCGGCCTTTATTTTGCACCTCTGAGAACTGGAAACTCGATTTAATTCAGGAAGAATCTCAGTCTTCCTTTGAGGTTTTAGGAGCTGGAGGTTGAGGATGGGAGTCATGCCACTGTAGTGGGTGAAATGTGGCCCTGCAGAGCCAACGCTGCCGGGCAGGAGCGGGGTGTGCCTGGTGTCCACAGGCTGCTCCATCCCCAAGGTGTAGCCTGCAGGTGCGCTGACTTTTGGCAGTCACCATTCCAATTGGGAAAATCGGGGTGGTGTGGTTTTTTTGCTGGCCTTTCTGAGGAGGGTTTCTCCTGGAGCTTTGTTCCACTGCAAAATTTGCCCACGCTGTTTGGGAAAGGCACAGCCGGTCCCGGCAAAGCCTTGCCAGGGAGCAGGAGGGAAGCTGCACCGGGAACCATTCCTGCTAAAACCTGGGAGCTGTTGCTTTAAAAAGGANAAAAAAAAAAAAAAAAAAAAATCCTTTGTGGGCTGTGGAGAGAAAGTGCTAGAACTGTGCAGGATCATGACTGGAAAGCAGGATCCCTGAGTGGTCACGGAGGCTTTCCTGGTCCTCTCCAGCCTGCCGTGGATTTAGCCAGGATGCTCGTCCCCCACAGCAGATAGCAAACAAGGGACAAAGAAACCCTATCGAGGACACACCGCTCGGCAAAGGGAATGAGGCAGGATGTTGCTCTGGTGTTAAAAGGGAACAGGATCTCCGTGGCTAGACATGGGAATCACGTTTTCACCAGGATCGCTGGGTTGCAGTGCTTGAACCCGACCTTCCCGAGGACTCCGATCGCCCTGCTCCGCTTTCTGCTCCTGGCTCGCTTTTTTCTGGCACATATGTAATACTGGAGGTTTAANAAAAAAAAAAAGGAAATAAAAAAAAAAAAAAAAAAAAGGCAGCCTGATCCAGGGATTCGGAGGCATCCCGCTAGCGATCAGCTGACGTGCCGAGCCGAGCTGCAATGTGTTGCTTATTCATTTTGTACGGTGGGAGCTGCCGGGGCTAAGCAGAGAGCTGAACTATGCCTCTCCTACAGCCGCGCTTGTGCAGACAGAGGGGTGAGAGAGAGGCAGCCGCCGCGGGAAGAGCACAGCCGGACTTTCTCCTTGTTTTTATCCATTTCTGCAGGATCATGTATTTATAAGGGATGAGGTGGGCCACAGGGATCGCAGGCCTGAGGTGCGGCCTACCCAGTCAGTGCAGAATCAGG
Organism: Mohoua ochrocephala; assembly: GCA_013398855.1. NCBI lineage: Eukaryota > Metazoa > Chordata > Aves > Passeriformes > Acanthizidae > Mohoua > Mohoua ochrocephala. The sequence continues at coordinate 108,271 of VZTA01016333.1, read as the reverse complement.
CCCTCCACTACCGGAACCGAGAGCGCTTTGCCACAATCAAATCAGCATCTTTGGTAAGAGCCCCCATCCCACCCCACCCCATCCCACCCCACTCCGCGGCCCCTCGCTGCCATCGCCGCCTGTGCTGTTGGTGCTGTTGGCATAGCAACTGGATATTGCACTGAAAGAGATTTTACCTCTGTGTGTGTGTGTGTGTGTTTGTGAGAGAGAGAGAGATGTAAATGTGAAATATGTTTAATTTCTCTGTGCATTTCCAGTGTGAGATAACCCACCTTCCTGGGTGAAGTTAATATCATCTCATTCCCCCCCTCCATTTCCCACCTGTCCCTTTTGTTAATATATTTATCTGCATGTGCATAAAAGTGTGTGTGAGGTGTGTGAAAGCTGCTGGAACGCCGTGGAGATGCAGATGCAGATGGGTTTGGGAACAATAAGATCGCTGCTGCCCGCCCTGAGCCGCTGCCTGGGTTTTTTTTCATTCATTCATTTATTTCAAGCAACTGTACCGTGACTGCATTTTCCAGCCTGATCCCTTGGAAGGATTGCTGGGCTGCGATAAGGGAGAGAGAGAGAGAGGGCTTACAGCGGGCTGTGGGCTTACAAAGGGGAGGGGGATGGGATGAATCCATCAAGATTTGTACTATTGCAAATGTGATTGCTGTGGATGCCTTTGTAGTAGGGAAAGGGGTGTGTGCCAGAAGAGTTAGTTGTGTGCCGCCTCCCCCACCCCGCATCCACCCGGGCTGGGAGCAGCTTTTTCCAGGGAAAGCAGTGAAAAATGGCCCTTCATAGGTAAAATGAATGTCCTATTAAATATTTCAGCCCGCTGGTATTAGAGGTCAGATGGACGGGGAGCGTTAGAAAGTCCCCATGGTTTGGCCATGGCACTTGCTCAGTGCTATGACATCATCCTGGACCAACCCCGAAATTACACCACCGAGCCCTCCCCTTCCCGCTTTCTCCTGCCTCCACCATGGGGGTTCTCCTTCCAGACCACCATTTCTGGATCCCCAGAATCGCTTCCCATTCCTGCATGCACAAGACACAGGGGGTGGGTGGGTGTGTGAGACCACAGCTAAAGGTTGTGAGTGGAGGGAAGCAGCAGCAGCAGCAGTGCCAGCAGCCCAAATTTTTCTGTGTGATTGTTGCTGCTGCTGTTAAAATCTAAAATGATGCTGTGGCATTCGGGCTTCTGCCCAGATGCTTCCTGGGAGCGTCTGAATCCCATCTTTTGCAGGTGTATTTCTGGGTGCCCATACCCTGAGTGCTCCCCAGGCTGGTGTCCCCTGCTCCCCCCCAGTTTAAAGAGTGACCTAGAAATGTGTGTGTTAGAGGACTTCATGCAGCACACCTGACAGGGGCAGGATCCCTGCTCTCCTGGAGACCCTCTGCCCTGGGAATTTCTCCTTTTGGGGGGGGTGTGTGTGTGTTTGCACCCAGTGTAGTGCCAGCTCTTCTACTGCCTGCACTGAGCAGATAAAAGTAGGACCCAGTTAGGTTGGCTGGAGGGAAGAAATGATGAATGACTCATGTATCATACTCCAGACATACAATTTCATTGATAAATTGATATGTATGATGAATATATTCATGTTCTTTTACTCCCTGAGCAAAGCTGCTGCACCTTGTGTCCTGCCTTCAGCAGCAGAGCCCATAACTCCTGTCTTCCTTGGAAATGTCACCCCTGGGCTACTTGGGTGGCTTGAAGGGATTGCATGGCCCCTTTGGGAGCTCATGAAAGTATGGGCTGTGAGGTATTCCCAGATCCCTGAGCTCTGAGGAAGACAGCCGATATCCCAAGGTCACTCCTAAATCCCATGGCAGCCTCCTGTGGGGCTGGGATTGTGTCTGCCTTAATTCCTTACTCACTTGGATTTGCTGAATCTCTCTGCTGCAGTGACCAAGTGATGATAAAGATAAAATTAATTTTGGGTGGGGAAGATGGAAAGCTTTTTGGAGAACTTCTATTTTTTTTGGGTTTTCTGTGGAACGTGCTCTGTTGTCCCCATCATACACACACATCTCCCCTTCCCGGTGTAGAGGGAAGTTCCCAACACAGCACCTGAGCACTCCAGGAGGTGTTGGTGCATCCTCTGAGGTTATGTGGTGGGGCAGAAGTGTCCCTGTGTTTGCCACAGAAATAATTCACTGTGATGAGCTTTCCCTTTCATAATCTTCCATTCCCACCTCTTCATGTTCCAAAATGGAAATCTAGGGGGAAAAATAAAAGTTTAAACCCCACGGCACAGAATCTGGGTGTCAGTGCTTGTGTTGGAGCACTTTTTATCACTGTCACCATTCAGTGCCTGGATGATGTCACTGGGGAGAAGTGCTGAATGCTGCTGCTCCTCTGGCCAAGGGAGAACTTCCTCCTGCTTCCCTGTCCCATGTTTGTGGGGAGGGCAAGGTCAGTCATGGAGCTGATACAGAGAGAAAGACCTAAACGTGCCTGGCATTTGTAGTGCGAACCCAGAAATTCAGGTTTTATTCATTTCTCCGTGTTAATTTACTCTTTCAACGGCAGCTGGAAAAGATTTTTCCTGTGTGAATGGGTGCTCGAGATGCCACAGTGGTTAAAAACAAGCAAACCAGTAAGTTTTGATGGTTCTCTACATCCTGGCTGCTGCCCATTTCTCAGCAGCCGGGAGCATCTTCCCGGGCACAGAGGGGTTGTGCAGTTGGGAGCATCAGGTGGCCTGTATTACAGAGAATCAAAAATGGGAGTTCTGGCCCCAAATTCAATAATACGGGATGATATTTGGGTGTAAAAACTTCCTTTTATGGGATTTGCTGAAAACCACTCCCCAACATGAGACCAGGGCAGTGTTTTTAGAAGAAAAGCACCAAATCCGGGGCTGGTCACTCCACAGCTGTTCCTGCTGGTGCAGTCCAGGATCTGGGGCCCTCAAGTCCTTGCTCATCTCTCCCATAGATCAGGATATTGCAGATGGAGGTAAGACTGGCATTCCTAAAAGGAATCCAGTGTACAGGTTGGATCTCTTTCCAAAAACAAGCTGAAGAGTTTCAGGGAGTGCAGAGGTCACAGAGGAACTTACATTAGACAGCTGGACACTCCAGGTGCCCCCGTGATTTTAAGAGATTCCTTTGCCCTGTTACTCTGCAAAAGCATCATGTGGATATATGAAGGAAACTGAACAGACCTCCAGAGGAAATAGTCAAATGAACTGTCCACAGAGAAACAGGCTGTGGGTATCCCTTTCGAGTCTTGCAGTAGTGCTTTCATACTGCTCAGATTAAAGAAAATAATGAAAATGAGCAAACGTGGGTAAGAAAGATGAAAGAGCTTAACTTTGGTCATAATTCAGTCAGCAATTTTAGTAGCCATTTTTTCCTGGACCACCTTTCTCTTCAATCAGTTTTGTGTGGTAACAGTAACCATCACTCACCTGGAATGGTGGTGGAAAATACCCCGCATCTTTCTGCTGTTGGAGTAAAAGTTGCCATCTGAAATGGAGTCCAGGCACCTACATCTCCATGCTATTTCACAGATTATCAGTGATCCATAAATTAAAAGTTACAACCAGAAATCTCTTGAAGCTCAGCAAGCTGTTGTTTGAAAAGAAGGGGTGAGGTTCTGCATGTTGATGAGACTACACCTCTCCACATTTTCAAGGGAAAGCTGTTTTTTTAATCTCTTCAGAGATGCATTGATCTGCACTTCTGGGCGTCTTTCAAGCTTGACCCCTTAGGTCCCCCCTGCCTCATGCATTGCCTCAACAGCTGCTTTTCAGTTTTCAAAGGCAATGATCAAGTAGTTAAAACTTCATAGAATTCCAGAATGGGTTGGTTTGGAAAGGATCTTAAAGCTCATCCCGTTCCACCCCCTGCCCTGGGCAGGGGCACCTTCCACTGTCCCAGGCTGCTCCCAGCCCCTTCCAGCCTGGCCTTGGGCACTGCCAGGGATCCAGGGGCAGCCACAGCTTCTCTGGGCACCCTGTGCCAGGGCCTCCTCACCCTCACAGGGAAGGATTCCTTCCTCACATCTGTGACATCTCATTGCACAGAAAGATCAGACAGTGAGGACTCTATCAAAGGCCTTGGTGTTCTCTTTGAAATCCAAATGCCAGCAAAAGAACGTTGTGATCTCATCTGGGGCTTGCAGAGCCAAGTGTGTGTGTCCATGTGAGCAGGATTCCCCGGATGTGGCCAGAAAAATGGCACCAGGGCAGCCTGGCTCCAGAACCAGGTCCCTTCACACGGAGCTGTTCCCTTGCACCCTCTTCTGCTGAAGCGGCGATGCTTTATTCCAGAGGGTTGAGTTTCTCCCAATGGACTCATTTGGCTGCTGCCTTTGCAGACCTTTCCTCTAAAATTTTGAACTTGTTCTTTCTCATCTCCTCTTGCTGTGAGAAGCAGCTGGCAGGGTCTTGCTCAGAGCTCTGCTTCCTCCAGCATAGAGGGGCTCGCTTTTTTGGTTGTTGAGAGGTGAGAATTCCTGTCCTTGAGGAGAGGGTTCAGTGTCTTGGATAAACAATGCAGAAAAGGGAACTCTAAACAGCTGCTGGTTTGGAGGAGAAGTTGTGAACTCAACTTCCTTACGTAAAGCTAAAATCTTGGAGGGGTGAAAGAAAGTTTGGATTTTATGGCAAGTGAACTGCCTGTGGGAGTAGGTTGGAAAAGACATCTCTGTTCTCAGTTCTGTGTGTGCCAAAGATGCAGAGAGATAAGAAACTGAGAAAATGTCATACCTTAATAAAAGCTGTTCTGGTTTATACAGGTTTTTGGTTCTCCTGATGACCTGATTGATTATTGTGTGCTGCAGGGAGAGCTCCAGGAAACTGCAGCTTTCTGCTGTGAAGGATCCTGACATTTCCCGGTTACGTGGAGAACAGATTTTGTAGTTATCATCTTTTCCCCCACGATAATCTATGGGGTTATGTTTGTGGACTTCCTTCTGAGGGGCAGCTCCGATCTCTGCTCTCTGTGACCAGGGACAGGACCCAGGGAATGGCTGGAGCTGGGCCAGGGAAGGGGTGGGATGGAGATCAGGAAAGGTTCTTCCCCCAGAGGGTGCTGGGCACTGCCCAGGCTCCCCAGGGAATGGGCACGGCCCCGAGGCTGCCAGAGCTCCAGGAGCATTGGGACACTGCTGCCAGGGATGCCCAGGGTGGGGTTGTTGGGGTGTCTGTGCAGGGCCAGGATTCAGACTCGATGATCCCTGTGGGGCCCTTCCCACTCAGGATATTCTAAATAGTACAGGGAGTTCCAAGTGTCTTTGTCTAAGAACACCAGAAAGGTGATTACTGAAACATCCCCAAATTTTCTTGTTAAAATGGTTGCCGGAGCTGCTCATTCATTAGGGGCTTAATCTTTAAAACCATAATCCTTTATTCATTCATAGTCTGAAGGACGTGTCTGGTACTGAACTGGGCATGTTCAGCAACTAATGTTCATGTCTTCCACATTTTCCCATCCCTGAGATCACCATGTGCAGACTTTGTCTTTGAAGACCATCCTGAAGACTGTTGGACTTGACTGGAGATGATGGTGATAAATGAAGTCTTTATCATGAGCTTGCTGAACACAGACATTAAATCCATGAGATGTCCACCAAGTCTGCTGCTCTCCTCTCTCATCTTTAGGATGAGACGCTGCTTTTGTTTTCTTCTGACTTTTTAATGTCTCATCATCTGCTGTGACTGGAAGGCTTTATCAGCTAGGCTTGTAATTAGCAATTGCATCCTATTGTTAGGGATAAATATCCCAGATTTCATGGGAAATCTTTCCAAGATGGAATTCCTGTCATGATAAAGCTGAGCAAAATTGGAAATGGGGTGCAGAGGAGCAGGGGAAAAAAACAAGGATAAAAGTTAATGAGTTTTGCTGTAAATAAAACAAGTGCTCATTCTACATCTCATTAGAGATCAGACCAAAGGAGACTGGCAAAGTTGCTGGAGGATCCTTAGATCCATTTTTTCTTAGGTTCTTGCTGTTTGCTTTGTTCTGCCAACGTCTGGGAACGGAGTGTGCCGTGCAGAACATCCCATTGCTCACAAAAGGGCCGGGCCCCAAAAATAGCACATCCAGGAAGATCGTGTACTGCTGGTGGCTCCCGGATCTCCATCTCCCTTCAAGGGCCTGACCAAGGCTGTTCTCTCCCAGCTGGATGTCACTTAACGTTGTCAGTGGCATGTGTGAAGTGTTGGGGGTCTGCCTGTCTTGCCTGGCATCTGTCTCTTATCGTTAACTTGGATTCTCAGAGGAGTTTTCCTTACCTGGAAGCTTCTGGCAGAGATCTTATTCTTGTTGAACTTGACTGAAACGTGCAAGTTCCTGCAAACACTTCCCAACTTCTTCCGAGTGTGGCTGTCCTTGGTACGCTTGGAAAAACCAGAAGCTTTTTGAACTGTAGCAGAACACAGGGCTCACCCAGTGTTTGTGTTTCTGTGGTCGTTCCTACGATCCCACACACTCCTGGTGGCTGCCTTAGGTCTGTTTGGGTCTCAGGCACTCACAGGCTGCTCTGTTACACCGGTTGCTGAGGTGTGACTGTGTATTTAATCCAGCCAACTCCAAAATAACGAAATTTCTTGTAGGAAGGACGTGGTTTGTACATCATCACCTCGTGGTGGATACTCAGCCTCACTGAAGTGGCCAACCCGAGTCTGACAGTGCTGTGGTCAGGCTGGTTCTTTGGTTCCTTTGCAATCAGGCGTTTCCTTGGCTTTGGGAGGCTCTTCCCAAGTTTCTCTTCACACTCCTCCCGAGTGTTGGGAGTCATTTGAGCCGAGACAGGTGGCACTTGCTGCCTGCCTTGGGTGACCTCAGTCAGGGTGTTAATCTGTTGATTTTGGAGCTCTGACTTGGCCATGGCTTCCTGTCACCTCCCAGCCCTGGAACCAGCAAGTGCACTGGGAGGGCTGCTCCCTAAAGCAGCTGCTCTTCTGTTGAACTTGAACCTTCCCAGGTCTGTAGGTGCATCCCATCCTACACCTGAACTTTGAAGATCTCCACAAAACTGCCTTCAAATGACAGCAGCTCTGCAGTAGGGGCCAGGTTTTTGGGCTGCTGTGGAGGAATCCATCAGGAAGGCTCTTGCAGGCTGCAGGAGGGACTCTCGGTTCATAAAACTTCAGTGATCACCTTCAGAGGACTGAGCTCTTCACACTGAAGTGTGAAAGCAAAGGTCTCCTTGCACAGAGTCAGGGGCTGCTGTTCCACACATGTACCAAGTTTTTGGTTCTCAGGTCATATAAATGATCAGCGCATCGTCATAAGTGAAGTTCCTGAGACTGTCTTTAAAAAAATTAAAATCAGTCTTGGACACTTTTCTTCTTTTGAAATGGAAGCATCACCATTTGCATTTTCTTCTGAACATTTTTGGCACAGCTTGTTGGGTTTTTTTTTTTCTTCCTTTCACATGGATACACTTGGGCATGGCAATGAATGTGGAACTTGTGAGTTTGTTTCAGCTGAGCAGGGTTTAAAATCTGCTTAGACCATCTGATCAGTCTTGTTAAGAGCATGCAGTTCCAGAACAGCGTTCCCTTGTTAGGAAACTTTCAATTCTGAGAGGGAATGAGCTCAGTCTGCCATCATCTTGAATTTTAAGGGGAAATTTTGAAGGAGGCTCCTTGTAGCAGAAAATAGATGTTGAGGGATTGAAGTGGCATGGGGGTGACTTGAGGAGGAAGGAAAGAACGGGTGGGTTGGGGGGGTTCTGGATGCATTTTGGCAGTCCGTGTCGCCCTCAGGATCTGAGTCCTGTGTCTGAGGAAGGGTGTCCATCAGCCACCTTTGTTTCCAGGTCTCCTCCAGTGTGTCCTGGAGGGATAAGTAACCAGTCTCTTCCTTTATTTGTAACATGGCATTTTCTGCTCTGTTACTGGAAACACGTAAAAGTCTCAGGAAGAGATGGGGGCTAAAAGTTAGGAGAGAGAGAAACCTTGTGGCTTAGTGAACTGAAACAGCAGCACCTCCGAAACCCGCAGCAGCCGATTCCTGAGAGCACAGCAGGGCAGGGCCTGGGTTACGGATGAGCAGCCGGCATGAAAACAGCTTGTGTGGGAAGGAAGGCCATGGAGCACTTGTTGCCCTGTTCCCGACCCCAGGTTACAAGACAGATCCATGAGCATGAGCAGGAGAACGAGCTGCGGGAACAGATGTCAGGATATAAGCGGATGCGGCGCCAGCACCAGAAGCAGCTGATCGCCCTGGAGAACAAGTTGAAGGCCGAGATGGACGAGCACCGCCTCAAGCTGCAGAAGGAGGTGGAGACACACGCCAACAACTCGTCCATTGAGCTGGAGAAGCTGGCCAAGAAGCAGGTGGCTGTGATGGAGAAGGAGGTGAGTGCAGGGAGCTGTCCCTGAGGATCTGAGGGACAGGAGAATCCAGGTCTCCAAGGAGGGGCTGTGGGAGTTGCTGCTCAGACCCATGGTCTGAGGTGCACCCTGTGCTCCCTGTCCTTGGCCAGAGCTGCCTCACGTCGCCCTTCTGGACGTGGGCAGTCCATCGGCATCCACCAGGAAACAGTGGATAAAAGGGGCTGTGGGAGCTTTGCCTCACAGCTGAGGAGGTGGCAAAGCCATCGCTCAGTCTAAACATCAGCACGTTGATCTGCGTAGTGAGCTAGTGGGGTTGTGCCCTCTGGGGTGGTTTTGGTGGGGAGATGAGGAGCACAAGGAAGCCCTCAGATTTATGTGAGCATTTTCTGTGCACGCAGCTTTCCTGTGGCTGAGTGCTCCTGGCTTTGTCTAGCGCAGTCACCAAAATGACTGACCAAAAATCACAACACTGATTTGTGCTGGGTTTTGCACCTGCTCACGCACCTTTTTTTTTTTATTGTTTTTTTTTCCCCTCTCTGTACATTGCAGGCAAAGGCAGCTGCAGCAGATGAAAAGAAATTCCAGCAACAGATTTTGGCTCAGCAGAAGAAAGACCTGGCGACCTTTTTAGAAAGTCAGAAGAAACAATACAAGCTTTGCAAGGAAAAGATTAAAGAGGCAAGAAACCCTCATTTTCAGGGCTGAAGGGGTGTGGAATGAACATGAACCAGTCTTTCGTTTTGATAAACCTGGGCCAGCCCAGGGGTTTAAGGGATCCTGTCAGGCTTGGAAGCAAATTTGGATTCTCAGCAAGTAAATTTTCAGGAACTGGGAGCAGCTGGCAGCATTTCCAGAACAATTTGTGAGGGTGGCTACAGGTGCCTTCACAATTTGCTGTAGAGCAGAATCTTTGAAACCGAGGGTGATGAGGGAAAATGGGACTTCACAGAGAGTTCTTCTTCCCCTTTCTCCTCATCTGCTTTTTTTTCTAAGTAATCAGAGCAGCCATTCAGTGTCCCTTGACTAAAAGCCCTGTGATCACTCACATAAATTAGGAAGAGAAGTAACTTCGTATGTAGCTTATCTGTGCCAAAATGCATTACTTAAGTAGTGTCCCCACCACATTGCAAAAATAATTTGCTGTTAAGAAGGTAAAGGTGAGAAAAGGATTATCAAGGAGCTCAGTAGTGGCCACTTCTCCTCCCACTCTTGGTGAGGGTCATGGTACAGCTGTAGGGGCAGCAGGGCTGGGCATGGCCAGGTGATAGGTCTGGTTCTGTTGGGTTTGTGGTAGGATTTTGGTATCCTTTCATGAACTGAATGGCACAGGAGGAGCCAGGAAGGTCCCCAAGTCCTGGGTCACTGTGGTGCTAAGGGAAGCCTTTTTCTGACCCTGCAGGAAATGAATGAGGACCACAGCACGCCCAAGAAAGAGAAGCAAGAAAGGATATCCAAACACAAAGAGAACCTGCAGCACACACAGGCTGAAGAGGAGGCCCAACTTCTCAGCCAGCAGAGACTCTACTACGACAAAAACTGCCGTTTCTTCAAGAGAAAAACGATGATCAAGAGGCACGAGATGGAGCAGCAGAACATTCGGGAAGTATGGCACTCCTCACTTCCTCTCCCAGCATTTCTTTAGCTGCTTTAGCTTCATGTCTTGACTGAAGTTAGGTCTTCATGTTTCTAGTTGCTAAATAGAACTGAGAAAAATGGAACAAAAAAGTTTTGGGAAGTGGTTTTCCATGCAGCTGTGGCTGCTGTGATCAGTTGAGAGATGGCGTTGTTGACTGCAGACAGAAACACTCTGGTGGGCCACCCCCTCTGGGCCTGATGCTTCCTCCCAGCTCCTGAGTGTTGGGTTTGGGGGACCCTGCCCCAGTTTGGGCTGTGGTGAGGGCCAGGGAGAGCTGTGGGATGGGGATGTGGGTTGTCAAGGAGCAGCTTTTCACATCCTGCTTCCCCTCGTTGGTTTTTGCCCCTTGCCTCAGGGCTGCCTGTGGTCAAACACCACTTTGGACAAAGAGTTTCCCCTTGGAGATGTTTTTGTGGCCATCACTGTAGTATCTGGATTCTTGATCGATGTTATTTTTGGATAAAGACTGTCAGATGAGAGGGTGTTTTAGTGAAAACTGAGTGAAGAGTGGTCAAAAATTTCCAATTGTACTTGGCCTGCTACCCTCAGGTGTTCCAGTATATTTTGTATTTGTTCAGAGCTTTGCTGCCCTTGAGTCCAGATGTGGCTGGGGCTGCTCAGCTGCTTTGCTGAGATCCAGATCTCTCAACCCAGGCACCCTGAAAACGATTGACTCCAAAAAATCAGATTTGAGCACCCTTATCACAGCGTGTCAGCTCTGTGGCAGAGTTCAGTTACCTGGCATGGCATTTAACCAGGAACACCCCTCTGACCTCCTGCATTTTTAAGCTCCTATGAGAGACCTAATTTTCAGAATGGTCTGAGTTTTTATTTCCTGAAAATTACATCCCTACTCACTCAAATGTTCCAGTACTAACCACTTGGGTCACCTGACGTAAATAACACTTTAAAAATGTGTTTTCCATGGTATTTTAACAGACCACAGAGGTTGTTTTTGTGCAAGTGGGAAAGTGTTTGAGGGAAGTGGAGTGACTGTGTGTGTTCATGCTGTGTGATCTGAAGTCAGGTGTGGAATGGCTTCGGGAGAGGCTGGCTGAGCTATCCTGGGATGAAGGCACACGTGCCACAGCTCCCTGCCTGGTCAGTGTCCCACCTGCCTGGTCAGTGCCCCACCTGCCTTTGTGCCAGTGGGAAGTGATTTTGGCACACCAGTACATCTAATTTTTAATCTTGGCTGCCAGGGGTCGAGTTTTGCTTAAATGTAAACTCATGCTACACCCTTCTGGCCTGGAGGACAGAGAGAAACCCTGGCCCTGTTTCCTTCCCCATCCTCTCAGCTCAAACCTGTCCCAGGTGTAGCAGCCACAGGGGCTGAAGTTTGCAGGTGCAGGTGTTGAGAGTTACAACAGGATTACCACGTGTGAGCAGCAGCTCACAATAATTACATTTTTTTGCTTCTCCTGCAGAAACTCGATAGGCTGAGGCAGCACTGGGCTCTCCCTGTGCTGTGGGGCAGTCCTGCTGTGCCTGGCTGATCCAGCACGGAGCACAGCGGCGAGGCTGTAACCTGAGCCCGGATCTGGGATGCACCAGCACCATCTGTGCAGGGGTACAGCTGGAGTCAGCTCTGCGCTCCACAGGGTGTGGCTGACACCTGGAGACACAAATATTTGCAATAATTAGGGGGGAACTGATGTCTTCCCCTTCCTGGCCTTGTAGCTTGGGAAGGGTTATCCCGGGCTGTGGGCACCCTGTGCAGCAGCTCTTGGTGAACACTGCAAACCCCTGTGAGCCTCGGGCTCCAGCCTCATTTTGAAAACGTGCTGCACCTTGGGCCAGATCCCACCTGGACAATTGATTTTCTCACCTGAGGTGGTGTTAGAGCCATTGACCTCTGCTATGGCCACTCTAGCACAGGTGATCAGGGAGGAGCTCATTCCCGGTGCCTACCAGGGGCCCAGGGGAATTTAAACCAGACAAGAGCCCCCGATTCTGTCGGTCACCCCAGCCCTGAGCACCCTGGGATGTATTCACTGAAAGCTGCTGCGAGTTTCAGCGGGCACAGAGGGCTTGTGTGGGGTCCTGGTGCCACCTGCTGGGGACTCCTGGGGCCATCCCAGAGCTGCCAGAGGAGCAGGGGACGGATGGATGGGTGGATGGACGGATGGATGGATGGACGGATGGATGGTCAGTCACTAGGTGGTCACTCTTAGCGTCCCCATTGTGCTGCTGGGTTTGTGTTTCCCTGTGACTGATGAAGTCCCTGGTGTTGTGTGGAGGAGCGAGCAGGACCCTCAGCCTCGCGAGCGCGGCTCCTCCAGGCAGGGATTCCCCCTCCTCAGCTGTGTGTGTCTGGCGCAGGAGCTGAACAAGAAGCGGACGCAGAAGGAGATGGAGCACGCGATGCTGATCCGGCACGACGAGTCCACGCGGGAGCTGGAGTACCGGCAGCTGCACACGCTGCAGAAGCTGCGCATGGACCTCATCCGGCTGCAGCACCAGACTGAGCTCGAGAACCAGCTGGAATACAACAAGCGGCGGGAGCGGGAGCTGCACAGGAAGCATTTCATGGAGCTCCGGCAGCAACCAAAGAACCTGAAGGTGCTGCAAGCTTTCCTTCCTCCTCCTCTAGCCTCTGTCCTCCTGTCCGTACCTCCTCCATGCAGTACCCGTGCTGTGAGACCACTGCTCTCCACGTCGTGGGGTCTCCCTTGCATCCCCTCCCTTTGCACAGAGCAGCTCTGGATGAGGGCAGTTGTGGGCTGGGATAGCCCAGAGCTCACAGAGGGTTTTTTAAGTGCTGTGCTAATTGAGGTTGTTGGGTAAAATAGTCCAGTCCTAAGCAAAGTGTTACAGAACGTGTTTCTGACGAGCCGTGCGTCGTTCAGGCCCTCGCTGGTGTCAGCTTGGAATGATGAGGAGAGGGGTTGGGTGGTGCTTTCAGAGCCCAGAGAAAAGAGAGCACAGGGGTGTGCTGAGCTCTGTGCACTGCCCCAGGGTGGTTACAGACCCCTGAGCCTGTTCTTCCTCCCCGTGTCAGAGAATCATGGAATATCCTGAGTGGGAAGGGCCCCACAGGGATCATCGAGTCTGAATCCTGGCCCTGCACAGACACCCCAATCCACACCATTGTCCAAACGCTCCTGGAGCTCTGGCAGCCCCGGGGCCGTGCCCATTCCCTGGGGAGCCTGGGCAGTGCCCAGCACCCTGTGGGGGAAGAACCTTTCCCTGATCTCCAGCCTGAGCCTGCCCTGGCCCAGCTCCGGCCGTTCCCTGGGTCCTGTCCCTGGTTATCAGAGAGAAGGCACATTGCTGTCACTCTGTCACACCCTCGCTAGTTCTCAGACCTGCAGCCTCCGCACAGTGCAACGTTGAGGTGGGAAGGAAATGGAAGGGGAATGATGCTGTGAAAAAGCAAATACGTTTTGGGAGGCCGGTGATGGGCTCGGTGATCTGCAGGAAGCGGGGCAGAGGGTGGAGGTGTCCTGGGCTGAGGAGGGCAGAGAGTGGGTCCTGTTCCTGGCCAGGCTGCAGCTGGGCCTGAGCTGATGCTGCTGGTTCCTCCCCGTGGGAAGCACACGCAGGGGAGCACGGGGGAGCTGTGGTTCCCAGCACCCCACCCATGTGGATGTACCACAACCTCTCCTTTCCCAAAGCCCTTCGCGCTCTTCACGTCGCTCCTTCCTTGGCAGGCTATGGAAATGCAGATCAAAAAGCAGTTCCAGGACACATGCAAAGTGCAAACTAAGCAGTACAAAGCACTGAAGAATCACCAGCTGGAAGTAACTCCAAAGAGTGAGCACAAGACAATTCTGAAGAGCCTGAAGGACGAGCAGACGCGGAAGCTCGCCATCCTGGCCGAGCAGTACGAGCAGAGCATCAACGAGATGATGGCCTCGCAGGCGGTACGTGCAGGGGGCTCGGGGGGCTCTGGGGCCTGGCAGCATTCTGGGGGGGGCCTTCTCCAGCCACTGAATTATAAAAACTGTTTAAATAACACATCAGGTGGCACTTTTCCCCTTTGGAGTAAGTGTCCTGCGGAACACGCGTGCTGCCCCCGCTCCCCTCGCGTGCTGGGGTTTAGAATTGGATCTTCTGAGGCTCTGCCTCAGTGTGAGCAGAGAAGCTGCCGTTCCTTAAGCCCTTCCTGCCTTCTCCCTCTGCCACCAACACCAGCAGCTTTGGGAAGAAAGAGTGGTGTGTCATTTGTGTCGGAGCAGAGGAATTCCCAGCGGGGGTTTGAGTGTTGTTTTCCCGATGCTCTCACAGCTTCGGCTGGACGAGGCCCAGGAAGCAGAATGCCAAGCCCTGAGACTGCAACTCCAGCAGGAGATGGAGCTGCTCAACGCGTACCAGAGCAAAATTAAGATGCAGACAGAAGCACAGCACGAAAGGGAACTCCAGAAGCTGGAGCAACGGGTGTCGCTGCGCAGGGCGCACCTGGAACAGAAGGTACGTTCCAGAGGGGATTCTGGGAATACCTGGAGCTGGGCTGGGACACGGGGCAGGGGCGGAGCTGTGCTGGGGGGCTGCTGACTGTGCTCGTTTCAGATCGAAGAGGAGCTCGCCGCTCTCCAGAAGGAACGCAGCGAGAGGATCAAGTTTCTGTTGGAAAGGCAGGAGCGAGAGATTGAGACGTTTGACATGGAGAGCTTGCGGATGGGCTTTGGGAATTTGGTCACATTAGAATATCCCAAGGAGGACTATAGATGAGGTTAAATTTCTTTGCCATTTAAAAAAAAACAAAAAACACAAAAAGCAAACAAAGTAAGGATAAAACTTGCAAACCCAACATTCCCCATGTTGACGGGCGTGCTCTCTCTCTTTCTGTCTCTCTTACTGACATCGTGTCGGACCAGTGCCTGTATATTCTTACTCCATCAGGGGCCCCTTTCCCCCGTCACGTCCCGGTGCAGGACAGCTCCTGGCAGTCTTTTCCATAGTATGTCACAGTATTGATGTCTCTGTGCAATGATTAAAAATGTTTCAGTGAAAACTTTGGAGACAATTTTAATGGAGAAAAAAAAAAAAACATAAAAAAAAAAACCAAGTGGATGTATGTTGCTTTTGAGCAATCACTCATTTTACCACCAATCAATGAAAGTACAAGCAAAAAAATATTAATAATTAAAAGATATCTACGATCCCAGGGGGAGAGAGACTGAATCCGCAGCCTTACCTTAACTAGCTGCTGCATAATTTTATTTTATTTTTATTTTTTTGGTATTTATTCATCAGGAATAATTAAATAATAAAAAAAATTTTATTAAAGATTGAAAAAAAATTTGATACATTTTACAGAAAAAAAACTTAATCGTGCTGTACATATCAGTGGTGACATATTATTACTTTTTTGGGGGTGGGGAGGGGCGGGCGACGACGTGGTGATTTTTAGGAGAACCATGCCAGGGGCAGCAGGGACGAGCCCTGGCCCCTGGGCATATTCTTGATTGTATCATAAATCATTTTCTGCTGTCGCAGAGAATGTGAATACACTTAAATGAGCCCACAGGATCCCAGTAGCACAAATTGGGCTTTGTCAAATCGTGTATTTTGTGTATAGAAGGAATTTAAGGAGAGCTTTTACTTATTTTCATATTGTATTTTAACTGTTTCTCTGATCAAAAATTTTTTTACTTCTTTCCCCCCCTCCCTCCCTGCTCCCGCCACCCCCCCCTCCCCAGTTCCGTTCCGGAGCTCAACACTGTCTGTTAGATCATCCCGGCCCTTTTCAGTTTTTCTTTTATTTGTTTTTTGGGGGTTTTTTTTTGTTCCTCCCCCAAGTCCACCCCCAACCCCATGATCTTGGTCATAAATATTGCATTATTCACACTTTCAAACTGTGTATTTTCTTACAATAAAAAGAGAAAAAAAAAAGGCTTTACTTCTTTTGCATGCACTTTAAAAAAAAATCAACAAAAAAAAAGGACAAAAAAACCAACAAAACAACAAAAACATTTTTCAGGTTCCAGGGAAGAGCATGAATAACTGTCAGAGCTTTTAATTATATTTGTAAATAAAAGTGTTCATCACAATGCCTGGCTGTGTCATTGCGGGAGGGGCGGCTCGTGGCCCAGCACAGGTGCAAGGAGGGGACAGGGAGGGGACACGTTCCACAGGTGTCCCTCAGCCTCAGGGCCTGGGTCCAGACCTGCTTTCCTGACTGTGGAGGTTTTCAGGGTAACGGAATTTTTATTTTTTCTCACGTCCTCCTCCCAGCCCGAGCGGGCCCAGGACGGATCGGCCTCGTGAGCACCGCTCCAGCCTTAACTCTGTGGGCCTTGGTCTGGAGTCGCTGGGGATGTTTTCCTGGAAAACCATCGATCCTGTTGAAATGTTTTCATGGCTGGGCTGAAAAACTGCCCTGGGACAGCACCATCCACCTTTCTGAGTTAGGGAATCCCCAGTTTCCACAGGGCTGCTGCTGATTCCTGTTGGTCAGACCGTGTCACTGCAGAGCTTTGATGCAGCAGCTTGAAAAAAAGGGGGAAGGCTCCTGATTGCATGAAGTTGAATTGCATTGGCTTCACCTTTTTTACCTCTGTATAGCTGTCAGGCTCAACCAAAGGCTCATTTCTGCTCTGAGCACACAGGAGACACCCCCAGGCCTCACTGCAGAGCTGCTGGAGGAGCAGGAAGCACCTGGGACCTGCAGCTGGGCTGGGAAGTGGCTTCAGGTCAGTGAAGCTGGTGGTGCCCAGCCCGACTGTTGGGGTGTCGGATCCGCTGCGGCGATGTGGGAGCTTCTGTGGAGGGAAGGAGCCACCACGGGTCTGGCGGTGTGGGGAGAGCCCTTGGGAAGGAACTAAAGGCTGGTCATGTATTTAACATGGAAAGACACGATGGCTTTGAGCTGTGTCCCTCCAGCATCAGTGTGTCCCAGGAATGGGGAGCCCCGGACACGGGGTCCAGCCCGGTCCCCACAGGACAGGAACCCTACACCACCACGCTGAGCGCTGCCCTCGTCCCCCAAGAAGACAACCAAGCACACCAAGTTCCTGGGGAAGTTTTTAATTGCACTGTGAGCAAACGGCAGGTCACCACAGGACTGAACAAAACAAAGTGGTCTCAGCTTTGAGTGGCAGCAGAGAACAGAAGGAAGTGCTCTAGGCCAGCTCCTGCCTCCCCCTCAACCTGCACCTTCACTACTGCAGTGGTGACAAGGAGGCACTGGTCAAATACAGTGTAGGGGAAAGAAAAAAAAAAAGGGGGGGAAGTTTCCCTTAGACTGCCCTCTCCTCTCCTGGAAAAGGGAGTCTCCACAGCCAGCACCCACCCCAAAGTGGTTCTGTACCCCCACCCCTGCCACCTAAAGCCATCCCAAGACAGCAGAGACCCCCTGAATTGACGCTAATTCACAAAGACTCTTGATTTCCCTTAAGCAGGTCCGTTTTCCAGGGATACCCATCAGCAGCTCTCTAGCTAGGATACCATGGGGCATCAGCACAGGCCTGGGCACAGGGACAGAGAGCAGGGACAGCGACAGGGTGACGTTTCCAGCGGCCAGAGCGAGACAGTTGGGTTCAACTCATTAACGAAATGGAACTACAGCGCTGTGCCCGGCCCCACCCATGGGTGCTGCAGTGCCCCACGGGCCCCGGCCCTACTTCCCCGAGAGCTGCTCGTAGAGCTTGGGCACGTAGTCGTCCCACTCGGCCTGGTAGCAGGTGCCCGCCACCGGCGCCCCCAGCCCGTACTTGCTGCGGAAGGCGGCCACCTTGAACTTGCCGCGCTTGTCCCCGGAGCGGTTGGACAGGACGGGCTCGTTGCAGGACAGCTGCTGGGGCTGCTCGTACACCAGCCACACGTAGCGGTGCAGCCCTGCGGGGAGGGACAGAGTCAGGCGCTGAGGCGATCCCCGGACGTGGCTAAGGATAATGGAGCTTAAGGCAGCTTGGGGAAGATGCACGAGATAGGCCTGATCCCTGCTCGTGCTGGCTGTGGCTACGTGCAGCCCCCAGCAATCCTGCACGGATCATTTCCACAGGCAGCTTCCTGCAGGTTTCCCCACACACACCCTTCTGCACTGGGTGGGATCCATGTAGCACCACGTGGGAAATGCTGCAGGTACCAACCTGTTCCCTTGGGAGGCCCGGAGCCAACATAATCCGACATCACGGTCCCGCTGCCCACATTGTTGCCTTTCATGTTGGTCACCAGGAAGTGATGCCACTCCCTGAAAGGAGAAGGCAAAACACAGTCAGACTGGCAGAGCCCCAGATCAAACCCTTTGTCACTCCAAGCTGCTGCTTCTCCATGAGGCTGTCAGCGTAGGGTAAACAAACAACTGCCACTCCTGGTTTGCCAAACCCGAAGAGCACCAGTCCCAGAGCAGGCACTGCTTTGTTAGGATGCACAGCCTGCCAAAACCAGCTCCATGTGGCTGCAGGAAACCCACAGCCTGACCTCTGAGAGTGGGTATTCCACACGCTGCTGAGCTGGCTTGAGGAAAGTGAGCTGGTCTCAGATTTAAGCTTCTGCCGCCAGCAAAGACCCAATTCCAACTCACACATGTGACAAATTAGAGCAAGCAGTAAATGCCGTGCTGCCCCAGCTACAACAGACCTTTGAACACCCCTGGCAAAGGCAGCTGCTCCTCTTCAAGCTGTCCCTGACTCAAGGAGAGATGCAAGGACACGGTTTCTATGCCAACCCACAGCCCCACAGCTGCACCTTAGGCGGAGCAAAGTCCCACCTCCTCCTAAGCCTCTGCTCAGCCCAAGAGGGATGCTCCATTTTCCTCAGGCAAGACACGGAGCTGCCCAGCCCCACTACCTGAACTTTGGGTCCTTCCGACTGGGTGCATCAGGGTCTGTGAGAACCAGGGTGTAAAGCTTCTGGGGATCGCAGCCGTCCCACTCGATGCTGGTGGGGCGATGCTGGACCTGCAGGGATGACCGCGTTAGCACCGGCTTCGCTGCCAGCGCCAGCCACCTGCCCCGCACACAGGGCCAGCGTGACCTGCGCTGGCAGCGACACCCGAGAGGTTCAAGGCCATTCGTGCCAGCTCCCCCTGGCTGCGAGAGCCACGGGCTTTCTCTCCTGCGGCACGGCCGCCCCCAAAGCTCAGCCCCTCTCTGTCCCCCGCACCCGGTGAAGCTCCGGCGGCAGCTGCTGGAGCGAAAGCGCAAGGGGCCCGGCCGCATCCCGCCATTTTGCCGCGCCAACCCCCGCGCGCGGGGTCGGGCGCTGCTCACCTGAGTGGGCGTGAGCACCTTGCCCAGCTCGTCGATCTCCACGGAGCCATACTTGACCCGCAGCGGGTGCGCCGGCTTCTGCTCCACCTCGGCGAGGCTCAGCGGCCCGTCCCACTTCGCCAGGTCCACCGGCATAGCGACGTTCGCGGCTGCGACGGCGGCTACGGCAGCTATGGCTGCGGCGGCGGCGGCTCCGCGCTGCCCGCCCCCCGCGCCCATAGGCGGAGGCGCTGCCTGCCCCCCGCGCCCATTGGCGGAGGCGCTGCCTCGCTCCTCTCCCATTGGTGGAGACGCACCGCTGGCCGCCCTTGAGCCAGCTCTATGGCGCCCCCAGGCGGGGCCGAGCGGGGACGGCCGAGCTCCGATTACCGGGGGCAGCACTGTCGCCCCTGCCGCTAATTAGGTTAATTAATAATTAATGTGCCAGGGCCCAGTGGGGCAGCCCTGTGGGTCTCAGCGCTGTGCTTCACGCACGCCTTGATGCTTCCAGGCT
>VZTA01016333.1:50492-68846 GCA_013398855.1 Mohoua ochrocephala | reverse complement strand
GGGGGGCGCGGGGAGGGCGCCGGGCCGGGCCTCCCCAGCGCGGTGACAGCGCTGTGCCGGTGTCCCCCTCCCTGGACAGGGACAGCGGCTGTGGATTGTCCCCGTGGCGCTGTCCTGGGCCTGCTTCATTTTCCTTTTCCATCACCTTTTAGAGAGATCCGTGACCTTGTGGCATCGCGCGGTTAAGAAAACCCCTCCGGGAACTTCATGTGTGCGGACTCCAGGCGGCCTCCGCTGCTCCCGCGTTCGCCTCCCCAGCTGCGGTCCAGGCGCTTGGGCACGGCGGGGGACAGAGCCATGTGTGGCGGGGACACTTAGCGCCATGCTGGCCCGGGATGCGTCACGGCCGCTGCTCCTGGTGCCGAGGGGTCTGGAGTTTGCCGAGGATCAGTTTCTCCTGCGGCCCTGCCGTCCTGCGAGCCGTGCGCCGGCCGGGATAGGCAGCCCCGGCCCCGCTTTGTGAACTGAGCTTTGGCATAAATCCACCGAGTCCGGTATCCTGCGCCGCTTTTGGGAAGCGAGCAACTCGGTCCTTTCTGGAGCCGCGGTGTCCCGAGATGGGTGCGCGCCCTGTTGTGTCCGTGTGTCCGGCAGACAGCCCCGGGGGGCGGCTCTCCAGGGACAGCTTCTGACACGAGCGTTTCCCAAGCGGAACTGCAAAAAGCGTTGTTTAAAGCCCCGTGAGCGGGAGCCTCAGAAGGGACGGCATGGCTGTGAGCATGGACGATGACGTTCCCCTCATCCTCACCCTGGACGACAGCGGGAGCAGCGCCTCAGCCCCTCTGGATGAGCTGGATCGGGAGGAGCTGCCTAACGAAAGTAAGAGCACTTTGTCATTCCCTGCCCGCTGTTGGTCTCTTTGGGGTGGCTGCTCTTCCCGGTGAAACTCGCAAAGCTGTCGCTCGGTGTCCCGGGGCCGCCTGACAAAACCAGGTCAGGAAGTTGCTTGTTGTGCTGCTTGTTGCTCACAGCTCCGTGTGACACCGCGGGGCCTGGACGAGTCCCACCCGTGCTGTTTCTAACACACAGTTTTGTGGTTTCCCTGTGGTAACCTGTGACCCTAAACCCTTTCCTGCACGCTGTGACCCTAAACCCTTTCCTGCACGCTGTCCCAGAGCGTCTCCTCCCCTCGGCACTGTCCCACTGCAGTTCTCTCATGCGGCATTTTCCCAGCACCATCAACATCTGCCCTTTGTGACTCTTGGTTTGTCTCTTTCTAGTTTGCGTTCTGATTTTTGCAAGAAGGGAAATGTTGATCAATCCCTCCCACGTCTTTATTGTGTTCGTATCAAAGAACCTGGAGTACTTTTAGACAACATTTTCATGTTGGCCCCAGCTGTTTAGTGGGGCATAGCCAGCCTGTGAGCTCTGGGAGGGGGAAAACAACAGCCAGCATCCCTCAGAAGCTTAGGTTTCTGCTCAGTGGGCCTTCATTAAAACTCTCACCCTGCAGCAGGCTGCACGTGGCCAGCAGATGCGTCCGAGCGTGTTCAGTGAGTTTCTGGTTGGTGTTACACCTCTCTGGATGTATCTGAGCAGTTTTGTCCAGCACATCCCCATGACTTCCAGTTGACATTGCAGGTGCACACACACCCGGGTCTTGTGATCCTGTTCCAGCCCTTGCTGCCACAGGCTGAACATTTGGAACAAATGCATCATTTCCTGGCCAGGCATCCCGTTTTTCCACATTATACTTCTGTGCCTTACTGCCTCTGAGATTTGATTCCTCTTGCAATAAGATGGATTCCCTTAATTTTCTCCTTCCTGACTTCCCAAGTCAGGAATTAGTTTCAGATAATCAAGGTTCTTCCTCCCTTCTCCTCCTCTGGCACCCCACAATACAGATCCCTGACTAAATTGCCCAGTTGACTTTCTCTAAGCTCTCTTTTATCCTTGCTTCATCCCATCTGTTTGTCTTTTAAAGTTTAGCCCTCTATTTTTAAGTTAAATAGAAGAGAGATTTCTTCCTCCGTCCACGGGTGTATTTATAGGATTCCTTGTGACTAATTTTAATCACTCTTCCCTCTTTCATTCCCCCGCCTCCCATCCCTTCAAAGAAGAAGTTGGGTGAGGCTTAACAATTGCTTGAAGCCAGCACGACTGTGTTGAAGCACAGGCATGAGAATGAATGTATTAATAAATAAAATTCTCCACATTGAAATACAGGGAAGTTGTTTAGGGACCAATTTTGTGCTTCTTAAAAGATTGCTGTGTGGTTTTTGAGAACTCATTTCCTGGGATCCTTCAAATGAAGTGTCTCTTATTTTGCCGTATGTTTTAATCACTGTTAAAGTTGGATTTGCTGCAGAAATATAAAGCTTATGCTATGGGAGAGATAGGGAATGATACAGAGCCTTCTGAAGTCGGGGTGGGATGAAGGATTAGGAGGGGAAGGCTGGCATCAACAACTTGAAAGGCACGTTTATCTCTGGGAAGCGGGAAGCTTAAATCAGGGAGAGAGCACGCTGACACCAGCACTGGCAAAAGTAAGCTTGTTTAAAAACCAGGACGTGTAGTCCAGCTTTTCCTCTTTGCCTGCACAGAAAATCTGCTGTGAAATGCAGCAAAGTTGTGTCTCGTGGAGGCTGTGAGGAATCAAATGTGTCCCCTCTGCTCTGCCTCCCCTTGGCTGCTGAGGACTGAAATGGCATTAACAGAACTGTGTGATGTCACGTTTTCAGTCAGAAGCTTTTCTTTTCCAGGGAAAAAGAGTGTGTGAGAGGTCCTTGTCAGGGGAGAAAGGAGCCTGCCAGGGTGATGGTGAGGACATGGGGACAGGGAAGGTCAGGAGGCTGCTTCCTTCTGGCTTTGACTTCCCTTTGCCTAAACTCTCAGAATTGAATATTCAGCCAGAATTTGGAGGAACAGCTCCCTCGTTACTGTGCCTGACCATCATCAGCTGCAGGGGATTCAGTGGCAGGTTAAACACAAAGCTTTTCCTGAAGTGTGGCCCCAGAACAGGCTGGGACTGTTGGCAGTGAAGGACCCGCCACCCTCTTCCAGGTGACACCGAGGGAAAGACAAAGTGGCTGTAGCTGCCCCTTGTTCAGTCGCATGTTTGAGGCTGATAATAACGAAGTCTCACTCTTCCTTTGTGCTCCTGTGTGCACAAACTCCTCTGAATTGTAATCCATTCTCCAGCCTGTCACAACCGTGTCCCTAAGTGCTGTGCGGCTGCGTGGTTCCGTGTGTCAGCTCTCACGTTTTTAAAGGAACTTCTTGTGCTTTTAAATTTAAAAAAACCCTATCCATGGTGTGGCTTTGTTCCAATCAGGTCTTTGGATAAAGGAATTTGTAGTTTTGGATTCTTGGTGTCAATTGCCCGGAACTGGAGACAAGTTTCTGGGTTGAAATAAGTAGAAACAGGGTTTCCTGAAAGCAAGCCTGTAGCAGATGTAAAACGAAAGGACTGAAGTGCAGGAGTGAATTCCTTTCCAAACCTTGCAGGAGAGTCCTCTCCTGGGTAAGTGGGTGTCTTGGGGTTAGAATAAAAGAAAGCTGAAGGAGAAAATTGTGTGGAAAATTACATTCTTAAAGAAAATGTCCAGCTGCAAAAATTAATCTCCCAAATCCTCCAGCTCTTAAGCATTTAATGAGAGAAAATACTTGCATGGGGAGGAATATTAAACTCTGCCTTGCTTGGCTTGTGCTGGGATACAGGGCTTCCAGAGAGCTCCCATGTGCAGCCACCACAAAGGGTCAGAATCCTGAAAAGTTGACAGGAATTCAGACCACATCCAGGAAAGTGTGGTCCCTGTGGGGCTGATGGTTTTCTGACTGCACCGTGTAGGGGCTGGGTAATTTTTCATTCAGCTGCAGCAGAAGCTCTTGCATCACCTGAACCCGCGGTAGTGAGTGTGACGCTGCCCTTCCCTGGCTCTTCCCTGAGCATCTCCTGCGAGCTCCAGTTCAGCTCCCAGCACCGCCCGAGGGCAGTGACTAACAGGAAACCGAATCTCTGTAGGAGGCGAGCAGGGAGATGTGAACCTGGCGTGGCCCTTCCCAAAATCCTGCCCTGACAGTGATGAGAACCTGCCGGGGTTTAGTGATCTCCCATCCCCTCCTGAGCTCCTGGGAGATGTTTGAACAGAGTTCTCAAAATATCTCCCAAGTGCAGTGTCTGTTTCCCATCTGCAAAGGCAGCGTGGATAGCCTTGAAACTCTAGGCCAGTGCCTCTCCTTGAGCTGATGGGAGCTATAAACAATAAATGAGTGCACATTGATTTATCCTGTATTAGATCACATACGAGACTCTCCTTTGCCTCCTGCATGGAAATTGCTGCAGCCTCAAGTAGAGTTTCAGTGTGTTCAGAGCAGAAAGTACAGCTCGGAGTGGTGTACAGGGAACAATGGGATATTGTCTGTTTTCCTACACAATGGGTGATGGCAGGGGGAAAGAAGTCATCTTTCAACTCTGGGTTTTTACAAGAAAGCAGCTGCATCTGCTATTGAGGTAAAAACTAATTATTAGGGAGGTGGGGGGGCAACTGCGGCAGCCAAGAGCGATGTTTTCTAGAAGGATTGCTGGAAAATGGGAAGTTTCAACTTTGAGTGAGGTGCCTTTGCAATCTCACCTTCTGCTGCCTGAGAAGTGAATTGTCAGGAAAACCAGAGCCAGCCTGGCCTTTTGGAAAGGTGAATTATTTACACACGAGGCCCTGTGCCTGGCACTGCTGGGAAGGAGCAGGTGGCCCAAAGCGTGTGAAGAAAATGAGATTTCTCTGTTGGTGAGGTTGGAGGGGCTACCCCAGGCGTGCTTGGTGAGGAGTGTGGGTGGGGAAAGCCCAGAGACTGTTGGTCATGTCTGTAGAGCAGTGTGTGGGGTGTGCTGGGCTTCCCAGGGGGCTGGAAGGGGCCCTGTGCCCTCCTCGACTGGGACGTTCCCTGATGGAATGTGGGATGGGGCTTTCAGCAAAGCTGTTCCTTTTGTAACTGGCTGGTGGAGACTCGTGGTGGTTCTGAACACAGAATCTAATTACAGCATTGATGGATGCTGTAGACACCAAACTTCACTTTTTTTTTAAAAAAAATCCGTTGCTAAGCCCCAGGTGGACACCCGCAATTGGGAGTGGCCCGGGGTTTGGGGCAGTTAATGTTCTTTCGAGGCATGTGAATCACCTGGACTTTGATGTGTTTGGTAACCAGTGCAACCTGAGGTGACAGAAATCTCTTCGGTGTTGGATCTGGTTCCAGAACAGGTTTGTATTGGCAGTGAGAGAGTTAAGTCTGTCCATGTACTCCACAGCTCCAGCCCATCTGGTCATGGAACCATCTCAGACAATCCCTGAGTGGTTTGTGTTGGAGGGGCCTTAAAACTCACCCTGTTCCACCCTCCTGCCATGGGGGAGATTTCCAGGTGTAGAACAATTCCCAGAGGGCTGAGGGAGCCGGGAATAAACACCTGACCTTTGGGAAAATGCTGCACCCACACAAACTCTGAGGAGCTGTGCTGCTTGTGGAACCACTTGAACTGCCGTGGAAGCGTTCTGGCTTTGCTACCTTTGGAGGAAAAGGGGCATTTCAAATGTCAGCCACCTGGCAGATTTCATAAATCCTTCAGGATCTGTGGGTTCTGATCCTTGTGTGGAAGCAAGGATTCCAGAGGTGGCTGTTTGGGCTGAGGCACTGGGTAGGAAATGCTGTAGCTAATTAAGGTGAAGAAGTGAAGGGGATGAGGGAACGAGCAACTGCTTGCGATGGACCTGGCAGATTCCAAGATTTCTGACAGCCAGGCTCTTAAACAGCCTTCTGGATTATCTGGTGGCTTTCTTGGATGCTATGCAGGATATTTTCTCACGTCATGGCCCCTAGTTCTACCAATTTGCCTTTAATTAGTTCCAGCAGCAGCGCTTCTGCTGCTGCCTTTCGAGGTGAAGCATGGCCAGAGCGCAGGACTGGGATCTCTTCTGGGGAAGCAGTCTGGTTCTGCTGCTGGAGCAGCTCCTCCTCGCACGTGGGGTAAGTCAGTGAGTGCCACTGTGGGTCACAGCCTCACCTGGAAGTGCTGATTACACTGGTGTGGGAGTGGACAGGTAGGCTTCGTTCTTTTGTTATGAGGAGGTGCTGTTTTGCATTGCTGTGCGTGATTCATTTTCCTTAATATGCACCTGCTTAACATTTATAGAGAGAGGAATATTTTCCAAAGCACGAGTGGTGGTTTTGTGGTGGATTGCTGTTTATGCCTCTGAAAGTTTCATTTCTCTGACCTAACAGCCTTGCATTCTGCAACTTCTGCCAGGGCTCCTCTAATCCTTTCCTGGCCTAGATGACTTAAAATGAATGTTTTAAGCAAGCAAAGCGAAGCAAAACTGCCTCCGAGATGAGTGAGGGGTGAAAATCTTGGAAAGGGAAACGAACACCCGAAACATAAGGAGATTATTGTTTTCTCCTTCAGTACAATTCGTTTCCCTGGGTGATGAGCTCTGTAAGCTCAGAGGAAGGAGGGAAATGCTGCTTTTTAGAAGATGTTGGGGATCTTTGGCTATGATGTTAGAAATAGCGAAAAATGTGTTTCTGCTCTGAACCGTCCTCTGAAATCTCACTTGTCCTGAGAATTCAGGTTTTAAGGCAGGGCTGTGCTGCAATACCTGGGTCGAGCTGGTACCTTTCTTTCAGGAGGAGCAGCCCTGTGTTGTCCAAAGCTCAGAAGCATTTGTGTGGAGACATTCTCACCGTGGCTCCCTGAGCATGGTGCCTGTAGAGGAAGAACCACAAGCACAGTAAAGTACCAGGAGGTATCGAGGGCTGCAGTTATTGTGGGTATTTTTTCCAAGCCCTCCTTGTTTTCTGAGCTCTGCAGGAGAGCGGTTTGCACAATGCACACATTGTGTGTCTCACAGTAGGATGCTCTGTCAAACAGAATCTCTGCACTGTCGACTCTTTCACGCAGCGAGAAAAAAAAAATTCCCAGTGATTTTTGTCTTGAATGCCCCATGCTGTTCAAATGTGAGCTGGTAGCTGTGTCTACAAGGTGGAGAAGACTTGGGTTAGTGTTCCATTATCCTGGAGTCAAATGGTTCTTTCTCCTCCGTCATCTCCCGGAGCCCTGGGGATGGAGATCGTCTTGCACTGTAAATCGGGGGGATGCTGCAGAGTGGAGCCTGGAAGCTCCTCACGCCCTTCCTGAAGATGGGAGTGATGACCTTAACGCTTTGAGGGAGGCAGCCCGTGCCCTTTGTGTGTCTCTTCTCCAGCACAACTCCCACCTTTTTGGGGTGAGAGCAGAAGAACAGGGTAGTCTTAAGTGCTTCCTCCCCGAGCTGATGGCTGTCACTGGAAAATGTGGGCTAAGGGCACGTGCCATGTCCTCAGAGGGCTCTGCTTTTTGGAACAGGTGGTCCTGGAACTATAAAAGATGTTAAGGAGTTTGAAAGTGTTCGAGCTGCAATTTTACATCGACAACTTTCCAGCTCTAACCGGTCACTCCTCAGCCACCACAGCTGACTTGGAAACATTTGGCTCAGGAAGCGGAACAACAGTTGGAAACAAATAGTGATTAGTTTTTTCATGGCTTCCCAGGGAACGCATCAGTTTGTTCGTTTCCCCCCTCATTTTGCGGTTCCTGTGGATTTTTAAGGCACTGTAGATGCAGGATGTTCAGTTTAGCCAAGCCTGCGTACTGGCAGATTAAAATGAGCAAAGGCTGAGCACGCTGAGTTCACTCATCATAACCAATATGATGCTTCTCAGAACTTCCTTTGCCCTTGGTATCTTCACCGAGGAATCCTGCCTGCTGCCGTCAGCCCCCCTGCGTTGAAATCCCATTTTACCCATTTGAATGCTGTAAGAAGTGCTGTATAAACTAAACAGGAGCATCTGTGAAGTGGTTAGAGTTGTTGTTGATTGCCTTTTCCTTATTGCCTTCAGGGGATTTAGGCTTGAATTTGCTGGAAGTAGAATTTATGAGCCAGAACGCTCCATTTCTGATCCTTAAGCTGGGAAAAGTGCGGTGAATCTGATCGGTCTTTTCTCTCGCCTCCCATGTCTCTGGCTTTTGATCTGGACCTCGCAGGGCTCTCCCTGTGTCTTTACCATAATTGCTTTTTGCATGTGGAGAAGAAGCCTGGTTTTCACATGGCTGCTTGCTTTATGGGGAGCGGGAGGAGCAGCGATAGGACTCCGTCCATCTGCTCCCGGTGAGCGGCTCCGCAGGAAGCTCCTGCACCTGTGCTCCGTCCGGGGCACGGGGAGGCGGGAAAGGCTGGTCCACGGCAGCACCCTGGGCTCGGTGAAACATCCTGGGGATGACAGGAGGAGACTGCTGTGGTTTGAGTCGTGCTGTGGGGGTTTGGAGCATCCAGCGCCGCTTTTACAATCACGATCTGGCGATGTCTGCTTGGAACAAAAGGCTTTTCTTTTCCTGCTCGTGTGTGGGGGAAGAAAATTTAGGATGTATCTGTCAGCACAGCCGTGTTAAACCCCCCGATTCTGCGGGGCTGGACATCTCAGCTGCACTTCTGTTTCCTCCGTAACAGGTGTGTTTCTGTATTGCCACCTGGGAACGCCTGTGTTTTATTCCAGCTGTAGCTGTTCTGCAGAGAACACTTTCACTATCCCCCATGGATTTGGGAAAGTTTATGGCACAAAAGCAAAGTGAATTTCACTAGAATGCACAAATGTGTTCCTGCTCCTCGTTAACCAAACGAAGAAATGCCCGTAGAATTAGGACTGGGTGATCAGTCCTGCAAGTGGGAGGAGCGCTGAGGAAAATGTTGACATTTGGGTCAGTGGTGTGAAATGACCAAGTCAAAGCCCCTTCCTTTCCAATACAAGGCTGGTGGCAGGACCTTATCTCTGGTGCTTGCAAGGGAGAAGACCTAAACATTGAACATTTTCTATACTTGGAGGCAGCGCAAATGCACAGAAAACAAAAATGTTAATGGAAGCTTTAAAGCTGTCGGAGAGGCAGCAAAAAGTCACAGTACTGGCATGCCTGGGCTGGCTCACATAAGAGATGTACGGATATGTAGATAAATACATATCAAACGAAGGAACAGCAGCTGAGAGTGGAGGAAAATCGTGAAGACAAATGTGGTCAGCAGAGTTAAAGGTGCCCTAAAGGACTTGATAAATAAAAAAGCATATTAAATGATTCCAGCCTGTCAGGAGTTCAGGGTTTAACACTCCAATACTGCTAAAGGGAAGCTCAAGAAATACTGAATGTATTCTATATTTGCTGAACAGCCAGATGACACAGTCATTGTATGACCTATTCTTCCATTCCCACAGTAAATACAGATTAAACAGCTGATTCTAAAGGTTGGCATTTAAAAATCTGCAGATGACTTTTGATTTCTAAGGCTGCAGCTGAGGCAGTCTGTACGTTGCTGTGAGAGTGACTTTCCTCCAGCCACAGAAGGTGTTTTGCACCAGGCAGGAGACTGCAGGCCAGCCAGCCAAAACTTCCAGGCAAAATAATGGGAAGCCAGCAGTAGCTCTTCTAAAATCTGGATTCAAAGGCCTTTTTTTTGCTTGTGGAAGACTTTTGAAGTCAAAGTTGTCCATTTTCTGAAGATGTGGTTCTGTGTGAGGGCTGTGGGGCTTGAAGCAAGGACCAGTTGAGGGGAAATCAGCTGTTTTGCAGATGTCACATTAATGGTTTAACTCCCTCCTTCCTCTCCAGCCATTAAATGCAACCTCCAGTTCCTGCCAGCAGTGGTTTCCACCAAATGTGCAGAAGCCCCTTCTCCTAATGGGGAACAGTTCCACAGCACTCGAGGCTGGGGTTTTCCCTACTCCTTTACATGTGTCTTCCCCTGCAGTTGGCAGCTTCTCTCTCCTGGCTGGAGGACGAGGCAGAGGAGATGTGGCAGTGTTGTATTTCAAAGGAAGCAGCGTGGTGGAGTCGTGTTCTAACGCTACGAAACACAATTACCTCCTTATTACTGCTGCACCACAACAAATAACTTTAATTGGTCTCAGCCTGTCGTGGTAAGATGTTGAGAGTTTGTTATTTAACTTTTAAATTTACGTCGTTTTCCTGCTACCCCTCTCTCTTCAGGGAAAAAAGGTTGGTAAGGCACATACCTTATTACTGCCTCCTTCATTCTAGTCCTGCTTTGGCCATGCTGGAGGTTTGTTACCCGAATTAATCCTGGTTTCTCCCATAAGGGAAGCGCTTCCTCTCTGCTTCCCGCTGCTGACTCTGTGACTTCCCTGGAGAGCCGCTGGCGGCTGGAGCTGGCAGTCAGTCCTGGCAGCACACTGCTCTCGTTAAAAAGGCCAGATTGCAGCTTAATCAAACATCTTTCCAAACTGCATCAGGGAAATCCAAAGGCTCTGCTTTGGAGAATTGAAATGAGGAACGTGCTCTTAAACTGCTGACATTGTGCTGTTACCAAAGCCAAAGCAGATCTTTAATGTGTTAAAAGCAGGAGGCACTGGTTTCCCTTTTTGGAACAAAAAGAGGAAATTCCTTCGTGTAACAGGATATGTTAAAGAAATGCTATGGCTGAGGGATTCTGATATTGTCTCTTTCCGTTCCATCCTCAAAAATTATGAATTAGAAATGTGTGTGTGTGTGTGTGTGTGTGTATTTCACGTCTGGCCTCTCTCTCTGCCTTAGGCAGAGCTGTCTCTTTTAGTTTTCCTTTTTGGTTCAGTTCAGCAAAAACTTAACTGTTTCCAATTGTTTTTCCATTCATTAGTTGTTCCATAGGGCCCCTCAATGGCTCAGATATTTAATTCCAGTTATGGTATAATTTTATCTCCGTGCATGTAAAGCCTTTGTTGCCGTGATACGATCGGACTGATGAGATTATGGAGCATATTGGCTGCTGAAAGGATGGATAACGTGAGCTGTAGGTGATCCTTCTGTTGTGGCTTTGGCTTCTCCTTTTTGTGGTGTTGTGGTTCATTTGTTAAGATAAGAAATAAAGAATATGAAACTGGCAGCAATTTGGCTCGACACAAGTGAGATTCTTAATTATAGCTTCCTAATGCAGCCTTTCCTTTTATGGGACTTTTGCTGAATAAAAATGCTTTGGATTTGACTTTGCAGCTCTGTTAAGAAGCAGGAACTCCTGTGTTACACAGTTTCATATGGAAGGACTGCCTGGTTCCAGCTCTCCCTGTGGTATTTCATGGACTCTCGGATGCAGGAGGATTTAATCCCGCATCTGTCAGGAAGCAGCTTTGTGGAGCGGGGCTTAGACAGGGGGTGGTTTGCATCTGTCAGTTCATCTTCAGCCGCTGAAGTCTTGCTGACCTAATTATGGATCCCAAACATCCCAAAAAGGAGGGATCTGCCCCCCTGCCTCTTGCTGCTATGTATTTGGGAGTGGAAGTTGTCCCAAGATCAAACAGTTCCTGGCCAAAACTTCCCACATAATATTTCAAGAGGGAAAAAAAAACCCCTAGTGACTCAGGGATGAGATCAGAGGAGAGCAGGTGTCCTGGGGAGACGAGGCAGTGAACTGCACAGATGAGGATCTCCAACCAGCTGAGCTTGGCTGCTGTAGATGGGTAAAATTATCCTCATCCTTATTTTCCTGGAAGTCTTTAATTTTTATTTTTTTTTTATTCTTCCTTACGAATGTCTCTGTCCCCGGCAGGGTGGTGCAGGAAGTGAATGTCCAAGTGAATCACCACGGCTCCTCTCCCGAGCCGCAGAGCAAAGGGTTAACCGGCTCTGCCTCGCTCACAGCGAGAGCTGGATGGAGCCAGGGCTTCTGCTGGGACCAAACCGTTCCCTACCATGCTTTAGCTCTTCTGGCATCGTGTTCAGCTTGTGCACCAGGGGTTTTACATGTGTGCAGTGCAGATGTTAGCGAGGATGCAGTGCTCCCCTAATTAAACAGCGCTGGGCTTAAGCTGTCTTCCAGACAAGAA
Organism: Mohoua ochrocephala; assembly: GCA_013398855.1. Classification (NCBI taxonomy): domain Eukaryota; kingdom Metazoa; phylum Chordata; class Aves; order Passeriformes; family Acanthizidae; genus Mohoua; species Mohoua ochrocephala. Next base: position 57,017 of record VZTA01016333.1, on the reverse strand, counting down.
ACTCGGCAGCACGACTGAGAAGAGGCAATGATATATAAAATGTGACTTACCATGCTGAGGGACATCTGCTCCTCCTTCACGAGGATTCAGCTCCCCGTGGTGATGAAGGCATGATGTGAGCTCGTGTTGATGCTGTAGGAACTCGCTGGATCCTGGAGTCAAGGCGAGGACGGTCGGCTCGAGTCGCCTTTCACCACTAACAGGAAGCGGCAACGTTCGCCTTTTTTTTTTAAACTTTCCTGTGTTAAATAGGAAGCCGAAGTGACTTTATTTGTTGAGCTTCGCAGCAAGCGAGTGCTGTGAGAATACAGTAAGACAAAGAGCCCCAGGCCTTGCATATGTTTCTGCTGTGCCGCTGTCTCTAAGGAAGAGCATGACTCAGTTACGCTGGCTCGGAATATTCCGAAGTAGATTATTTCTCTTGCAGCAGAAGGGCTTGGCACTGCTCTCTGTTGGAGATGCCCTTTTTATCCTAGGCAACAAACTGACAGCAAATTGTTTAGACTTCCCCATGGCTGTTCTATTCCTTCCCACAATGTCCCCTGAAACAGGACAGGCACCAAGACATTTTGGGCCGCAAAGATCAGTCCTGCGATGCTCCCGTTGGCACGGCGCTGAACTGGCAATCAGGCAGCAAAGGCAGTGATTTCCCTGTCTGTCTCTCTCACCTCTGAGATGTGTGGCCAAGTGCCAGACCAGCTGTGCTTTCCAGGCAGCTTCCAGCTTTTTTTTCTCCCGGGTAGGTGAGCCTGGCCTTGAAGAGACAAGCGCGCGTGTGTTCACGCCTCAGTGCTTGGCAGGAGCGGTTCCTTATCAGCCTCTTTGGAGGAGGGACGGGAGATTAATCCTCTGGAGGTGAAGCTACATGGCATGTGAGCCCTTGGAAGGGAAAATGCCATCACTGGTGCTGGGACAACTCCAATACTTGACTAAAATCTTGGCTTTGGGACTGAAGATGCCTGCACAGCTTGTGTTGGGGAAGGGTAGGCATCAACCTTGTTTCCATGTTTTTTCATGGATTTGCACCTTTCTGTAGTGAGTGTTCCATGTGGTTCAGCTGATGAGGGCTTTCCAGGAGAGAGGAGTGCTTCTGGAGCACTCTCCTTCTCCTTGTCCATCCTCACCACAGCCTCAGGGAGCAACGTCACTGAGAGAGGGAGAAACCTCAGCCAGCACAGGGATCCTGCACTGGGACAGCCCTTGGATGTGAGCTCAGGAGATCCAGGAACACCAAGAGAACCCTTGACCTGCTGGGATCTGCTTTCTTCCGCGGGCTCATGCTCAGTGCTGGGGCATGCCTGGTTATGTTTGTATTAAACTGAAAGCTTGGGCTCTGTGACTGAGTTTGGGAATTACAGATGCAGTGAAGATGGGGGGTTTAAGAAACAGAGGGGTCGTGGCAGTGAGGAATGCAAAGCCTGAAAACAAATGGCTCCAATTGAATGATAGAATGGTAAAATCCTAGAATGCTTTGGATTGGAAGGAACAGACACATTCCACTAGAGGAGGCTGCTCCAAGCCCCATCCAGCCTTGAACACACTGGTGACTGGAGCTGCCCAGACCATGTGCCCTGGATAGTTTGACCTTTCCCAAATGCAGGAGGTGATGCCTTCCTTCCTCTTCCCTCTTGCTGCTCTCTTTGGTGAATCAGGGACCTTGCAAGGCCACGTGAATGAAGGTGTGTCCTGTCTCCCAAGTTGCGTGTCCTTGGCATTTCTTTTTTTGCCTGTCAAGAGAAATATTACTCACACGTGGAGCTCAGTGGAGCAACTCGCATACTGCATCTTACATTGACTCCACACGTGATGTGTGAACAGTATGAATGACAGAATAAGGATATTTTTTCTGGTTTAAGTCACTTCTGCCTTCACATGTTCTGCAGGGTTCTGTCATCACAGGTGTACTTGCTAAAGTAGCAATGTCTGGGCAGGATGGCAACTAGCATCCAAACCATCCTCGACCACTTAGGAGAAAGCCCCGGTAAGTCCAGGAGAGGCTCTGGAGTCAGTCAGTGAGCCAGGGAATCTCAGCCTGCTCCAGTGCAAGGCCATAAAAAGCGTGTGCTATCTGGAAAGCAGGACATCTGGCAAACAGGCTAATGAGAGCCAGGCTGGGGGAGCTCCGAGGCAAATGCAAGAGCTACCCTGTAGAGTTGGTTTATAACTCTTTGAATTTGTAGGAGGTTACTAGTTTGTTGGAATTTTGAAAAAAAAATATTGTTCATTTAAAGAAGTGCAGACACCAAAACCCATGGAATTCCAGAGTGACTTCAGTTTGATATATAATAGCTGGCTGGGAAGGATGATTTATCCCAGGCTCCCGTGGATGTTTTCTGTCCCTTATTCCCCTCTCAGCTCTGCCCTGGAGATCCCCCATGGCTGCATGAGCTCCTCCGAATGAGAGGAGTTTGTTTGCTCTCAGCCCATGGAGAGATTTTCCTTCCCCTAAGCAGGGAATTTGTTTTGCAGAGGGAGAGGTTTGGGCTCTGGAAAGTTTATGCTCCTTCTCTTTCTTCCTTGTTTTTTTGTTTTTTATTGTAATGATGACATATGGAAACTATTTACACAGGAGCATGCTCCGCTGCACTGAATGGAGATGCTGGAGTCCCGGCAGTCTCGTTCCGGATGCCTTGTGTAAGCAGCCAGCTGGTTTTGCTTTTCCTTTTTTTTTTCCTCCCCTCTTTTCTTTTTTTCCCTCCCTCCCTCCCTCCCTCTCTCTCTTTTCAGGGAACGACTGGGATAAGTTACACAAGTGTAAGGAAGGAAGCTTTGCCATCTGTGACCGGCTCAGTTCGCTTCCTTTGTCGTGCCCCTTGCGCTGTGAACTTCACGAAATGTGTGTTTTCTTTTTGTGCCGGAGATGCCGTGCCGTGCCTGCTCAGCACTTTGCCTCCTTCCCCGTTAGCTGATCGTGCTCGCTGGTGAGCAAGTTGTGCTAAATGCCAAAATACGAGCGCGCAGCACGCGAATCCCCGCTCCGCCACCACGCTTGTGCCTGGCAGCTCTTGGTCCCGCAGCCAAACCTTCCGAAATCTCACCCTCGGGAACACCCAGGGAAAGGATCTCGCTGAGGTCTGAGCCACCTTCCTCCGAGGGGAGGGGAGAAAGCGTTCCGTTCTGCAGCCGGCAGAGCCGAGTCTTTGTGCGGAGCTTTCCCCTGAGGAAGCCGCGGGAGCGAGGATCAGCTTTCGGAAGGGAGGAAGGAAAGAGGGAGGGAGGAACTTCGGCTGTGCCCGGCTGCGAGCACCGGCGGCTGCCATGCAGTGGAGAGAGCTGCCCGCCATCTACTTCGAGGATTCCGGGAGCCCTGTGGAGAGATCCTCCTATCTCATTGAGCTCCATACTGATGGTAAACGCCGTCGGGGATGTTGTGCAGCACGAGCGGAGCCGAGCTTGCATTAGTCTGTGTCATTGTTATCATGGGAGCAGCTGAGGAAATTAGCTCGCTGGAGGGCTGCCAAGCACACAGTCAGAGGGCTGCTCTTCAAATTTATTATTATTTTTATTATTATTTATGACCCAGATGATGCTGTTGCCTCAGGGATGCTAGATCAACCTTCTGGTACCTGATGGGGAAGGAGCTGATCCACAAAATGCGGCTCCCCACCAGAACACTTCAGTGCTTTTTCTGTTGTCTGTGCCTGGTTTAGACAGCAGGAAAGCATCTTGATTTCTAGAGCTGGTTTTTGGTTCTGATTCGCATCTCTTGAGTGCTGTTTTGTATTTGCAACCTTGGTCTCAGAGCTGGGACAACTCTTCTATTTCCAGCTCCTGTGGGAAGCGCAGAGCGGGGTCCTGGTCCTGGGTTTTTGCTGGGGTGTGTCTTTTCCTAGTGTCGATCCTTTCCCGAGAGGTTAATGTTTGCAAAAGAGCTGCTTCAGGGTTAAAGGTGATTTTGGCACCTTTTGTCAGGGTCCAGCGTGTTGGTGTTTAGGTTAATGCTACAAACCTTTGCTGGTTTGGCTGCAGTGTGTTTTGATGCTCTTAAATTTTGTATATTCTGTAACGTAAAGTCCAGGTTCTGATGAAGGTGTGCTCTTCCCGTAGCTGTTAAGCATTAAATGTGAAAAGGTTTTGCTCTCAGGCTGCAGTTTGAGGGAGTCTGTCTTTTTGAGGCACATCCCCAGCAAAAGCTTTGTCAATAATAACATTTAAGAACTTTTTAGAGCTCGCAATGTAACGCTTCTGGTTTTTGCATATGGCTGTCATCTCTTAGTTTAAAAGCAGACAAACCAGAAGGCTGCCATTCCAGCCCCGTGGATAAATAAAAACTCCATCATTCAGGTTTTTTCAAGAACTGTGCTAAATCAAGGGGTGTGGGGGAGGAACCGGCCTCATTCAAACATTTGTCCAGATTTTGAGTGGTATTTTAAGGGTGTGGGGGAAGCAAGGAAGAGAAACAGGCTTCGTGCTGCAGAGTGCTCAGCAACCTGAGCGTGCAATCTGGAAGGTCTTCACAAACCCCAGAGAAATGTTATCTTCATTTGATTTGGGGGTGGGAGAGGCAGCTGTGGCTGTGCGCTGGTGAAGGGGTTCTGATTTCTTCCCACTCCCTGCCTCTGCCAGGAGCACATGGTGCCATTTCTCTTGGCGGGTGTTTAGATTTTGGCACGGACTCTCTCTCTCCACTCCAGAGGGTGTTCTGGAGAGACTGAATCAGTAATTCATGGAGGATTATTTTGTCACAGCAAATCTTCAGCAGGCTGTCATGAGAGGGGACAAGAACCTCGTGGTGGTTTTTGCCCACTCTCAGATAACAACTTTGAACACAGAGAGAAGAAGCTGCCACACCACAGCTCCTGTGCTCATAAAAAAAGGGGGAAATCAGCACTTCTGTGCTGGCAAGCTCGATTCTACATGTACCCACTTCGGGAACACGAGGCACTGGAGGAGGGAAGTCTCTTCTGAGAGCAGGAACAACCATGTGGTGTGGGAAATGTTTGAAACTGGAGAACTGAGAGTGTGGCTAGCTCCACCACAGGCCCTAAGCAGGTCTCACTGCTGTGGGGTCTCTGCTCAGTATTCTTGGCCAAAGGTAAAATAAAACCCCCAGTCCCAGAAGAAGAAACCAAGTGACATTCCCTCTTTGTACAGTAATTGTCTTCTTGCTTAGTTTTCGTCTGTCTTAATAGCACCGAGGCTGCAGAATGCAAAAATGGCAATTATTTTGGAGTTTGTATACATGCCCTGTAGAACTCTCCCATGGGAAGGGCACTGTGTGTGTGTGTAGCTCTGTTTGGGAGTTGCTTTTTTGCAACTGAATTGTTTTGGGTTTTTTTAAACGAAGTCTTTATTTACAAAATCTGGTTCAAATGTTCGGTATGGCATTGTTCTGTAGTTCTTTGCTGGTGAGAAGGACAGGCGCTCAGGAATTTCAGAATTAATCTGTGGAGTGTGAACAGAAAATTCATCTTGCAGTTTGTTTGCATCAGAGGGGTGTTGGTACTTCTCAGCACCTCAGAGTGCTGTGAGGATGTGTTGTTGAATGGCTCTGAAGTGCTGTGAGAAATGGGGCTTTCTCCTAAAAGTACTGACAGCTTCTGTCCTCGCAGTGGTGCCCCGAGGCAGGGGCAGTATCCATCCTTCCGTGGCCTCTGCTCCAAGGACACGTGCAAAAGCTCCTTGCTCCTTCAGCAAACCCTCTTTCCTTTGCTGGGCTGGGCACCCTCGGGGGCTGGTGGCTGTTACTTGCCTGGTTGTAGTTTATGCTGCTGAGAGCAAGCTTCAGGCATGACAGCACACCCCTCCCGAGCCAGGGACCTGCTGCTGGATTGAATGGGAAGCTGACTCTTCTGATGATCTCCCGGGAGCGTTCCCGCGTGGAAGCGCTGGGCTCGAGTCTCTTTAAAGCGAAGAGTCCATTTGTCAGTGTACAAGCTGCCACTCTCCTGGCTACTCTGCCACCTCCTGATGCCTGTCCGTGATCCCAGAGCCTCCTGCTCCACCCCAGCTTCCCTAATTGTCAATCCCTCTTTCTCTGACGCAGATGGAGGCAGCTACGACGTTGTCAACGATGCCTCCAGCCCCGCGGCCGGGGAGTGCTGCGCCCAGCAGAGCTCTGCCCGCCACAACTGGGAGATGAACTACCAAGAGGCAGCCATCTACCTCCAGGTGAGCCCTGCTGGATCGTGGGGAGGATGGTCTGCAGGAACTACGGTGCTTCTTGGTTGTGGGAAACAAACAGCTTCTGTTTTGAGGCTGACAATTCGGTGCTTTGCCAAGGATTCCGCTTCAGGAGCGGGGTGATGCTGGAGACACCTCCAGATGGGCTCTGGAAGGAATTTGGAGCAACTGACCAACAAAATACCCACCCTCTCCCTTCTCTCCCCGTGCCAAGGGCTGTAGTTGTTGGGGGGCTCAGCACACGTTCAGTTCTGCCCCCTTGGCGTGGAGATCTTTGTAGCTGGTCACAGATGGTCATTTCATCTCCACAGTCGCTGCAGGGGCAATGGTCAGTGCGCTCCTGGGGTCATCTCCTGTTCTGGAAGTGCTGGTCCCAATCCTGCCTTGGCCAGGGGGTGGGTG
>VZTA01016333.1:21751-50462 GCA_013398855.1 Mohoua ochrocephala | reverse complement strand
GAGAGAAGGCAGAGGTCTTGATTTCTGCAGGAAGAAAGGGTGCTGGGATTAGGATCAGCCCAGGAGCAAAATTTATAATCTTTAAAACAGCAAACAGTCAAACCCCACCCATGCTCCAGTTACCAGAAACACCGTCCTTACTGCAGCAAAGGGCTCGTGTTTTTAAGGCTGCTGTACATCTGGTGTGAGGAATTAGCCACCAAAACTGAGCTTCTCCCAGAGCTGTCCAGTCTGAAATGGTTGCTGGTTCCATTACTGTCTGTCCTTCCTTCTCTTCGTTCCCTTTCAAAGCTCTGAGGTGCTTTGGACCCGGTTTGGGAGTTTTTTTTTGCTTAAGCTACTGCAAGGTGAGAGAAACCATTTGTTCCTCCCTGCTCTGACCCCACAGGACTGAGAAATCTCACTTTTCAGATATTTTAAAACAGTGTAGGCTGGACCTTGGCAGCACTTGAGCTCCGTGGTGTGCTGGAGCAGCCCTGACAATGGCAGGGTGGCTCCAGCCTCCCTCCCAGGCTTTTCTTTAAACTCCTGATTATCGGAGCAGCTCTGCAAAGGGTCATTGAGCTGCTGCAGCTCTGATGGTAATGGGCACAGCAGGCCTGGCCCTTCGGATGGGGACGATTGCGCTGCTGCTGCCTTGACCGGTGGCCACGATGGCACCGTCCTTGAATCGAGGTAGAATCACTTAAGGAGTGCCCTGTGAGCAGTAGCTGCAGGCAAGCGTCGGCTCTGGGTAAGAGGCCTTTGCTGTCCAGCCACGTTTGGAATTGCTGGGCTCCCCGGAGGCAGGATTTAGGCTGTTTGTCATTCTGCAAGTGTGTCCTGCCAGGCGTGGATGGGAATGACCCCGCTGATCTCAGCCTGGGCTCTTTGCAGGGCTGGCTCTGCCCCGCTCCAGCCTGGCTCTCTGACCCAGCAGTGTTTGTTCTGAAACTCAGTGTGAGCTGGAGCAAATGAGAAACGTTGGAAACCCTCTCCTGAGCGAGTCTGGAGAATGCTTCGCTTCCTAAAGGAGAGTTCCCTGACCTCGTTATCCGTTTGCAATCACAGTTATTCTGCTTTGATGGTAATAGCTTGGCTGTCCTTACAGTGGTTGCCCGCCTGGAAAGATGTTAATTTAAATAAAACCTCACCACTTCTTGTGCATCCGTGTGGCCCCGCTGGGGAAAAGTGATCTCTTGTGACAGTTCCCAAGAGGCAGCAAGTTTCCTGTGAGTGACAAAAGCTCCCTTGCCAAAACTGTTGACTCAAGAAAGAGAAGAAGCTGTTGGGTGGTTCTGCATGAAAACCCTCTAAAATCTCCCCAAACTAAGTTTCATCCGAGGGGTAAAAATAGTCACGCTGTAGCTGTTTGAAAATCAGTTGTAGGCAAAGTGTTAAGATGGAGTATCTGACCTTTTAATGTTAATTAAGCTTTCTAGTTGAGAGGGAATGACAAATCAGAGTAGAGACTTGTTAATTTTTCATGGAGTCTGTCTTACGTTCCTGAAGCAGAAAACCCTGTGTGTGCTCCAGTGTTTTCTCCCAGACATTTTGCAAGGCCAAGATAAGGAGGAACAACTGTCAGCCAGGTGCCCTGGAGCTTATCTGGGTGTTTTCGTGTTCTGTCCTGAAGAAGTTTAATCAAATAAGTCTGTAAACATGTGGAAGTAGTCGCAAGTAGATGAAGTGCTGTGTTTATGTTGGGATGTTGGCTGAAGTTTCTCTGCCTGCCTTTGTAAACTCTCCCAGCTCTCTGCCTCATGGTGAAGAGGCTCAGGGGTTTCGGAAGCAGGAGTTTGTGGATATTAAAAAGTTTCATTACTGAAATGCGCTTATGAACAGAAGGGGATGTCCCGTGTGTGTAGAGTCCATTCCTCAATAAACACGTCAACAACAGGCTGAAAATGGGAATAGTCTGTTGGGAATTGTGTCTAATCCCGATAAAAGTCTGCGTTCTTCACTCTTTTATAGTACTAAGAGTCACTCATGCTGTTCTCTTCTTTATTCCTGCTGCCCTAGGAAGGAGAAAATAATGACAAGTTCTTCACTCACCCCAAAAATGCCAAAGCACTCGCTGCCTACCTCTTTGCACACAACCACCTTTTCTACCTGATGGAGCTGAGCACGGCCCTGCTGCTCCTGCTGCTGTCCCTCTGCGAGGCTCCAGCGGTCCCTATGCTCCGTCTGGGCATCTTTGTGAGTACCTGGGGGCTAAAGGAGGAAGTCTGCTTGCTCAGCCGTGTGGGTGGGAGGAAAATGATGGCCAAACAGAGAGGAAGGAGGAGGCAGTAAGAGGAAAAAACCCACCTGGCTTGTTCTGTAAATGGCTGACAGCAGATAGGCCAGCCAGCAAAACTCCCTTTTTCCATCTGATCTAGGCAGACCACAATGAAAGTGACACTCGTTTCGTGTTATCAATTTGTGCAGTTCTTCATTCTGTAACAGAAATGGGTGGTTTTTTTCCTTTTTCGTGAGATAACTCAGCAATCTGTGTGCTCTGATGGGGTGGTTTCAAAGTTGTTGTCAGGGCTGGTGCCATTACCCCAGCACCACCACTGGTTCCTAGAACACAGATCAGGACCCTCCCTTTGGTTGTCCAGAACGTCTCATTCAAGAGAAAACCCTTCTCTGTGTAAAATCTCTCTGCCCAGCAGCTCTCCTTCCTGTGTTTCACTAAAAAAATTACAGTCTCCATCTTTATTCAAAGAGTTCCTGCTCAAGTTGTTGGTGTCTTGGCCTTTTGCTTCAAATGTATCAATAAGGTTTTTTTATGTGTTGCTCAAGCCCAGAAGGGACATGGATTTCTGGAAATTCTGGCCTGGTACTGCTCAGAGGGAAATTGCACAGGCTTTAATAAAAGCACAAACCAGTAAATATTGACATTTTGAAAACCACTGCTTTGTTAGCTGTAAAAGAGTAGCTTGGGCTTTCCCTGCATGTTACAGGGCAGTGCTCAGACTGCTGCCAAACCCCGCTGCTCCCTGAGAGAGCAGGGGCAGGAGTGTGGCCTGTGCTGTGCTGCTGCTCTCACCAAAGCTGTGTTGTGGCAGGTCCACGCGACCCTGGAGCTCTTTGCGTTAGTCGTGGTCGTCTTTGAACTCTCGATGAAGATGAGGTGGCTGGGCTTCCAAACCTTTATCAGGCACAAAAGGACTATGGTCAAGGTAAGTTGTCTGCTTGATTGTCAGGGTTTCTCCCTCAGCACCTCCAAGAACCAAAGAGCCAGATTAACACTGGCCTGGGCTGCAGCAGGGATGACGTAGCCGTCGTGTCCCAGCTGCCAGATGATTCACGCGAGATCCCTAAACTCCCAGGGACCCCTCCCATCCTTCAGATGTCCACACAAACAGCTGGTCAGCCAGAGCTCTGCCTCTCCCCAGAGCAGGCTGCAGCTGTGCCCCTGATGCCCCCTTTCTTGCAGACCTGCGTGCTGTTCGTGCAGTTCATCGAGGCCATCGTGGTGCTGGTGCGCCAGACCTCGCACGTGCGCATCACCCGCGCCCTGCGCTGCATCTTCCTCGTGGACTGTCGCTACTGCGGGGCTGTCAGAAGGTGATGCTGGGGGTTCTGCTGTCATTCCTGGGGCTGGGCTGGAGGGAAAGCACTCGGATCCTGCAGGCATCCCAGGAAAATCAGTGTCTTTTGCTGGCGTTTGTGTTGGAGATGGTTCCGTGGTGACCTAAGCGTGCTGATGGTGCACAGGGCTTGGGTGTATAGAGCACCTCAGCGAGACCAGCACAGGGTGTGGCTGCCTTGGCTCTGCTCCTTGGCTTGCCTGGAAACTGCACAAGGAATCAGGGCTGGTCTTCATTCTGGAGAAGGAGAGCTGACAGCGTGACATTGGTGTCGTTTGCAGTACCTGAGAGCTGACTGCAAAGGACAGATGGGTAGCTTGGAAACGATCTTAATTTAGCAAGCTTTCTACTTTTAATCCTTGGAGGGAGTGGGAAGAAAGCCCTCAAGTGTGGGGTGGTGGTGGTAGGTTTTTTTCTTTCCCCTGACAACCCGGAGGAGTAAACGTGCAAATTTTAGTTTATTAATGTTTTCTTATTTTTCAGAAATCTGCGACAGATCTTCCAGTCCCTCCCACCATTTATTGACATCCTTCTCCTCCTGCTTTTCTTCATGGTGATTTTTGCTATTCTGGGTGAGTTGTATTTATGGAAGGAGGAGTGATGCTCTTAACCAGTGACTGTCCAAAGGCAGCATGAACAGCTTGGATGAATATAAACTGATCACATTCAGAATGTTGCCAGGATCTTCCATTTATCCCATTTCATCTGCAGTCATCTGGAAGGCAGAGTTAGATCATCCAAAAAATCTGAGAGCGGGGTATTTGATTTTGAGACAAAAGTCCTTCTGACCTGTTCCAGAGCACAGCCAGTGGCCTGTGTTTTCAAGCTCTGCTTCCACCCACTGATCCTCCATCCCGACAGTTTCATCTACATCCCCCTAAATGCTCGTGTCTGGGGCGTACCCACTGCAGTCCAAACCATCCCCAGAAAGTTTGTTTTCCAAAAGGATCCGTGAAATGCCAATGACATCTGCTGGCAAATCTCTGTGGAGAAAGTCTTGCAGATACTCCCACCTTCAGGGTGTCAGAGAGGATTTACTGTTGGTGGGAGCTTCCCTTTGGGAACTGCTCCGCTGCTCGACATTGAACTGACTTTATTTTTATTTGTTCTTTCTCCTTTCTCTCCTCCTCTGTTTTCTCTGCTGCCTCTTCAGGTTTTTACTTGTTTTCTCCTAACCACTCGGATCCAGTGAGTATCTTGACTCTTTCATTAAGAACCCAACATTACAGAGCAGCCTTAGTTTATTCCACGCGAGACCAAATGCTGGCTGCTCCCAGGCTGCCTGGCAGTGTCACCCTGCTTCACCTTCTGCTGGGAAGGGAGACCGTGGAGGGAACTTCCTCCAAGACAGGATGTCCCAAAGGGAGCATTCCCAGAGTTGTTCCTTGTTCTTGATGCCTTCATTCAGCCAAAAGAGCCACCTGCCACTGTCCCCAGGGGAGGAGGTGTCTGGGGAAAAACTTGGCCACTTCCACTGCTGTGGTCAGAGTCCAGCAGCCACCGGTTCCTGCTGCTGCCCAGGCTGTGCCTGGCTGGGAGAAACTCCTTATAAAAATGTGCTTTTTGGTTTAACCCTTCACACACCATTTCTCAGGGAACTTTAAAAAGGGCCGGTGCTGAAGTACTTTTCCCTAGGGAAGGCATCAGGGGATTGTGGGAGTGCCCATATCCAAGGGGGTGGGGGGCTGGTTGTTTTTGTGAACAAAATGTCCCTATGAAATCCTGCTTGCATTTTGTCATGGGAATTTTTTCTTTCAGTACTTCAATACCTTAGAGAACAGCCTGGTGAATCTCTTCGTGCTTTTGACCACTTCAAAGTAAGTTCATGTTCTTCTATCTCAGTCTTTCCCTTTGTCCCAGAGGAGTCTGGCAGAGCCAAGAGTTTATCTGCAGAAATGCTCTGTCTCCAAATGTGTGACCCCTTTCCTCTGCCTGAGAGAGAGAGATGTCCAGGGTCAGCCTGCATGGGAAGAACTGGTATTTCATTTTGCTTTAGGACACTGTGGCCTCAGCTGCAGAGTTATCTCTAAGGACTCAGACCTCTTCATCACTGCGAGGGCAATAAGGGGGAAACAGCTTTGTTAGGCCCTGGTCCAAGAAGGGAAAGTTTGTGTTTGTACTCCTTTGTCAGCCAGCAGCTCGCCTTTGAGGAGGAACTTCCTATTCCTGTGCTGCAGTTCGCCTGTCAGCCAGGAAACTGGGGTAACAGCATTGGTAAATATTGATCTGCTGTCAGGGAGAGCCCCGAGGATCAGGAAATTAGCAAAGGATGGAATAAATCTGAGGCTGTAACGCTTCCACCGAGGCTGTACTGCTGCTGTGCAGTGTCAGAGCAGAGCCCCTTTGGTGTTTGGGATGTGCAAGGAATGTGCTCGCCGTGTTTATTTTTGTTCACGAGTTTTGTGCAGATCTTTGGATGTGAGTTTGTGCACACACCCCCCGTGCCCTGTGCCTCTTGCCTGTGCAGGGGGATGTGTAACATGAGTCATTTGGTGCTCACACTGGTGTCCTTTGGGATGCAACGTGAGTTATTTGGTGCTCACACTGGTGTCCTTTGGGATGCAGTTTCCCTGATGTGATGATGCCGTCCTATGCCCGGAACCCCTGGTCCTGTGTCTTCTTCATCGTGTATCTCTCCATCGAGCTCTACTTCATCATGAACTTGGTGAGTCCCCAGGGGAGCACTTGACTTCCCTCTGCCTGGTTTTGGAGCTCATTGCTCAGCAGAGTCTTCCCCATTCCCAGAACTGCTCTGTAATCATCTCAGACCCTTTGGCAGAATCCTTCTAGAAGTGGCAGCTTGGCTACAGATAGAACTCCTTTAATGTCTAACCATGAGGAATTGAACTAAATCACAGAAAACCAAATTACACGAGCATCTTTCAACTTCTCTCGCATTAATATCGTGCTTGGAGTGACATACTCGGTCGCATGAAATTTATTGTCCTTCTCTGTCTTAATTTTTTATCATAAAATGGCATTTTATGATCTGGACTTGCCCGAAATACTTTGTAAATCAGTTTGAAGGGGATGGAATTACTCAGTGTGGCAGGACTGCAGTGCCGCTCGCTGCAGAGTGAGAGCACGGCCGCTCAGGGGAGGCTGTGAGTGGTGGACGAGGGTTTGCCAAAGGAGCTGAGGAATTCTGCAGCCCCCGGTGAGGGATTTGATGCTTGTGGTTGGATTTCACTGCTCGTGTCCCAGATGGAGGGTTAGCTTTGATATGTGTTAGCCAAAGCCCCAGGAAGGGTGAATCCAGAGAGCAGCCCTCAAACCCTGCTTTCCAGGAACAGGTCAGGGCGTTTTATTAAATCTGACACGGTTTTCTGTTGGCATTTGTGTGCTTTAGCCTTAGCTCTTAAAACCCACTAGCAAGTGTTGAAGGGCCAGAAACATCGGGACCTCCTCCAAAAAGTGGATCAGTGCCGTGAGCTGGGGGATCCCTTTGTGGGACCCCTGGTGCCAGCGGGACCTCGCCGACTCCATCTCGCCTCCACCAGCGTTCCTGCTGCGGGCAGTGCCTCTCCTTGCTTCCCTGAAGCCCCGCAGAGTATAAGGGTCAAAACACCACTTTTTCTCCTGTCTTCTCAGCTTCTGGCTGTTGTGTTTGACACTTTCAATGACATTGAGAAGAGGAAGTTCAAGTCCCTGCTGCTGCACAAGCGCACGGCCATCCAGCACGCGTACCGGCTGCTGGTCACCAAACAGGTACAGCTCTGTTAGCAGCACCCCCGGGCTGGGCTGCTGACACAGCACCTCCAGAAAAAGGTGGTTTATCTCTCTTGATTGCGATCAGACTCACCACGGGCTGGTGGTTTCTTCATTCATGTACCTCGTTCACTTCTGTTTCTGGAGAAAAAGCAGAGTACTCTGAATTTCAGCCCTGCGTGAGGTTACGGCTTGATGAAATGAGAGAAATTTGTTCTGGAGTGCATGTGATCATTGATTTCTCTCTGATTCGGCCTGGGTCACTTGAGGACTCGTTTGGCTTACCAGGCACCGCTACTGAGAGGAGGGATGGGTCATACAACTGAAGATAGAATCCATTTTTTAGATCCTGCACCAGTGAACAGTGCAGGGACGGAAGGAATTCACCTACAAACAAATTTTTACAGGGCCAAGCACTTGGGGGAGCAGGTTGATTTCTTGCTTAACTTGTTGGAGCAGCAAGAGCAATAAGGCCCAAAAATAACTAACCCACTTCCAGCAGATTAGTTCATGTTTAGTGCACATAGCTGATGGTCTTAAAAAAGTGCCGTGGTGGGATCTGTTAGGCTGCCTGCTAATTTCCCAACAACAGGGGCTGAACTCTGCTTGGGGTGTGTGGTTGGACAGTTTTCAGGTGTTGGGGCAACAGGGAGCAGTTCTGGATTTGCTGGAGGGACCAGTTGCCAGGAGGGCTTTCTGACCTCTGTGCCCAGGGATTAGCTTGGTATGTTAAAGCACTAGCTCAGGGTGCTTAGGGGGCTCAGTTATAATGTATGAAATCCCGCTTAAAACAAATCCAGAGTGAGAATTAAAAGCCTCTGTGTGTTCCTGCCCGATGCTGCTGCTTCTGACAGCATTCCTTTGTTGCCAGAGGCCGTCTGGAATTTCCTTCAAGCACTTCGAAGGGCTGCTGCGGTTCTACAAGCCTCGGATGTGTGCCAGGGAGAGATATCTCACCTTCAAAGCACTGAACCAGAGCAATACTCCTTTAGTCAGGTAGGATGGTCCTGCTGCTGCACCCAGAGCAGGGAGGTTGCTCCAGGCCCTGCAGCTGGGCTGTGCTTTGGAGGGGATGGCCGGGTTTATGGAATAGCGTTCTGCCATGGGAAGGGTTTTCCTGCGAAGCAGGGAGCTGGGAGGGCTGGGTACCCTGAGAGCTGAGGTTTTCCTTGGGAGGTGAGAGCGTTCCTGCGTGCCCTCTTGTGGATACGGCGCTGTGCTGGCACTCACAGGCAGGATGTGCTTCCCTCTCCCCTGCCAGAGCAGAGCAGGAGCTGGGGAGCAGCGCTGGAGCCTGCGAGGAGCCTTTCCTCACACGGCGCAGCCTCGCAGCTTAACAAGTTTTTGCTTTTCTCCAGCAGCTGGCTGTCCCCCCCAGGGTTTTGTTAATTAAAATCTGGTTCTGCTGGTGCTTTCAGGGCTGCCATCCTCTGTGTTATGAGGCAGAGAATTGCCATTCTGGGGGGTGGGTGCAGCTAACTCCAGCCGGCAGGGAAGCAGAGGGAATTAGAGCAGGAGACCTTCTCTTCCTTTCCCTTTGTTCTGGCCACAGACAGGTTCCAAGGGACTCTCCTGTGAAACTGGTGCTGATGCTTCTCCTTGACGTCAAGTGCCACAGAGAAGTATTGAAAATGGCACAGGGAGAGAAAGACCGAGTTGAGAAATTTAGGCACTAGTGTCACCAGTAAGAGTCTGAGAAGTTCAGCATCCTCACTTTCAGACACATAAAAGCTGCTGCAGGCCTGACCCCGAGCACCTAGACAGGCACTCATGTTCTATGAGTTTCTTTGCTTTCATGTCCTTTTTCAAACTTCATTTTTACCTTGAAAAGAAAATGTGCAAAGACGTTAGAAAAGGACTGTACGAGTAATTGAGACAGCTCCAGACTTCTTGAAGAGCAGTGCAATCTCCATCCCTTGGAGCTGGCATCTAAGGCTCGGGTCTTTCCTCTCAGAGGTAAAACTCTGGAGTTCAGTGGAGGCAGAGTTTCCCTTGAGGGCCGAAGCATTACAGAGAGGAGATTCTGGCTATTGTCAGTGGGAACCTTTGGCCAGGCTGGGGAGAGGTCACTGCTGAGTTCTGTCAGCTGTGCCTGCAGTTCTGATAAGGAGTTAATAACTTCCAGGGACTCTCCGCTGGTGATGTCTGACAAGGGCAGTTAAGGATCTAGTCACCCTCAAGGCTCTGATCAGAGCTTTCTTTCTGTTTTGCAGTCTAAAGGATTTTTACAATTTCTATGAAGTTGTTGGCTTAAAATGGAAGGTAAGAGTTTGTTGGGGGGAGAAGAGGGGAGCTGTGTGTGGGAGGGAGAGAAAAGGAGTGCTTAGAGAGGGGCTGGGTGAGAAACAAAGGCAATCGAAGAGAAGCAGATGGTGGGGGTGAGGTGGGTCTCCATCCCTGCCCTCCCCTCAGCGTGGATGCAGCTCTGGCTGCTGCTGACCGTGGCCGTTCTGCTTCCAGGCAAAACGAAACCGCGAGCACTGGTTTGATGACCTTCCACGGACTGCATTCCTTATTTTCAAAGGTAACACACTGTTTTCATGGCAGCACGTGTTCAGCTGACAGGAGGAGTATTTCCTTACAAAAACAGGACACGCTGAAGGGACTTCCTCTTATGTCCCTGGGAAGCACCTAAGGAAAGGCCTTCTAACCAACCAGAGCCTCCGAGGCCAGAGCCTTGCATTCAGAGTCTCCAGGGAAGATTTCTGTCCCGTAAATATTCCTGCAGTGACCGTGGAGTGGGATTTGGGTTGTCACAAAAGCTGTTAGGCTGCCTGGTGCCAAGCTGTGGTTGCAGCTCCCGCTCAGGTCAAGGGCAGCAGTTTGGGAAGGGAAGGGAAGAGAGGCCTCAAACACCCATCAGAATAATCAGTCTTGCCAATGGCATTTACTCTCTGTGTCCCAAGTTTCCTGACTGGATGGAGCCATTCAGAATTAAGAACCCACAGCTCTTCTGAGGTGTTGTGTGCTCCTGGGAACAGATGACACCCTCTGATCCAAATGCAGCTGCCCCAGGGGCCCTCAGAGCTCTGCCGATGCTCCCAGCCCTCCTCCTTGTTCCAAACACGGACAGCTGCATTTACCTCTGTCCACACCCCAGAATCAGAACACAGAGACCAAACAGGGCATCTTGGGGGCTGAGGATGATGACTTCATTGCTGCTAAAATTCTAAAGGATATTTAAACTTGTTCCCAAAAAGTGAAGGGTCTGTTTAGCTTCTGTGCTGAGGATTGGTATGGAAAGTGTCTCTGAGGAGAAGACAGAGGGATCTGTGCTATGGAGGACGGTGTAAACATTTGTTTTGTCATCCTTCCCTTGGTGCAGGCATCAACATCCTTGTGAAGTCCCGTGTGTTCCAGTACACCATGTGTGAGTAGAAGTAACGAGCTGTCTCTGCTTGGCTGCCTTGCTCGTGTGGGTCTGGTGTGCTGTGTCTGCCAGCCCTCCAAGGACTTGGTGTGGTCTGAGCCACGGTTCACGGACAAATCTTGGAGTTTTGGTGGAGAGGGAGGGAGCTGCTTAATTGTACCACCAGCCCGGGCTCTCAGCTCTGGTTCTGGAGGGGCTCCCCGGCTCCCTGCACATCATCCCCGTGGGGCTGGTGCTGTGGGAGGCAGCTTCTTGCATTTCGGTGGGTTGGTGATCAGCTTTCCCAAGCCTTGGGGGGTTTATCTTGCAGCTGAAGGATGCTGGATAAGGAACTGCCTTGCCAGTCAAGCACATTCTGCTTGCTCTCGAGGAGGTGTGAGCGTCCTCACTGCTGGAGGGAGTGCGTGGCAGCTGAGCTGCCTGTGAGAAGGAGCCTGTGCTCCTCTTCTCTAGAGGAGAAAGAGTGCTTCCTCCTGCTGCTACCTGCTGCCTTCTAAATGATCTCTTCCTACCCAGTAATTTGGGGTTTGGGGTTTTGGGTTTTTTTAGTTTTGTTTCCTTTTGAACATAAAGGTATTGCATCTTAAGGGCCTGGAAAAAGACATGGTGGAAGACTCCCAATTTATGAGTTCAGTTTGTTCACTGAGTTAGTTGGAACCAGTGACCCTGGCACTTGTCCTGTGTTGCACTCTTCTTGTTAGCCTAAGAAATGGATATCCAGGAGTGGTTTTGCTATGGGTTTTTCCTTTGTTTTCCAGACACTGTGGTGGCTGTGAATGGAATTTGGATTCTTGTTGAAACCTTCATGTTGCAAGGTAGGAAACAGCACAGCTTGTTCCCTGACTGTGGTGCTGGGGGATTGAAAAAAGGGAAGACTTGAGAAAGCTGTTCTTGTGTCTTGCAGGAGGGAATTTCTTCTCCAGGAACGTCCCGTGGAGCTACATAGTCTTCCTCACAAGTAAGCTGATGCCTCCCTGTGTCATTTCCTGAGGAGCTGGGAAGGGAACTGAAGTTACAACTTGACCATGGGTGTAGAGCCTCCATCCAGAACAATGCTGTGTCTGGCAGGGATTGTTGTGTAGACTTCTCCAGAGAGAAATCTCCATGAACACAGGAAAAAGTGTTGGAGGGGAGAAGTCTCACTGAAAATAAGGAGGATGGGTGGGGTCTGTTAAACCCCTGTTCAGAAATCCTGAGCTGGAACCCCCACACACCCACGCGGGCAAACCTTCGCGTGAGCCCTTCCCGTGGTGCTGCTCGCTCCTGATTCCTCCTCTTTTGCAGTCTACGGCGTGGAGCTGCTCCTGAAGACCACTGGGCTGGGGCCTGTGGAGTACCTGTCCTCGGGCTGGAATCTGTGAGTGCACATTCACCTTCTTGGGTTGGAAACACCAACTCCTGGCAGGAGTTTCAGGCCTGCAGAGAAGGCCATCAGCCAGCTCTTAAAATTCCTCTGCCCCTGGCCTCATGCATCTCATTAAGCTGGAGCAGCACCAGTCCCTCTTCTCTGCTGAAGCACTACCGATAAATTGTTGCTCTTGTTTTTATTTTATTTTATTTTATTTTATTTTTCTTTCCAGCTTTGACTTCTCGGTCACCCTGTTTGCATTTCTGGGGCTCATGGCACTGGCGTTTAACATGGAGCCCTTTTACTTCATCGTGGTCCTGCGACCCCTCCAGCTGCTGAGGTGAGGGGGGAAAGGAAAGGCTGGGAAGGGGGAATTCCAGAGAGCAGGTGGAGAAAGCAGCCTTGTTTTCCATCAGTCCCATTGGGCACCGAGCTCCTTAGCAGGAGAGGGCAAGGACTGCTCTGTGGGAATGTGACCATGGCAAACAGGAATTGCGAGGGGTAATGAGATTAGCCCAAGTTATCAAAATGAACGATAACAAAAACTTGGGATGGGATATGAAAACCCCGTGCTTTGGAGCTTAAGCTGATCTCTAATAGAGATCAAGGGATTTACTGGGGGCAGATTATCCTGTGTCTGCCTTCGTGGGGTTCTTACACCTCCTCTAAATTGTCTGATGCTGTTCAGAGAAAAGCTCTTCTGTCAGGGTGAGATGGTCTGAGCCAGTTTAATAATTTCCATTGAATTACCAGAAATTACAGTTTTCAAAGCATGCTGCTTGCTAGGGTGAAGTGCTGCCCCGCTCTAACTGCATCTCACACTTGGAGCAAGACCGTGGCCTGCAACCTCTCTGCAGTCCAGGGAGCTGGGGCTGATTAACCCTCTCGTGTCGAGGTACACTCACCTTCACAAACGCCTCCAGAGCCACAGGGGGAAGGGATTTGAGGCAAAATGTTTTGTTAAAAACAAGCTAATGTAATTTAGCTCTTCAGTGAGGATTTTAAGAACACTTCATGACACTCAAGAGGGGGAAAAAAAATAATGTTTTCTCTGTTCCTCCCCTGCCAAAGCCTGTTTGGCAGCTGTGTTTCTCTGTAAAGGCTGATGGGGTTGCCAAATCTTAAATTAGCAGACACAGTGTAGTTTTCTTTCATCAATTTTTATTGGGTCATGGGGGAAACACAGAAAAGCTTGTGTCTGAGGGAAGCAGGAGTGAATCCTGACCCTGTACATGGGACTGGTGTAAGTTCTTACAGTTTTTAGGGGTTTTAAATAGCTATTTATAAAAAGACAGCCTTTCTTTCCCTGAGCTCCTCAGTCCTGTAAACAGCTGAATGTGTCATAAGCACTGAGCTGGGACAGCAGGACGTTGAAGGTGAGCACAGACCACTTGGGCAAGGGCAGTTAGGTGTCAGGAAACCTCCCTGTCACTGACCTGCGAGGCAGAGAGAGCTGGGATTCTCCTTTTAACTATTCCCCCCAGCACCAGGAGAGCTGCAGGGGGTGGGTGACTCCTGGCCTCTCCTTTCAGGCTGTTTAAACTGAAGAAACGCTACAGGAACGTCCTGGACACCATGTTTGAGTTGTTCCCTCGGATGGCCAGGTACCACCTCCTGCTCTTTGGGTGATGGAGGGAGAGGGGACTGAAGGTTTGGGGTCAGGACAGGGACCTGTCAAGCCCAGGTCAAACCTGCTGGAGGGATTTATGCTCTGCTCTGTCAGTGGGTCGTTACTGATTCTTCACTGTGCTGCAGGGGAGTGTTGATCTTCCAGTTTCTTGGAGCAGCAACACTCCAGCACCCCGGGCCTCCTCCTGCTTTTGTGTTAGCAGGAGAACTGAGAGTCCCTGCTTGTTTTAATTTTTGTCCCCCATCCCAGCTCTGGCTGAGGAGGAAGCCCGTGTGGGAAGAACACTGGCACAGGAATACCCTCGGCCCCAGATGTTGCCCTGTCCCCGGCAGAGCAGCCTGCGAGCATTACTGTGCAGTGGTGGGGCAGGGGGAGCCTGGTGGGGCAGGGGGAGCCTGGTGCTTGAGGGGGGATCCTCAGCCCTGCCTCCCTCGCAGGAGGCCTGAGCAGAGCCAGTTGGCTGGAGAGCCCTGCTCTTGGCACAGCCCCTGCATCCAAGGATGTGGAGAGGGCAGAAACAGTGTGTGGTGTTCTTTATTAAAGGAACTGTGGAGAGACGTTTATTTAAGAGAAAAGGACAGGCTGGGAGGGAATCCAGGCTGCTCTTTGGTTCCTCTCTTCAGCGAGTGGCAAACTCCTTGTCCAAGGGCTCCCTGAATGAGAGCAGGCCAAGAGCTGCAGAGCCACAGCGGCAGGGAGGGTGGGCTGGGGTTTCCAGCGCTGCTTCACATCCCTTGGAAATTCCTCCCAGAGCAACCAGCCTGGGATTTTGTGTTTCCCTGCCTTAGCAACTCTTCAGCAGCACAGTACTCTTTCTGTTTCTGCCTCCAGCCTGGGTTTAACCCTGCTGATCTTCTACTACTGCTTTGCCATCGTTGGCATGGAGTTCTTCGCTGGCGTGGTCTACCCGAACTGCTGCAAGTGAGTACCTCAAATCCAGCCCCCTCAACAGTGCTTTTGGTGCTCAGCCAGCAGCAGGGAGCTCTGGCAGCTCCGTTTCCCTGTGGAAAAGTGGCCAGAGGATGGGGCTGAGTGGGGTTTTGTAGCTAAGGCAACACGTGGCAGAAATCCAGGAGATACTTCATTTCTCTTGCCCCATGTCTGGGAGTGTCCCAGGCCAGGTTGGAGGGGCTTGGAGCAACGTGGGGTAGTGGGAGGTGTCCCTGCCCATGGCAGGGGGTGGCACTGGATGAGCTTTAAGGTCCTTTCCTACCCAAACCCTTCTGTTTCTATGATGCCAGAGTTGCTCGTCCAGGGGTATTAGATAATTAGACCTCCCTTTGTACCAACATAAATTCACCTAGTCCTGGAATCTAAGCTGTCCTGTGCCCTTTTCACATTAAATGACAGCAGACCACTTGGAAATGCCAGGCTTTAAGGGTGTGAGCCAAGGAGCTCAAACTCTCCGTTTCTCTGGTGAATGATGAGAAAGTCTCCATGTGCTCCCCGGGCTTGTGCTGAGCTGTGAAGGAGAGAGGGCTCCTTCCAGAGGAAAAGACAAGTGTTGGCCAAGAAGTAGAAATTGCCCCTCTGCTTACCACCTTCTAGAGGGGCCGGTATTTATAACTTCTTAGATTTTCCTTGCTTTTCCAGTCTCTGCTGATTCTTTGTCCCGCTTTCTCCAACCAGCACAAGCACAGTCGCAGATTCCTACCGCTGGGTGAACCACACGGTTGGCAACAAAACAGTTGTGGAAGAAGGTTATTACTATCTCAACAACTTTGACAACATTCTGAACAGCTTTGGTAAGGGCACTTTTGTCCCTAGCAAAGATTATCCTGTGTTCCTGCAGAGCTGGATGGCTCTGTAATGCTGCGATGTGAGCCTGGGACTCTCCCAGGGAGTCCTGCTAATGCACCTCACTCAGCATCCTGCTCTTTCTGTCTGGAGAGCTCCAGCTGACTGATTGTGCCAGGACTGCTCTGCAGGGTAAGCAGAGGTCTCTCAAAGCCAGCTGGAAGCCAGCAGATCTGTTCTGGCTGGTGATCAGACCAGAGGTGTTTAAGGAGGGCATTAAGTCACTGCCCTTCTAAAGAACCAGCAGCGATGCCTCTCTTTAAACCCTCTGATGAAGAATAATTTGAATGTGTTGATTACTCTCCACGATTTTTCCTAATGTGTGAGCAGAATGCTTATCTCCTGGAGATTTCAGGGGTCTCCATGCTCTCTGGTGAAGAGTCAGGTCTGATTTCTTTAAAAAACAGAGATGAAGCCATGCTGCAGCTTCTGTGGGTCTGACCCCCTTTGTCTGAAGTAATTCCAGTGGGGAGGGTCTGCATTCTCTCTGGATTTGCTGTCTTCATTCAGACTTTGCTGTCTTGTGTCAGTCTTCCCTGTCTAATAATTTACCTAAAAATCACTGTAAAACAGGTCAGGATGGATAAAACAATTTCCTGTGTGTGTTTTCTCCCTCTGCAGTGACGCTGTTTGAGCTGACGGTCGTCAATGACTGGTACATCATCATGGTGAGTGAACCCCTGCAGCTCTGTCAGCTCAGGCACCACTGCTTTCTTCCCAGGGGGACTGGAATGGGCTCAGTATTGTCACTTGCTGGCAGGTATCTTTTGCTCCTGGCTGTTGGGAGGCATTTGGCCCCTGCCCTGCTGCTGGGCACATTTTCAGGTGTCACGGTCTGGACAAACGAAGTCACCCTGTGCTCCAGGTTGTCACCCTGCTGTCCAAGCCGTGCTCTCGTGGCACAGGAGCCCTTACAGCCACAAGCTGTGGATGTTCTGTGTGTTTGCCTGTAGGAACCTCTCTTTTTAGCCGCAGGGACCTGTTGGGGCACTGAGCATTGCAGAAGCAGTCCCTGGGGCCAGCTGTGCAGCCAGGAATGAGAGACACAGAGTTGATTATTATTATTGTTAACGAGCACTTAACAGCGCCTCTCCCTTCTTTTGTGCACCACTGACTTCTTCCCTCTCCCCTTCAGGAAGGGGTGACATCCCAGACCACTCACTGGAGCCGCCTGTACTTCATGATCTTCTACATCGTGACCATGGTGGTGATGACGATCATCGTGGCCTTCATCCTGGACGCTTTTGTCTTCCGCATGAACTACACTCGGAAGAACCAGGATTCAGAAGGTCAGAACTGAGGCCTGGCTGTCCTACAGCCTCGTGTCTTCTCTCCCTGGTGCCTTACGTCTCTAGGAGAGAATGGGATTGGCCAGGAGAAAACAGATTTTTTTTTTCCAGCCTGACATCCTGAGCTAATTCTTTTGCTTTTGTGTGATTTTCTGTCGGGTCTTTCTGCTCTGCCCCTCATCTCTCCCCCAGATTTCCCCAAAAAGTGGGTGTGGGTGTATTTGTGTGGGTTTTATGGATGTCTGTCTGTTTGTGTGCACACACACACAAACTTCAACTACTTGAGCCATTTCAACGAAATTCTTTGAAAATAGGAAGTCTGTGTGCACTTCATGAAAGATTTCTAGGAAATATTGCAGCAATGATGTAGCAAAGCTCAACAAGAGACCTCACAGGAGGGGAAGATGAATAATTTTTCTCAAACCGATTTCCCTTCCTCACCAATACTCTCGCTGGTGGCAGGATGTGTCTGCCAGGTGATTTGCCAGCACTTTTTGCCACGACCTGGAGGACAGCAGGCACTGCCTGTGCGGTTCTCTCCACGTGTTCTGGTTGTACTTAGGCTGCTGACCCCGTGCTGGTTTTGGACGTGCCTTTCCCTCTAGGAACCGGCCGTGGCTGGGCTCTCCATCCCCTCCTCCCTCTGAGTCATCACTTACTCACTGTCCTTCCTCTCCTGAGCTGGGGGTCTGGAACTGCAGGTACCTCCCTGACCTGCTAATTCAGGTGCCAGAGCCACACTGATCTCTTAGAGCCCTTCTCCTGCTATTCCTGCAGGCCTGAAGGCCCCGGCCTCCCATTTTTTTAGGTGCCAGAAGATCAAATTTGTGTGGCCCAGGAGCTGTTAATTAGGGAAACACTTGTGATCCTTCCTGCACCCAGTTTGAAGGGAGCAGTGAAGGACATTGGTTAGTCCTGGCCTCCCAAGCTCTCTTAGGCAGGTGAAGGCCAAAAGGCAGCAACTCTTGTGTGATTATTTGATTTCTTGATTTACAGGCAAGCAAAAAAGCTACAAGATTTATTTGTTTTCTAAGATACCAAGGAGCCTGATGAGAATAGTTTGGGTCAGAAAGTTTGCTGGCCCTACTCACTAGTCAACCTTTTCCCTGCCTTTCTGGGGGTCGAGCATATCCCTTTCTAGTCACAAAAGCAGGTACAGACTGTGCCTGGCCCCTGGCTCGGTCCTGTGTGCTTTAGGCTTTGCCTTCCAGGGTTGTCGTGGTGGCTGTTGAAGCAATGCTCATCTTTCAGACTTCTTTCTTTCCTCCTTTCTGTTTCTTGCCTCTGCAGAAGATAATGGCATTGTGCTGGAGAAGGAGATCTCCAAGGAGGAGGTGATTGGCATAATTGAGCTGTACAAGAGGACTTCAGCTGCCACCGAAACAGCCCAGCTGCAGAAGATCGTCTTGCAGATGGACAAATACGGGGTAAGGGGAAACCCTGCAGGGAGAGGGAGGCCTGCCAGGGCCCCTCTGTCTGTCTGAAGGGAGCTCCCCACTTGCCTCTGGGGTGTTGAGGGCTGAGCTGCTGGAGGGGCTCTGCAGCATCACCAGATTTTGCTGCTCTAGAAAAGGAGCAGCTGCTCCTTGCACAGCCTTGACAAAGGCTCATCCCTGTCGCCTGCAAAATTCCCTTAGATCTGTCCTGGCCCCGTGCTGGCTGGAAAAAAAACACATTTATTTTTCTTTAAGGAAGCCACCATCTCATAATTCTCCTGCCTGTCTCTCTGTGCCATCACACGCTGAGGCTTGGACGGTCCTGGAGCATTATGCAGCAGCAATGATGGCCTTGATTCCAGGTCCTTCCTTTCTCCGTGGCACTGCTCATGCTTCCATTCTAAAACATTTTAAATTAGGAAAATGAGCTCTTGTCTCAGAACTGTTGTCTCTCATATCTGGGAAGAGCTGAAGTGGTTGTTTTGATAATGGCCATTGTACCCCTGTGTCACCAGGACACGGGGCAGGTGCTACAGTCCCTCAGGGGACAACAGAGGGAGCCTGGGACAGCCTGAGCTCATCAGTGGGTGATGGGTGTCCACAGGAAGGGTGCCTGAAGTTCCAGCACAGATCCAGCTGCTCAGTGACTGAGGAATGTCTTTTTTGGTGTTTCCTCCTCCTTCCCCCAACTCTTTAGCAAATGTCAATGGTGTTTCTGGGACGCAGATCGAGGACCAAGAGTGATCTGAGTATGAAGATGTATGAGGAGGAGATACAGGTACGTGGGCCTGCGCTGGGGCTACCACCGAGTCTGTGGGGAGAACAGTCCCTGGAATAACAGCCTGTCCTTTCAAACCCTGGGGACTGCTTTCCCCTGAGACCTGGGATCTGTCAAACCACAGAGCACCTCGGAGCTCCTCAGTGGGTGCAGCTGTGTCAGGCCAGGCCCAGTAACCCCGCCGGGGCTGTGCACAGGCGCTTCTGCTTGCCTGGGCTGCCCTGGGCTGCCCTGGGCTCCCCGGGCGTCTGCTGGGGCTGTGAGCTCAGCTCGGTGCTGCCCGGGGCTTGGCTGCTGAGCACGGAGCTCTTAAACCTCTGGAATGTGGTTGTGTTTGAGCTTAGGCGTGTCTGTCTGACACAGAAACCAGGGGCTGGCCCAGGCAGGGCTGCCTGGTTTGCAGGCTGAGCAAGGTGGGAAACACCTAAATCAGCAGATTCCCTGGATTTTTAGCACCTTCCTGCCCGTGCCCCCCGTGCTCAGGAGCTTTGTGCCATGGGTTTGGTCACTGTCCTGCCAAAGGCAGCTGAAGGTCATGGGCTAATGTGATGATTAGTGCTGAAAGAATTAATCCTGGAACCATTTGAATCTGTCCTTTGTCCCCGGAGCAGACAGGCTGGGGACGAGCCTCGAGTCCCCCTAAGGAGAATGCACGTGCTACCTACCATGGGGCTGGGCCACCTGCCTGCTCTGTTGGGCTGTGGCTCGGGGATGGGACATCCTGGAACACCCTGGGTGCTGCCCAGCATCGGGAGCAGCTCTGCACATCCCAGACATCGTGGGAGCAGCTGCACTCAAGCCCTGGGTGCTCAGGAGGGACATCCTGAGGGAGGGATATTTCCTTGCCTAGGTGTGCTTGGTCTCGGTGCGTCCACCACCACCACGCTGCAGTGAGCTGGGTTGTTCCAGGAGCTTGGGCTGTATCCAGGGCTTTGGAAAGAGCACTCTGTGCCTGAAAAAAATGTGCCCTCACATGGCAGAGTGACAGAAGGCTCTGCCCTTCTGGGGTGTGTGGGGCACGGCCTGATCCCTGCTGTGTTTGCTCTCCCACTGCAGGAATGGTATGAGGAGCACTCCAGGAAAGAGGAATCCCAGACACCGCTGCAAGAGCCAGCATCTGCTTCCAGCGGCTCTCTGAAGCCCCTGAGCCTCCGACAACGCTCCCAGACTGTCATTTAGGCCTAGCTAACGCGAGCCACCTTCTATGCAATAACCTAGAGTATTCCTCCGCAGCCTGCGTTTTGGGAGGGTGTATATAGACCTGTCGGTGTTCCAGTGTAGGGATCCAGTCTCTCCCCAGCGGTGGTTGCTGGAAAGCCAGGGGACTCTGGGGAAGGCTGCTGCACACAGACTGAGCGTGGAGCCCGTGCCCAGCACAGAGGGGCAGAACAGAGCCCTGGTCCCTCTGCGCCCCTTCCCAGGCTCCAGCTGCTTGTCTCACCACTAACAGACCTTGGGGAAAGGGATGTGTAATCCATTAACAGCAGGGAATTCGCTGAAGTCACCTGCTTAATAGTAGTAAAACTTTGGCCCTTTTTGAAGATCCCTTTTGCTCAAAGGGTACCATTAACCTAGGGATAAAAGATCAGGGAGTGAGTTTTTGTTTCTTCTCCACCTTCCCTATGCGAAGAAAGGGGAGGTGATGTGAAATCTCAGCACTTTTGGAAGGGCAAGACTGCCCTCCCCCTCCTTTTTGGCACACCTAGATGCACTCCTGTAGTAGCTCCAGCTCTGATTATTGAATTTAGCCGTCCCCGAGCAGTTCTGAGGCAGAACTGAGGGCCAGCACCTCCTCACGTTATGACCATAGGTGGGCAGGGCTTTGGAGACGCTGCTGTATCTGCATCGCTGCTGGTCAGTCCTGCCCGTGGCACGGCCTGGGCTTGGGGTCACCTCTGCGAACCCCAGAGCTCCTGTCTCGGTTCAGGGAGGGGGATTCTGCAGGGTGGCGTGGCTGCTGGGCTCTGCCACTCGGCCACCTGCTCTGTAAAACCTCTCTGGCTGGTCCTCAGCTCCGATAAATGACTGGGAAGGAGTGGGAGGTTTCGCAGCTCCAAGTCTGGCATTTTTCTGCCGGGCTCTGGGTTGAGGAGAGCTCCTGGGCGTCACACAGTGCTGCAGGTCAGTCCTCAGCCCTGGCTCTGGACAGCCGAGCAAGTCCCAGCACAGAGTGGGGCTCCTCCCTTGCAGGAATGTTTCTCAGGCTGGAAAACGTCGGCTCAGTCAGACCTGGGGAAGATCCACAGAAGAGCTCCACTGTTCCCCTGGATTTTGGATGCAGGAGGAACGTGGCAGACGATGATTCTTCTCACCCGTCTGCTCTTCTGCAACAGACACACCTGGGAGCTGAGGGATGAGGAGGAAGGGGGAAAAGGGATCCTTCCCAGCTCTGCCACGTTTGTGGGATCGTGGCAGCTGTGTCATCACTTGACCCTGTCTCTCCGAGTCCCTCTTCCCTGTCAGCACAGGGAGTCCCTGGCAGCTGGGAGGTTCCCTCACCTCTTGCTGTTTGATCTCCCCTCAGGTTCAGAGTGGAGCTTCCTGGGGAGGCTTCCCCCCTCCTCCAGGAGCATCCGGCGGTGGGAGATGTGTGTCCCCATTCCCTTTGTCCCACATCCCTGTCTTTTCCTCGGTGGCCTCACCACGTGGCACAAGGACAGCGGGAGAGGGCTGCTCCTGCCCGGGCAGCTCGGGAGCATTTCCTGGGTGGGTGAGACTTCCAGGAGGAGGCAAGGCAGAGCTGCTGCTGGAAACCTCTCCCCCCGTGGCACGGCGGGAGCACTTGGAGGGAGTGGGAGAGCAGCTTTCCAGGCAGCACACACACACCAGTGGCTGCTCCCAACCCTCGCCAAATTCCCCGGGCGCCTCACGGCAACTCTTTGTTTCCTTTCTGGATACTTGCAGGTATGAAACTACTACTGAGCTGACCCGTGAAGGACCTCAAAAGGCTGTGTTCCAAACCATAAATTCACAAACTAACGAGCAGCGCAGTTGTTGCTCTCGCGGTTGCTCTGCGTGGAGTCGCAGCCTGGGAGGTTTATCCAGATTAGTCCTGGGGCTGCAGGAGATGGTGTTTATTGTGCTTTAAGTTGAGGGCAGGATGAATGAGCATTATGGTTAGTGGGGGAAAAAATGTGGCTGTGTTTAATCTCCACATTCCCCTACAGCCTATTTCCCTGGCAGGGCTGTCAGTGACTCTTTTTGGGGGTGTTTTCTGGGTGTGAAAGGAGCTGTGGCTTTAAGCTGTGCTGAGGGGGGCCCTGGCTGTGCAGGAAAGGGCTCCCCGGAGGGCTGGGGCTGGGGTCGGGGTGCTGCCTCCGAGGTGTGGATCCTCCCCCACGTCCCCGCTGTGTTCATTATTTTTGTGAAACCACGGAGGGTGGCAGGAGTTTGCTTCTTCCATATGACTTTGGAAGGAAACAAAGTTTGAGTACGGGGCATCCCCTTCTATTTATCCTCCTCTCCCTCCCCCGACACACAGACTGACGACGGAGACAATCATTTTGTAGGGAGCACGGGAGGAAGCACTGCAGGATTTTGTATGCTGGCGTTTTGTTTATAAAAAAAACGATTTTATGTCTGTCAGATGTTCTCTAGATTTTTTTCAGGCGCACTAATAAAGAGCATCCTCGGCTTTGTAAAGGCAGCGGCTTCCTTTCCTCCTTCCCGTGTTATTCCAGAGGGGGGGGTTTGGCCAAGCTGGAGCATGGCCAGTGTCTGGAGAGGAGCCTGCCCGCCCTCTCCGGCGGCAAGTGCTCGTGTTGGGAATACTCTGCGTGCGTGCCCTTGCTGAGCTGCTCCGCATTCCTGCTCCAGGACATTACAAAGCCCGGCTTCCCTTCTGCTTCCCCCCGCCAGGTTTTTCCCTAAACATCAAGACAATGCTTTCAGAGTGAGGGTTTTTAAAGCTGCCCCAGCGCGGCGTTCGGGCCAGAAGGGGTGTTTGGGCCGGCACCTCTGTCCCAGCACGCTGGCCGTGGTTTCGATGGCTTTGGCCCTGCTCGTGGCAGAGGTGGGGGTCGTGTCCGGGGTCATTCCGGCAGCTGCCGGGGCAGGGCCGGGGCAGAGCCGGCGGCTGCGGGCACGGGGAGCTGTTCTGTGAAAGCTGCTGGTATCTGTTAGAAAAAGGAGAAATGCTCCAGGCCCAGGAGGAAGGGAGGAGGAACCGGGCCCGACAGTTGTGGTGCTTGCACAACACCCCTCGCCCGTGGGGCAGGATGCGGGTGTCCCTCTGGAATGACAATTTGCTTTCCAGCCTGAGTCCTGTGGCCCCTCCGGCCGGGAGCAGAACCACCAGCGCACCCATTCCCTTCTCCTGGGACCACGAGCCTCCCCCGGCACTGTGGCAGCCCCGCGGGTGTCCCTGTCCCCGGGGACTGAGCCGTGCTGAGCCCGGCACCTGTGACTGCTCTGGGGACAGCAGCTGCTGGGAGCCACTTCCCCGCTCCCTCGGGAACACCGCTCTGGCCATGCCCGGGTCCTCAGCTCTGGCTGTTCCCTCTCCCGTGCAGAGGCTCCGCGCTGGGTCAGGGCTGCCACACCAGCGCAGAGCAGGAGAAATGGCCCTTGCAGCAGGCAGAAGGCAAGGTTGGGTTTGTGGTTTGTTTTGTTTTTTTTTTATTGCAGTTTTTTTACAGTGCCTAAATCTAGTCCTGCCAGGGGTCAACACTGCATGTGGAAACCTCCAAGTCCTTTCCTACAGCTCTGCCCACCCCAGGAGGAGGAGAAAAGTAGGATCTGAAACTCAGGTTGAAAAACATTACTAAAAAAAGCAGGGGAAACCAGCCTCCCTCGGTTTGGTGTTTGTTTTCCCTCAGGTTTTGCTTGCACTAAACCCAGTGCGTCCCTGGAGTGTTGTGTCCCCTTAACCCTGTCTGGCTGTGCCCTGGCTGCTGTTCCAGCCCACGCTGCCAGCGGGGAGAGTCCTTCCCAGGGACAGACGTGTGCCTGGGCCCTGGTAGCGTCCCCCTGTGCAGCACCACTGCCCCAGCTCTGTCCCGGAGCAGCCGGAGGGAGCTGAGGAGGGGAAGGTGGAGTGGCTGAGGAGGCAAAACCTCTCAGGCTGAGCTGGAGCTTCCCCATCCTCTGGTCCTGCTCTTGCGAGCAGACACAGCCGAGGTCTTGGTGTTGCTCCTGCCCAGAGTTCCTTAAATTACGTGAATTAAAGAGTGAGGAGAGGACGTGGGCACTGACGGCTCCTTCCCCAAGGACAGCCACTCCCTCTCCAAACAGCAGGGGCCGAGGGCTGGGCTGGCACCTCTGGCAGCACGGTGAGGTCGAGGTGCCCTTGTCCCCTTGCCAGGGACAGGGGAGGGGAGGGCGAGACCCTGACGTGGTGGGGAGGCAGAGCGAGATCCAGGGCTGGATCTCCTGGGGCTGTTCACGGGGTGAAGAAGTGGATCACCCTGAACTCGGTGAGCAGGGCCACGCACAGGAAGGCCAGGTAGTAGGCGATGAGGCAGGAGCCGTAGGCCTTTCCCAGCTGGAAGCACTGCGCCGGCACCGTCACGAAGGAGAACACCAGGCTCAGCCCCAGCGCCCCGGCCAGCACCCACATCAGGGGGCTGTCGGGCTCCAGCTGCGGGGAGAGAGGAGGGATGGGGGTGACACCAGGGTCCTGCTGCCAGCCCGACCTGTGTCACCGTGTCACCACGGCCTTACCTTCACCAGCGGCTGGCTGCTGGTCATCTGCAGCAGGCAGCCGAGCCCCACGCCCACCAGGATGTCTGGAGCACGTTCAGGACGGACACACGGCGCGGGAGGGCTCGGGGAAGGGACAGCACTGACCGCATCCCTCCGCCCCACATCCTCCTCCTCCCTGCACCTCGTGGCTAAAGCGTTCTCTGTCTGTGGGGAACGCAGCCTCAAGCACTCGAGGAGAGGCTTCAGCCTGGTCTGAGAACCACCCGAAGCCCACTGGAGGGAGGCACAGCCCCCTCCCCTCCTTCCCTTTGGCAGATCCCGAATCTGCCACACTCCAGCCCAAACTCCCGCCCGGCTGGGGCTGGGACAGCTGTGGGGACAACGGGGGTGCTGCTGGCTCTGTCCCTGCACCTCCCAAATCCCTCCCTGTCCCCTGGCACTGTGGGAACACTGCGGGGTTTGCCAGCGTTGGAGGGACTCTGGATCCTGCCCCCGCTCCTCTCCAGGGGTCCCGCAGCACCAGGGGCTCTCCCTGGGCTGTAGGCAGGGAAACTGAGGCAGCTCCTGCCCCACACGGTGCCAGCCTGGCCCTGGCACCCAAAGGATACTGAAGATGATGCCCCCGAAGCAGGCGGAGAAGGCCATGCGGGGATAGCCCTGCCGGGCCATGGTGAGGTCGGAGAAGGTGTCTGTGGAGGGACAAAGGGAGACCTTGGGGTTGGCAGGGGGACCCCAGGGCGTGCCGGGGGGCACTGGGGACCAGCAGAGCCCTCACCACCGATGCTGTTGCCCCAGGCCAGCAGTGTCAGGCCCAGCACGGTGTTGCTGAGCTGGAAGATGACGCCCAGCGTCCGCAGGATGTTCACCACCTCCGTGGCCGCGGCGTTGATCCACATGGCACTGGCCAAAAACCCAAGGAAGGCAAACACCTGACAGGAACAGGAGCTCACTGGTCCCCGTGTGCATCCCACAGGACCCCGCACACCCCCTGGGGCCACTGGGAACTGGGAAAGAGGTCCAGCTTCCTGCTCTCTGCCCCCAGAGACCCTCAGCCTCATCTGGAGCGGGCTGGGCTGGTCCCCGGTGGGTGTTCAGGGGTGGGGGACACCTTACACAGTGATACTTGGGTGGCTCCTCATTGCTGGTGGTGATGAAGACGAGGAGGGCCAGGGCAGAGGCAACCAGCGTGACCAGTCCCCAGACTGGGAAGATGCCCTGGATCTGGTACAGCCCGTCTGCGCGTGGTGGGGAGAGGGGGCATCAGAGAGGCTGGGGCAGGATCCAGCCAGGCTTGAGGCAGGAGGTAAAGCCTCGTCAGCTAAAGCCACCTCCACCCTACACCCTCACAGAGCTGCCCCTCTCTGTGCCTCAGTTTCCCCAGGCAGGCCAGGCCTGCTCCATTTTCCCCCAGGACTGGATGCTGGGGGCCCAAGCCCCCCACCCCTGTAGGGTACAAATCAACTGCAAATCAAGCCCCCAGTTTGGCTCTTCCCTGCCCGTCCCCCCTCCCCACAACAGGGAGCCAGCTCTGAAAGGCTCCTGCAGTCCCCAGGGCTTCGGTGGCCATCTCAGTCCTGTCCCCTTCTGGAGGCTGCCCCAGGCTCTTACAGGCGCCCGACTTGAGGGTGAGGACGCAGATCAGGGGGCTGGTGAGGATGTGCAGGCAGTTGAGGGGTCTCTTCCAGTTCAGGTCATCCTTGTCGGGGTCCACAATGGGAACCGTGAGCAGCAGCACCAGCTCCACGGGCACCTGGCACGGGGCACACCCAGCTGGGACACCACGGCCTGCTCCCAGCCCAACTGGCCCCGTCCCACCATCCCCACTGCAAAGCCCCGGGGAGACAGAGCCCCAGGGGCCAGCAGGGACGGGGATGCCCCTTGGGGGGCTCCTCCTGGCTCGTGTCCCCCCTGCTCACCTTGAAGGCCTTGAAGAGCCGCCAGTACCAGGGCTTCCTCCTCCACTTGCGGTAGTCCAAGGGGCTGAGGGCCGTGGCGAGGATGCGCAGGGAGGTCTCCCGGGAGGGCAGCAGGGGCCGGTACTCCTCCCCTGTGAGGGGCCACGGGGCCGAGTGGGGCGGGGGCTCCCTGTCCTCCCCAGCCCTCCCAGCGTGGGGCTGCGGTTCCCTGCGTGTCCCCAGGGAGCTCCCCCTGCCCCACGGGCTCAGTCACACCTGCGGCAGCCTGGGGGTCTCGGGGACCCCTGAGGAGAGAGCAGAGCCAGCCCCGAGCCCACAGGGAACAACGTACCATAGTCCCCGCTGTTTGTGCCCGAGGGCTCCGACTCTTCCGCGTCCGTCGGCATCTCTGGGGGGAAGAGGAGCAGACGGGGGCAGTGGAAGGGGACCCCAACACGCCGGGGGTCCCATCCCAGCTTCCCAGCTGGGCAGCCCTTACCTGGCTCCCAGGGCCTGGGAGGGGCCAGCCCGTCCCCCCGCTGCCGCCGGTGAATCCAGGTGCAGAGCACCACGGTGAGCACGTAGAACACGTAGAGCCCCAGGTAACCTGGCATGGGGGGGTCACGGGGGGGTCACAGCACCCCCAGGCTGCTCCCGTCACCCCCAGGCTGCTCCCACCATCCCCAGCTGCCACAGCGCTCACCCAGAGCCTCTCCCAGCCTGATCCTGCCCAAGTAGAGCACCACGAAGGTGAGGAACACGGCCACCATGTAGAAGATGACGTCCCTGAGGAAGGGCCTGGAGGCGGCCATGAAGGGCTTGACCAGGGCGATGCCCCCGGCCACCACCGTGGTCACGAACACGCCGGCACCTGCCAACACAACGGGGCTCTCTCGGCACACGGGAACCTCCCACAGCTCCAAAGTGTCACCCCGTGAGGAGCTGGCAGCGGGGTCCCCTTACCGAAGATGGCCCCGATGGCCAGCCCCGCTGTCCGGGGGTCGGAGAAGGCCACCACAGCACTGAAGACATCAGGTGCCCCGTTTCCGAAGGCCAGGAAGGTGACACCATGGAGAGGGGACGTCAAGGAAAAGACCTGGTGTCCTCCTCCCCGTGAGGACACGGGTGCTGTGTACTCCTGCCCGGTGCCAGCACGTGGCCGCTTGTCCCGCTGTCACCTCCAGCTCGCGCTCCGAATTGGTTTCCCCTGGCTCGGTGCCGAGGGGACGCAAAGTGACCCCGTCACGGCCACCTCCCCTGCCCTGCCCACATCCCTCCTGGCTGAGGTCCCCTGTGATTTGCCAAGGATACTGCCACGTTGTGGGACAGCTTCAGGTTGGTGGAGATGGCTGATAAATTGGGGCAGAAGCTGGAAGGGCAGAGAAGGAGACAGAGGTGATGGGGCTACTTGGGGACCACAGGGCTCCTGGTCACTCTGGGGACAGTCCCCTCCTCTGCAGGGCCACTCACAACTTCTCCGCTGTCACACCGAGGATGATGAACAGGTACAGGAGCCAGAGAGCCTGTGGGGTCAGGGGTGCACAGAGAGGGGTCAGTGGGGTCCCCACCCCACGCCCCCACAGCAGAGCACTCCCAGCACTGCCCGTTCCCATCCTTACATAGAGGGTGACAGCCAGGGGCAGCAGCCGGGGCGGGAAGTCACAGAAGACCCCATCGAGGTAGTCGAGGAAGCCCCCGTCCAGCTGGCAGTCAGGGTTGCTCCGGATGAACTGGCACCACTCGGAGCTGTTGTGCTTCCGAACCTCCCAGCACTGCGGGGCAGCGGGGAGGGTGCTTGGCCAGGCCCTCCCGAGGGCTGCCGCGGGCACCCTGAGGGGACACTGCCCACCCCGAGCACCCACCGCCCTCCCCGAGGGCACCCTGAGGGGACACTGCCCACCCCGAGCACCCACCGCCCTCCCCGAGGGCTGCCGCGGGCACCCTGCCCCTCGGCGGGGCTGCTTTTGGCGCGTCTCTGTCATCCCTGCCTCGGTTTCCCCGTCCGTGCTCCGTGTGCGTGGGCCACGAGCTGTGCCAGGCCCAGCAGATGTGGAAAGCCGTGTCCCCACCCCATCCCTGTCCCCACGGAGCCCACACCCACCCCGGGCCATGGGAAGGCGCCGGCCTGGCAAGCGGCGAGGGTTTCGGAGGAGAAAACCAGCAGCGGAGGAAATCCTGGTGAGATCCCTGCTGCGATGGCGGGGACAGGGGAAGCAGGGACGGGCCGGGACCCCACCACCCCGGCAGCACCCAAACCCCT
>VZTA01016330.1:0-20663 GCA_013398855.1 Mohoua ochrocephala | reverse complement strand
GATCCCTCTGTTATGTATGGCTTGGACTATGGAAGTTGTTGGTGTTAGTTGTTTCTGTGGAATGAAGAGTATGTTGTATGTCATGTCTTGTATCTTGCTTTTACCTGAGAGCAGTCTAGATGCTCCACAGGTAAAATTTGCCTTGTGAGTTTTAGTTATGAGTTTTGGAGTTGTTTGGAATTTTTACGTTTTGGATTTTTTAACTAGTCTTCCTTGCACTTTGCTAAAACTGAATTGGTAAAACTGGTGTGTGCTCCTGGGTGGAACTTGCTGTGTGCAGCGGATGTGTTCTCTTGTAACTGTAGAGCAAATTTAGGCCCTAGTTAGAACGAGCAGAGATAGTTCTGTGCAATGAACTTCTTGTAAATCGTTAACATCTTTTCCCATTTCCTTTGTCAGAATGATCGTGATCCTCGCTTGAGAGAGAGAGCAGTTGCCAGAAATTCTCTCTTAGACCAATATGGCAAGGTCCTTCCCACAGTTCAAAGGAAGCTGGCAGTAGAGAGAGCCAAGCCGTACCGTTTGCCTTCATCAGTCTTAAGAGAAGGTAATTTCAGAGGAGGGAAATACGATGTACAGCCGCCATCACTTTGATTACACGGGGCTGATATTTTCCCTCTTGCTTTACAGTGCCAAGGCCAAAGCCTTTATCAACAGTAACAAGGCAGGCTAATGCAGGAAATGTGCATACAAGAGCAACTTTCATCAGTAAAGTGTTGTCCAAAATTGGAGAAGTATGGTTAGGAAATGAGCAGAAAACAAATATCTCACAATATGATAGGTAAGCAGCCTTTTAAAAAAGTTAGTTTTGAGCTATGTGTTTGAAGAGGGAGGGAGGAGGAGGTGGAGAGTGAGTGAGTGGGAGGGGGAGAGAAAGAGAATTCTATTTGAATTGTGTTAGTATTTTGGTGGGAAGGTGTACGTGAATAAAGCTTTATTTTGCTTTTTAGCGCATATAGTTTTTAACATTTAAGAATCAATTCATCATAAGTAGTGTTTGGGGAGTTTTTCTGCTATGATAATCTTCTCTATACAAATACATGTATTTGCATTATGGCAAATGCGTTTACAGTGTTTAAGACAGCTGAAACTCAAGCTGTTTGTCACTACCATGAAGCTGTTGGTGTACTGACTTTTATAGACTTGTTTGTGTGATCACATAGTAATCTTTTACCACTTCCTGCTTGGTTATTTAAAAATAAGCAGAATCTTTACAAAGAGTGGAGAAGAGGCTTGTAATTGTCAGGTGATTGTCCTACATGGGATATGGTCAAATAACGTTGAATTCTGGTATAGCTGGACTTTGAGGGAATGAAAATCAGTTACATTTTCGTTTTCCTTCTAGTCCTAGAACTACAGGGCCGGCAGTCAGTACGCATCCTCTCCCTGCTGCAGAGTTGCCTGATGCATTTCTTGGGACACCTATTACAAAACTTTCTCAAAAATGTTCAAGGTATAGTAGAGCTACAGAGTTTATATTTCAAAAAGGTGTTATCATGTAAATACATGTGCATGAGTATATACTTTTTTGGTTTACCAAGGATTCTGTTGTATTTAGTTTTGTATCTCAAAGAAGAAGTCAACTTAGGGACAAAATTAAGTGGAGAATTTGAAATGGTCCCTGCATTGAAATGTAGATGAGTTTTCTGTACTGTTGAGAATTAGGTCACTTGTGCAACTTAAAATTGGGGTATTCTTATGTCAGAGGCAGGGATTTAGAAAATTAGATATGAAATATAAAGATATAAATGAAAAAATGCCCCAAAGTGACTGTCACTTGTTTGTGGGACTGATAGATCACCCCCAGCAGTGAGGTTGTAGTTCTTGTTCATCCAGTGTTTTTGTTCTGCATCATCTGAGAGGATCACAGCATGATTTTTTTCATTTATTTATTTATGTTCCTAGTTTAAATTGTGTGTTTTAACAGGTTACTGGATTTGGTGGTTCGTCCTGTTCCTTCCCGCTCTGTGGCACAGGATGAGAGCTGGCAGTCCCCATGCAGGGCTTCTACTTCTTCCGTGGCATCCAGCCCCCTGAGATCAAATACACATCGCTCCAGCTCCCAAAAGAATCTTCCAAGAGCATCAGAGCTGAATTTACTGGAAACTCCTCTTGTGGTCAAGGTTTGTATTTTAAAAAGTCAGTAGCAACCAACCAACCAAAAAACTTCTGAGGTTTGTTTTAAGTGAAATCACCGAAATATTTAGCAGAAACAATTCTGCATTGAAATTTTCTGTATGCACGTGGTTATTGTATACACAGTCCTTTTGGAAGCAGTAAAATAGGAACAGTTTTTAAGCAGGAAACTTTAGTTCTCAGTTGATCACAGTGGACAGCTTGTCCCGTAGCTTTGTGAAATAAATGTACTGTATGGAG
This sequence comes from Mohoua ochrocephala, assembly GCA_013398855.1. Taxonomy (NCBI): domain Eukaryota; kingdom Metazoa; phylum Chordata; class Aves; order Passeriformes; family Acanthizidae; genus Mohoua; species Mohoua ochrocephala. The sequence goes on along the minus strand of VZTA01016330.1, from coordinate 18,287 downwards.
CAATTCCATCTTTCCACCTTTTTCTTATGAAGTACCATCCATACCAATGAACTAGCTTCGCCCTCCTCTTTTCAAACCCTTTCAATACTGTAAAATAATCTGAGTTAAGAACACCTGAATGCTTCTACATGAAGATATGGAGGTATTTTTACAGCAGTGTCACTTCCTCTTGTGTGCAGCTGATTAATTAGTAAAAAAAAAGCTGTGACTGTTGCTTTGCAGAATTCCTGTCAAATGCAGCAACTGAAAACGCTGCAGTGCAGAGGAAAGTTGAAGTTGTGTGCCTTTTATAAGAGCAGTGTAGAAATTGCAAAAATTATTGGGATAAGAGATAACCTTGCAGAAAACAAGATGTCATATCCTTGTTTCTTGAAGAAGTAATTTTGAAAAATAACTTCTATTTTGTTGGCATTACAAAGACAAACCAAGGAAATATAAAAAGCATGCTTTTTTAAACTTTCTGCTGCTATAAACCGAGTTCGTAATTTACGCTAATTTAGTTTTTGTAATGTAAGTACAGTCTTCCATTTTGAAGATTTAACTGGTTTTAAATTAAATGTTTTTATTTCTTTTCCTAGAGAGCTAAAGTTTTGGCCACATCTTCTGGTTTTCCTGGGTTTACTCCTCAGTCTATCCTCAGGTCCAGCCTTCGCACTACACCCCTAGCAACTCCCTCTGCATCCCCAGGACGATCAGTTACTCCTCCTCTACGAGCTAAGGAACCTAGAATATCTTTCAGGGAAGAGAGCTCGAATGCAAAGTGGACTGTTGGGGTAAGCTGGGCTGCTGTTAGTGAGTTTTGCAGATAATGCTGTGATTTAATTTAGACTTTAAAGTTTGCCAAAACTCCTTACACTGAGAATCTGGATTGTGAATCAGAATGGCAGAATTTGGTAAAAAAAAGGATTGTGTTATGCTAGACCTTCTGTAGCATCATGTTCCTGCAGGAACATACTCATAACAAACATCAGGGACCTTGGTGGTTGTTACTCAGATGTTGTTAGGACCTCTGGTTGTTCAGAATGTTAGTTCAACTTTCAGCTGTACCTTTTCAAATGGTAGTGTTGCAGGAAGGTAAGGAATATAGATGGAGCCTCTTGAGTTTGTTAAATTTTGCAAATTGAACATCTGGGACAGCAACAAAAGTCATAAAGCTGCTTTGACTTTCAGCCTGTCTTTTTGCAATGTTTGTTTTACTTATGATTATAAAAAGAGACTCCTGATGAAAAGAACTGTAGTGTTTTCTGTTCTCTGAGCCCTAAAGTTCTTGGGTTTGCTTCTTGCCTTGCACCAGGGATAGCATCCATGTAGTTTTCAAATGCAGTGGGTCCAATCTGACCAGCTGTGGTCCCTTCTGCTCCTGCAGTTGTGTAGCTGGGTTCTGTGGCTCAGCCCACCAGGCAGTTGCCAGCATAATGTACCCAAATCAGGGGCACAACAGGGGCATGTGCTGCTATCCCATGTGTGAGTAGCTCGTGTATGGTACAAGGAGCTACTCAACTGTAACAAGAGGTGCTCTCTCCTGTATGAAATTCTTACTAATAGTGGCACTATGGCCAGATTGATTTACTTGTTCCATGGCACAGGCATAGTTGAACATCAGCATATTTTAGTAGTGCATATGTGTTGAAAGGGCAAGCATAAAATAGAGAAATCTTGAGTGAGGATTTTATTAGGCAGAGTTTTGTCTTCCTGAAAACACGCTAGTAAGCCCAGTGAAGAGCCATGAGATGACATTATGAGCAAGACTGACTTCCTTAATTCTTCAATGTCATGGAAACTCAATAAGCAGTCTAAAGTATGATTAATTTTTACACTCAGCCTTAAATCTAAGGTAGTGCTAGAATGAGAATTAATTTTTCTTTGCCTCCCTAAGGGGACACGTGTAACTTAGAAATATCAGTATTTTTGGGGGATTTTGTTTTGCTTTGACAAAAAACAGACTCATGTTGCCAGTCTGAACTTTTGTTTTAGGTGACAGAAGATGATAAAGCACTATTTGGAGCTTCATCGGAGCATCATCATGGCTTGATGGAGGATGCTTGGTGTGAAAGTAGAGAGAAACCAACTCTCTTTACTCTGAGCAATCCTGGGGGTGATCGTGCTGAATTGCAGGAGTCTTCAGAAAGCATACCTGGAGATGATTTGGAGAAGATGGATGTCAGCAAAGAAAATAGTAGCTTCTCTGTGAGATCAGACCAGACTACTTTGGAGTATCATGATGCAAAATCACCTGGTGATTTTGAAGATGATGTCATCTTTATAGCTGCTAAACCAGCTAATTCTTCCACTGAAGAAACTGCTGATGTTCAAGAATTGGAGAAGGAGGAAGAAAGTGAAATGGTCGAAGATAAACCTTTCCAGATGGAACAACCAGATCCTTCAGAACGAAGAAAAGAAGCAGGTGTGTTTCATCCTGTGATAACTTAAGTTTCTGAATTTTTCAAATGTCTTCAAAAGATTAAATTACTGATGAGTGCAGGAGTTTAATGATGAGTTTCCACAGGTGCCCTGTGCTTTTAAAATTACCTCTATGTTTTAAGTCCTTTTTTAGGTATCCTGGACCCATGAATGTATACTTTCCTTGGCTGGCATTTTCTTATATGTAGTGGCAGCTGAAAGGCAGCAGTGATTTTGTGGGAGTTTTGAGAGGGATACATGTCTAAAACTTGGGCTTCTGATTATGTTTTAGGGGTACTTCTATAGTTTGCAGGGTTTTTTACATTGTTTGGCTGAAATTATGCATCAGGCTTCTTGTTCTACTGGAAAGAAGAACTCAGACCTCCTGTGCATTGGAAGTCTTGGTAGCATTATTTTGCTAAATGTCTGTCCTAGATGAAATGTGTAGAGGACCACTTTTAACTCATATGAGCAGTTTAAAAGAAGTGATGTTGAGTGCAACAGGAAAGTCATCCATCTCTTCATTTTTGTAGGATTTGTGGAAGAATCAAATGCTACATGTCATACCCTTCCTGAAGATGATAAATCAGTGTTTAAAGCTGCTGAGGCTGCTACTTCTGGGGCTGGAAATGAAGGGTGAGCTTATGAAGTAGATACATCTTTTGGTTCACACAACATACAGCTGCTGGCTTTTCTGTATTTGAAAACTGATTTTGACCTGGGATTAGTTCTTTCCTGTGTTTTTATATATAAGGGCCTGTCTATTCCATTCTGTCTGTGAGCAAAAGTAATCTGGCATGAATGTAGTGCACATTGACTAGCTGTCAATTTGAGCCTTTTTTCTCAAATCATTGCAGACCCCAAAGTATGATGATAAAGACTCCATTCAACAGTCTATATAGACCTTGTTACAGTTTGAGTTACTAAGCAGATACTATGAACATAAGCCCTTGTTTTTTCTGAAAATTGTGTAGTTAAAAATTAATCCTGAGATTCCTGTAACTTCAGCAAGTTTATTTTGGAGTTTGAATGCTTTCTGACAGTATTTTTTACACTTAATTTCTGTTTTCTGTATGTGCTCAATTAGCATCTATTTGTTTATGGAAAGGGAAGCCATTTTCTCACCAGGTACTTTAAAAGCTGCAACTGCTTAGTGATTAAGACAGAATGTCAGCAATGAGAGAACCCTTAACTTCAAGTGGTAACTTTCACCTGTACAGGCTTTTGTTCAGTTGGTTCTGAACCTCTGTTATTGTAGTTCCCTCTTTCTACAGAAGACAAAATACATTATTCTGGCATGCACATCTGTTATGTTGTTATCTAGTGTTAGATAGCTGGAAAGAATGTTAAGTACTTGATTCGTTGCATAAATTGAGTTACAAAATGAATTACAAATTAAGTCACAAATTGAATATGTTGATAGAGGAATTTCTAATTTTTCTTGCATTTTTTCTGGTTTGAAACTTGAAGATTTTACAGTGAGAAAGTAACTGGTAAAGCTCTTAAAGGTTTGTTTTCAAGCTTTATGATGAATTTCTCTCTTTCTGTTCATGAAGTGAAACAACCTACCGGGAGTCCGAAATGACCTCTTCATCAGAAGAAAAAGCCATACTGGTTGCAGCAAATCCACAGCTCTCTGAATCCCCGGAGGCAGACAATGAATGTATGTTGGAAATGTTCTGTGTGTTAAGGTAGCAGAGCTCCTCAAGTGAAGTATGTAGTTTGCCATACCACTATAGGTGTCTCAGATTGAAATAGTAGTAGCATGTTACTGCTAACTTTCATTAAACTATAGAGAGAACACACTCCTTCAAGAAAGTCCTTGTAGAAAGTGCATAGTGAATCTTCTTGTTCTTGATCAAAATTCTGAGCTGCTGGTAGAACTTAAAGTATTATAAGGAGAGACCAGTCCCCTCTATGGACTTGACAGCTGATTTTCACCTCCTCCTTTCCTGCTGTGGGGCTGCATCCTTTACCAGATCTGTAGTTGCAGTTTAAACCCAGTCGACAACTAAGCCCCACACAGCTGCTCACTCATTTCCCCTGGGTGAATGGGGGAGAGAATTGGAGAGCTAAGGGTGAGAAAACTCGTGGGTTGAGGTAAAGACAGCTTAATAGGGAAAGCAAAAGTCTTGCATGCAAGTCAGGCAAAACAAGGAATTCATTCACTACTTCCCATTGTTCAGCCATCTCCAGGGAGCAGGAAGATGGGGCATGGGAAGACAAACACCATAATTCCAAATGTCTCCTGCTTCTTCCTTCTTTGCTCCGCCTTTTATGCTGAACATGATGCCATATTTTATGGGATGTCAGTTGGGGTCAGCTGTCCTGGCTGTGTCCCCTCCCATCTCCTCGTGCACCTCCAGCCCACTCCCTGCTGGCATGGTGTGAGAAGCAGAAAAGGCCTTGGCTCTGTGTAGACGCTGCTCAGCAGTAACTAAAACTTCCCTGTTATCAACACTGCCTTCAGCACAAATCCAGAATACAGCAGGACCAGCTACTATGAAGAAAATTAACTATCCCAGCCCAAACCAGCTCAATAGTTTTAGCTTTTGGAGAAAGCCCAATATGTGTGGCAGGATGGAGAACCGTATTGTTGGCTCTTGCTACCTCTGTTACTTCTTTTTGCTTAACCTTGTGTCATTTATGTAGCAGTTAATGTAAAATTAACATTTACATTAAAATTAATGTAAATCTCTTCTAGCTGTGATAAGTATCCTTGACAGTGAGGACATGGTCAGTACTCTGTCTGAAAATCGCCTTGAGGGCAAGTGTGTGGATTTACCTGAGGAATGTAACCCTGAAGCAGCTGAAGTTGAAGAAGTCCCTGTTTCTTCTAACAATCCTCCTAAAACTGAGGAAATTAATGTAAGTAAACTATTTTCCCATTTCCTACACAATAGAAAACAGTTTGCAAATTGAGGACAGGCCTGTTCTACTGACAATTAGGAGACACTCAAAAATGTGTCCATTTCTTGAGCTGCTTAACACAAGTTAAAACCTCGATGTTGTAAGGGCAGATCTGTTTTTCTCTTCTCCATTTTCTGTTCCTTTAACATGGATGGAATCTGTCAAGGCTTAGGCCTTTGAGAGCAAACAAAACCAAAATAAATGCCTTAACTATTCTTTTTAAATAGCTAGGCATTAATTTGATTTACTTGAATTCAAACTTTTTTATTTGACTTAAGAAATAGTTTTAATATTAAAAACAATAAGAAAGATACAGGAGTGCAGCTTCTTTGTACTGGGAACCATTTACCAAATGACAAAAAGATGTGGGAACCAAACTCAGAATGATTTAGGTGCTTAGGTCCTTTACTGTTTGTTCCTTCTTAACACAAACAGAATTCCCTGTAATGAGCTCATTTTGGTGTCAGGATATTTCTTCAAGAGATGGAGATATTTAGAAAGTATGTGTTATCTCATGCAATCCAAGTGACTCCTTAAAGTGCAGTGTTGAGTTGTTGGATGTGATACCTGGCCAGTGTAAGTGCTGCAGTCACAACAATCATGACTGAAGCTTTAAGCATTGGGGACCCAGTTGTATTTTACCCTGTCAGAGGCAGAGTGGGTCCCTCTGGCTGTGGAGCAGTGCAGAGGGCGCTGCAATGTGATGGCCACTGTTGGTTGCACACACACCTTGTGTTGGAAAACTGCTCCCTGCTCACGGGCGGTGGGAAAGGGTCAGTTCTGAACAGAACTATCAGAACCAGAGCCTCTGAATTGCACGCAGGGACTGCTCTGAGCTCTGTGCCTCAAATACATAAACTCTCATCTGTCGTACTAAATCCCATTGTTTCACATTCAGGGGTGATCTTAAGGGAACTGTCCTCACTTTCATCAGCTCAGTGTGAAATTACTCTGTTAGGCAATGAGTAAAGTATTAACAGACTTTTTTTAACTTTAGGTTATAGAAGATACCTCAGAACCAGCACCTGAAACATCACCATATAGAGAACTAGATCCATCAAGTGATCTTCATTATAGCTATGAAAATATAGAGCAACAGTTTGCATGTGATTTGCCTGATAATAAAGATAGTGAATGTGATGCAGCTGAGGGAGATGGAGACCTTTTTCTATCTCAGAGTAATTTTACCTTAGTTTTGGAAGGAGAAGAAGGGGAAGCAGAGGTGGGAGACCCTACATCAGTAGATGCTTCTAAACCAGATGAGACAACAACAGGAGAAAAGCCTGTGACCAGTTTAGGAAATACTGAAAGCCAGGAACATGTTACAAACTCTGTGTCCACCGTAACTGGTGATCAGGAATCTCAAAATATTGCCGAGTCACTCCCGTATGTGCCTGAACCTATTAAGGTTGCCATTGCTGAGAACTTACTGGATGTAATTAAAGACACGAGAAGTAAAGAATTTACATCTGAAGTTGTAGAACAATCTATTCATGAAACCATAGGTAGAAAGGTAACTAGATTCCAGAAGGCAAAAGCTCCCGTAACACCTGTGCTGGAAGCAGTGGGAGAGGAAACCAGCAGACATCATTATGGCATTGCTCCAAGAACACGCACAAGGGGACAGCTGAGTAGAAGTCCAAGTGTTCTGTCGGCAGGCACTCAGCAGCTGCTGAAGACAGAGAGCCCAGCTCTGCTTGGACTGTCTCCTCGGAGGAGTACCAGGCGAACAAAAGAAGCGCCTGAGACTCTCAGTCTCCAAACAGAGGAAAATGCTCAAGAGGAGCAAATACCTGTGACGCCTGTTACTCCTAGGAGAGGTAGGAAGCCTAAAGTGTCAAATGCAGAAAAAGCAGAAAGCAGCCATTCTGATGGACAAACCTCGTCTGACAGTACACGGCCTGTTACTCCCAGAAGAGGACTAAGGAGAGCTAAGGAAGCTGCACCTGAACTCCAAGAAGAGGCTAATGAAGAAACGCCTCTTGCTGAAGGCAGCGTTATTGCTTCTTTCACTTCCAAAAGGACTAAAGGAGGAAAAAGCTCAGCTGGAAATCCAGAAACTAGCAAGACTGACGCTGATCATCAAGTAAAAACAGCAGTCAGTCCCAGTAGAAGTGCAAGAAAATTGAAAAGCTTTAATTTACAGTTTACTGAAGATACTGTCAAGGATCAACAGGTGCAGCTTAGTGACCAACTGCTTTTACCCGTGCCAAGTAAAAGAGGCAGAAGAAGAAAGATTAGTTCATCAGAAGTTTCAGAAAATTCTGATCTCGATCTGTCAAAATCATCGCTTCCTCAAACAGAATTTAAACTTCCTCTCACACCTAGAAGAAGTGCTAGGAAGGCAGCACAAAACCTCTTGGCAGACCCAGAGTCTACCTCTACTCAGGAAGATGTACATTCAGGTGGGAAAGTAGAAGTCCCTGATACTCCTAAGAGAAGAACTAGAAGAGTGCCACACGAGAATCCAGAAAAAGTGGATACTCATGAGCAAACACCTGCAGAGCCAAGCGAGGAGCCAGCCACACCCAGGACTACGGTAAGGACAGGGCGCCGGGGCAGGAAGAGGCGATCAATGTCCGAGGACACCTCCCAAGGACCCGGTGGCAGTCCTTTGCTGCTTGAAGACATAAACCCCTCAGGACACGACCAGACATCAAGAGCTCTGACAGACCGTGTTACACGAACCAGATCCCGCAAAACTGCCATCCATCAGAAACTGTCTGCTGAGGAAAACGAGGCTTTCCTTTTCTCTCCTCCTCTCACAAAACTGACAAAGAAATTTGAAGGTAGGTGCATTATGTTTATATGCAAAATAGGGCATATTCCTCTTTTTTAAACCACAGAAAACAAACTGGATGGCTTTAAGCATTGCAAAGAATGTAAGCATGCAAAAGGAAAAATTTGCCAAGAGGCAATTCATCTTTTGGCTGAACTCTGCGTGACTGCCTGCTTTGTTCTGGTAGAAATAGATTATGAAGCCGACCTAAGCAGTGAAATTAAATTTAAGCTATATTTTTATGAGGAACTTAATTTCTATCAGATTTTGAAAACCAGAGATTATTTGTGAATATGTGATTGCCATCCCTTCCCCCCCAACAGAGAAATAAAGGATGTGTGCTTCCAAATTCTGTTCAGTTTTCAAGTTTAGATGAGCTGCATCTTGCAACAAACTATACAGCTGTTCAATTATGTGATTATTTTCCATGAGTGTATACTTTGTCAGTGAAAACAGTGTACACGAGGATTTTTTAATTTGAGTACATGGTAATTTTTTTTGAGGTGTGTAAGGACTGTTGATGCCTCTGGAGTATACTATCTTTGATTCTGTAAGTGCAGGTAAAATCACTACACTGGCTTAGTTTGTTTCACTATTTATGGTAAAGGAAAGGATCCCAAGAGGCAGTTACTAGGGGAAAAATGCCTTTGCACGAGTGTATATAAAGCTGATTGGACCTTTATTTCGGGAAGCTATTGTGCTCTTATGTGTCAGCTGTAATTTGATATTATTGTCCCTCATGTATGACCTATGTGCATGCTGACAATGCATTGTCATTACAGCTGGAAAAACAGACCATCCTGTGCAACTTAAGGATTTAGACCCGGATTTGTCTTCTCAATTTGTCTTTTCACCCCCTCTTTTGAGGTCAAGGAGGAAAAATGTCGCTAACATTTCCCGAATTGTGAAAGAAGCAGTAAGTAAAAACTCCAGTTGTCCCATGTTCTTGATTTTAATTCTGTACCATTTTTTGAGATCGTGTTTTGCAATGCTTTGCCTTTTTCGCTGGAAACATATCTAAAAAGAGCTTTAAATGCATCAGCTAAAATTTTGTTTTTCTTCATGAAAACTAGCTACAAAAGTCAGTTTTGAATCTATGTAAATCAAGAATTGAAAAATACTGTTTTGCCTTTAACAAAAGGCACAGTGGCTGTCTTTAAACTTACTTGGTATGTCATCTGTTAATTTCAGAATTTGAACTTTTGGAATGGTAAAATAATTTGATGTGGACGGTTTGTTTTTGCAAATGCTTTTGGAAATAACTTTGGCATGATTTCTTAATGAAAAAACATTATTATTCTGTAGAAGTGTAAGAACTTGTTCATGAGTAACATTTTTGTTGCCTTAATATAGGAGGTTCCCGCTAAAGAGGAAGAGGATACCAAATCCATAGAGTCTGGGGGAAAGCAAAAATTGAAGAGAGGCAGAACTCCAAAATCAAAAATGAAGAAAACCAGCAAGTAAGAAATGAGTTTTGAACAGTTATTTGCATTTCTTAATGTGATGGTGATTCAGCTGTTAAGCACCTAACTACTTCTTCCTCACCTGGCTATGCAGGTCTTCTCTCACTCCATCGGCCTGTCCAGCTTGCTGGTCTAATAGACACCTTTTCCCCATTTAAGGGTTTGGTTTTCTAATGGAAACAGAAGATGGTGGGGATAGAAAAGGGCATGTGGATACTGACTGCAGTGGTGACATTGCAATGCTCTTACATTGTCGTATTCCGCCTTGTGAAACCCCACTCTTCGATTTAGTTTCTCATACAAGGCAGGAAGTGGCCAGACAATGAGTAAAGGGAATAAAAATGAAACAAACCTTATTGATGTGCCTTTTCAGCCTTAATTCTATCTACGAAGAAGTCCATGCATTTTTCTTTGGAACTGATTTTGTAATTCCATGTCAGTTTTTTCCTCGATTAAATGCTGTTAGTAATGAAAAATTGATTTGATGCCTGTCCTTCTTTTCAGAACCACAAAAGAAACTTCTTGGTCACCTCCACCAGTGGAAATAAAATTCATCTCTCCTTTTGGAAGTCCAGTGGATGGAACAAAAACCAAACAGAAAGAAACTACAGATGCAGCAGGGAAGACCCTAAGAAAGAACAAAAAAAGACTGTCTAATTTTCCAAAGCCAGTTGTGCGCCGGAAGATGCTGTAACTGTTTTTTTAAGTTTATAATGTACACCACTGTTTGTAAAGTCATCAAAATTGTGTGAATTAGTAAAAAGAAGAAAAATCATCTAATTTGGAAGAGATAATTTATATAAATTATTGTAAAATTTCATAAAAAAATGGTCTTCAGTAAGTAACTCCATATGGAGTGTGATTTCCTCAGTCAATGCAGTTTTCTATTTTATATTAAGACTTCATACATTTATATAATATGTAAATACAGCTTATTTTAGGAATGTTAAATAAAAATGTATACTTCCCAATGTGCTTACTGTCTGATAGCTTTTTGAGGGAATATTGGGTTGAATGACCTGTATTGCTCAGAACTTTTAATGTTGGTTTGTGGGAGTTACAGACTCTCAAAAGTGATTCCAAAAGCTTTTTAAAAGTTTGTTTAGAATTCTTATAACAAGTAAGCATTTTAAACATACTGGTTTTAATTTTAAAATTATGTTTGACCTTCTGGCACAAATAATTGGACTTAAAATACAAACTGGTAATTCCTTACATTCACGGTTAAGTTGTACTGTATTGAAGTCAGAATGTAAACAATTGTGTTTTAAGCTGTGCAATATTTTTTTTTGTATTTGTCTTAAACTTTGCAAAAGCTGCTCTTTAGTTCATAAAACCAGATCACACCTCAGATGTGTCATTATTTCTTAAAATTTGTTGTCAGCAAAAAGTCAACTGTACAGATGGTGTGATGCTTACAATAGCATATCAGATTTAAAGGGATACTACCCAGATACTTTGAAATTTGAGCCAAAATTATTTTCACAATATGACTGCTACTATAATTGAAATACTTATTGTCTGTAAACATGCTTTGCAGTATTTGAAGCCTGCATATCACAGCACTGAAAACGTGATGGTAAAGCTAATATAATAGTCTGGAAAAGGTACAAAAATGTACAGAAATCTTAGTTACAAGCCGTATTTTTGAATAATTATTTCATTAACAGTCTTGGGTTAAGGAGTATATGTCCCTATAAAGTTTCAATTTGTATAAATAAAGTCACAAACCTATTCTTTTAAAAGCAGACATGGAAGTACTATTTTGATGTGCAGTCTTTTAGACAATGGATTATTTTTCTGTATGTTAATTTATATATGGATGCAACTTTGAAGACTACAGAATGGTGAACCTGATATTAAACTTTTCAATTAGTAAAAACTACTACAGTTATTTTAAGACATAATTTATTTATTAACTAATAGCTTGTACATAGTGAATGAATGTATTAGTAACAGACTAAGCTTGTGAAAGAAGATTGTTCTGGGGCTGTGATTTGTCTGTCTCAGAACAGATCATTCTAGAACAGCAATTGCATGCACATGGATATCTTTCTCCTTGGGGAAGTATTCATGACTGAATGAAAGCTTAAAAAAAAGTCAAATGTTTCAAATGTGAAAGTGGCAGTTTGATTGAGACCTTTGAGTCAAGTTAGTAATTATTTTCTCCGTGTATTTTGTACTTGAATGACTATAAATATGGTCAAAGAGGAAAGGGGAGGGAAGTTTTAGCAATATTTTTTTTATATTCACATTGCACAGAAGTGCAGTGAATAGCTCAGAAAATGGGGTAAAAGGTCAAATTTTCAAAATTGGAATAGAATACAGATGGCAAATCTGATTGTTTTTTGTAGTGTGCAAGAGTATTTGTAAAATACTCTGTTGTCAAATGGAACTGACTGATGAAATGCTAGTGAAGGTGGCTTAATAGGGTTTGAACACATTTCTGTCATTTATACTTCTATATATGTATATTTTTTGGTATGAAAATTAATTAGAACAAATGAAAATATAGCATTAGCTGATTTTATTAATTTTTAGTGTCTATTTTATTTACACCTCAACTAAAATAACCTCATTTGGCTGTGCTTAGGAAGAAAGCAAGCAATAGCAATAAAAGACAATTGGCATTAGATTTAATAACTTCGTAAAGGTTTGGAATTTTCTAGTAGTTTTTTACTTAAAAAGGAGTTTTAATTATGTGTTAAAATGTTTTACTCTTTTTTTCCCTTTTTTTGTAACTTGGACTCAGTGCATAGTTCTCCAGTGCTGACCAGTTTCCCCGAGGAGCAGTTTAAAAAGGAATGTGAGCATAATGTCTAACAAGGAAGGGGAGCTGAGAAATTTGAAGGACATAGAAGGAAGTGGAAGCAAGACCAGACACAGACTTTCTGTTCAGAGCCTGAGAAAAGGAAGAAGCTGGCAAAAAGTGTTAAGGCACCAACTCAGTCATCCTCAACCAAGGATGGGTTTATAATAAAGTGGAGAAAATAGATTTTATGTGGGTGCTTTCTGTGTGGGCTCGCTACACGTGTGAAGGATGAGTGGAAAAGATGATCTGCAGCTGTTTGCACATGCATCTGAGAGGGAGAGAATTGTAGTGCCAGGGAAGGGCAGCAGGGGCCTGTGAGGAGGTGGGATGCATCGTGGTGGTGGATGGATGCAGAAAGCTGTAAGGGCATAGAGCTGCAATTTTCTTGCAAACAAGATGGGAATTTCACAGGAACTGCAGCTCATCACTGATTAGAACATTCTGAAGTTTTTCTGTAGGAAAGTAATTGCTTGAAGGGTGTATGTTTTTATCCCCTAAAGAAATGCTAGAATTCCTCAAGAGGGTATTAACGTATCTGCTTTAATCCAGCGTTGGATGGCCAAAAGCTGAAGCTGGATTGTGCATCTGTGCCTTTGGGGTGTAAGCCCAGAGAAAACTCCACTGGAAGGTTGACCGCCTTGGGACAGCAGAATCTTACCTTTCAGAAAGAATAAAATGGGGTGTAATGGCAGGGTTTTTTTCCAGGAAACAGAGGAGGAGATACTAGTGATGGGAGTATGAATAACGTTAAGGACTGTTGTTAGAAGGTATTTTGTAAAGAAAAGAAATGTTACAGTGGAAATGGTTCTCTTGAGTTACCTCAGAGAGTCAACACAAATATTCCTAAGACTTTTTTTTCTTCAAATGTTTATTAGCTAAGGCTGATGAAAGTATTCATTCCAAGTTATAACACAAAGGAGATGTAAATCTATTTTACTTCCACTGACCACTCAGTGCTTGAAGTGCTAATTGATTCACATTGACTTTGTTTATTTGCCTTAATATTTGTACACGTCCAAGTACAAGTAAGGGCACAGATAACTGTTTTAATCCCCTACCAGAACTTCCTCTCACGGAAAACTACTCTCAGGGTTATCAGTGCAATAAATTGATTTGCTGCAATTTCATTACTTCCCACGTCATTAATATATAGCAAAGTTGTCGATTTCTGGTGGGGAAAAAAGAAGCTACAGGCAGAAACCTATCCATAGGCTCTCATGAGTAGTTAGACAATGCTTGCCACCAATTAGTCTAGGCCAATCTGAAAACACTGAAATAATAGAATTTTAGGCAATAGGACAGTGTGTGTTTCTTTTGTTCGTACTTTTGTCTTCTGTGCGAGCTTCTGGGTTTCCGTTCCAGGAATGCTTTTTTCACCCAAGTAGTCGAGATAATGAGTCTCTTTGATATGCTTGAAGATAAACATTCTGTTGTTCCTGTTGAATGAAAGCTGTTCCTAAAATAAAATGCATTTTCCAGCACTGGGCTGTGTGGATGACCAATATGTGAGGTAGAGGGGAAAATGCAAGTTACGGTTACTGACGTGTCCGTTTGTTCAGGTCTGTTCCTCCTTGGCTGTGTCATGACTCAAGAGCAGGCTCATCCCACGGCAGTCATTGATGTGCTGTGCAGAACTTGGTTTAAATCTGAACTGAAACATCAATTATTAGTGAATGACTGCTTGCCTGTATTTTGATACTGCAACTGGGATTGTAATAACAGTGAGAGAAGGATGCAGGAGGTGGATGTGTGATTTCTGTGAAAACCAACAGCACAAGCATATACGGCCCCACGATTCCATGGCACAGGCAAACCTTTGCTTTTGATCTGACCTGTTGCAGCTTCTGACCATGGTGTCTTCCTTAAAGGACAAGAACAGTGTGCTCATGGCAGCAGGACCCAACAGTTACATGGGCCAGGTAAGGTTTTATTCAAAGAAGGAGCTAAAATCAGTTTTTGCTAGTACACTGTTGTAGAATGGTCAGGGGTTTTTATCTCTCCTTACTAACATTCACTTCAGTGTAATGTGCATGGCTGGTGGTGAACTGTTACGTAGTGTTACCTACATTTCTGTCATCCTGGCACTCAGTGCTGCTTTCAAGCACGTTTACAAATCTTGCTGCCTAATTTGAACTGTTAATGGGGGCACTCCTGTTGGACAGCAGAGCTCGCACACCTATGAAGAGGATGCACTTGGCTGTTTTTTTAGAGAGGGTTCTTGCGTGGTCTTGGGCAAGGAGTGCTGGAGGACGCCTGGCCAGGCTGTAATGCAGCTCTGCTGGCACAGAGTCAGACCAGCCCAGGGAAGAGCTACTTGACGATGATCTGTTATGGTGCAAGCAGAGGCCTGGCACCTCTTGTATGCAAAGAGCTCTTCAAAATCACACAGCACTGGAAAAAGAACAAGTAATGTGGGATTTGCACAAAGTGTCATTTATTTCCAAGGCCTTTCCAGGCTGTACTATAAAAGACACTGTTACTTTCAAATTGGCAAAAGTAGTTGCTCCATACACTCAGTTTCTAAGAATACAAGACATAGTGAATCCTATAAAATAGTGTTGAACAAAATGTTGATGTATTAGAGCTAGGTTTACAGATAAACCTTAAAATAATTTGTCAAAGGTGTCATTCATTGATCCCTAACAGAACTAAAAATTAGTTTTTAGTAACCCTGTTGTTCAAACAATGATCTTTAATCTCCTTTATGCTTCGTAACTTCACTCTTGAACGGGGTATTCATGAGAGAGTCTTTCCAGCACCTCAGTAAAGAAAATGGATGCTTTCTTCTGTACACCTTTACAGGGAATGGAAGCTTTATTGTGCCGTCTCTTCTATGCACAAGGCATGATGTTTTTAGCCTTAGTACAGCTTTCATAGCTGCTGGATGCTCCTGCTCTATCACCATCCTTCTGCACCTGTGGTCCAGTGGATTCTAGCACAACAGTGAAAACACACTCCTTCCAATCTCGCTTGCCATTATCAACATGGAAATGCAGAAAAAAAAAAAAATCTTTGTTTAAGTTACTGAATTTATTATTGCCAAGCGTAACATTTGATGTCAGTGCCTGCCCAAGTAGTGGCAGGACGTTACAAATCTGCTAACCCAGGGCATCTTCCTTCCTGCCCCAGGAGCCTGCCCTGGTGCACTCCATACCTCGGGGTGTTTCTGTCCCAGACCCATGGATGTGGGTGCTGCTTTCCCCATGGCGGGTTCAGCCAGTAGCGAGGCTGAACATGCACCATGCACAGGCATGACAAGAGCATGTGTGGCTCTGGAGGCTGCTGGACACAGGGCTGTGCCTCTAACACCTGCCATAGAGCACTCTGGCAACTCACCATAATCCCCCTCCCTCGCCTGTGGGTTCCCACCCCGCCCTGTCTACAGAGCCCCAGAAGATCAGCACAGCTTTGAGCCTGGCAATTGTCTGTGCCCCCACCCTGGGCTGCCTCCCTGCCCTCTGGCTGGGACACCGAATCTTCCCAGAGACAGGTTGTCTTCCTGTTCACTGGCTAGCCCACCTGAAGTCTGCTAGCAATTTATGTGTGCACATCTGGCTAGGGAAAAATACAACCACCCTTGGACACATGTGCCCCATAACTGTGGTCTCCAGCCCAGCTTCTGGCACTGACACCATCACTGCCCCACTTGCTGACACTGCAGACCTGGACCGAGGTCACCTGGGACGTGACTTTGGCTGCTGACACTCACACAGTGACCTGTGGTCCCACCAGTTGCTGGCACTGGGACCCTCCTGTGATCTGAACACCATAATGTAGCACATGTTCTCACACAGAATCACAGAATATGCTGAGTTGGAAGGGACCCACAAGGATCATCGAAGTCCAGCTCCTGGCCCTGCACAGCACCATCCTCAAGAGTCACACCATGTGCCCAAGTGCATTGTCCAAACACTCCTTGAACTCTGTCAGGCTTGGTGCTGTGACCACTTCCCTGGGGAGCCTGTTCCAGTGCCCAGCCACCCTCTGGGTGAAGAACCTTTTCCTAATATCCAACCTAAACCTCCCCAGACACAACTTCAGGCCTTTCCCTCGGGTCCTGTCACTGGTCACTGGAGAGAAGAGATCAGTGCCTGCCCCTTCTCTCCCCCTCACAAGGAAGTTGTAACTGCAATGAGGTCTCCCCTCAGTCTCCTCCAGGCTGTAGGGACCGAGCGCCCTCAGCCACTCCTCCATGCGGTGTCCCCCTCTGGGCCCTTTACCATCTTCATTGCCCCCCTTTGGATGGTCTCCGACACTTTAATGTCTTTCTTACAGTGTGGCTCCCAGACCCGCAGGGTACCCTGCTGCGGGTGATGGATACATTGTTTCTGGAAGCAGCCAGCACGGCCTCTCCTCAGGGCAGGCCCGGCCGGTGGAGGCTGAACTGGGCCCTGCAGTGCCTGACAACGACGTGGCTGCTGCTCAGCCAGGCAGCGGCGTGTCTGCGGCAGGCCGCGGGGGATGGCAGCCAAGGACCGCGGGACTTGCTGCTCTGGGAATTAAGGTGCCAGATACAGATTTGGAGAAACAGTGGTGACAGGCCTTTCTTGGTGTGACGCTGTTTTACTGGTGTGGTGGAGAGAATAGAATCCTTAAATTCTTAGGAGAGAGTCACCGAACACCAGGCCCTGTTGCATGGGTTGCAGGTGTTTCTGCAGTTGATCTTGTCAGGTTGCTGGTTGTAAAAGCCTGCTGGAGAATTACATGCTCCAAATCCACCTGGATACAGCCTTGGGCAGCCTGCTGTAGGTGACAGCTTGAGCAGCAGGGCAGTTGGACAAGATGACTGCCAGTGGTTCCAGAAGGCCTTGCTGGAATTTCAATATGGAGCCAAGACTGTAGAACTTGCGGTGGGAGGGACACGCAGTGAAATACCACCCTGCACAGTTCTGTACTGAGACCCTTGGCACCTACGTCTCTCTGTCCGGGTAAAGCAAGCAATGCAGAGACAAGATTGGCACAGCACAGACTTTAGGAACTTTTGCTTGTTTAGACAGGCTTAGACAGCTTTTGCACCTTAGACAGGCTGCAACTCTTGGATGAAAGTAGAGTTGTGTCAGACAAGAACCACGGCAGATAGCTGGGTAAATTTGCTGTAATGTACAATTCTGATCTGTGTTACTTGTGTTTGTTTTCTCACTTAAAGGGTGATCAAACTTTTGGTCTGCGTCTGATACAGAATCTTAGCTGTTGGGGGCTATTGCGATAGAGTGCTGAAATCCTTTCTACTCCTCATTTTCTGCTGTAGGTTTGTGCTTCCTGGAGAGCACAAACTTTTTAAAATATGATTTTTCTGAGATGACATCTTGCTAACCTTTATGAGTAGACTTGAACTCAGTGTGTTGTTCTCTTTCCTGTTATTTATCTTGTCCATCCCTCTGTGTCACATTTTGGTGATCTCATAGGCATCAGAAAAGCACAAGATTCTCCTTTTGCTCTGCTGTGAGATGAAAAACTGTCCTGAGTTTAATTTTTTTTTAAGCAGAAAGAGCTACAGATGATGTATAGGAGATTTGTCACTGCATACTGGCGAAGCTTGGGTCAGTCTCAAAGATATTTATGGCTGACATGGGACTATTTTTGCCTTTTTTTCTTTACTTACAGTGAAGAATGCGAGACCTAACGGCTCAGGTAACGAGCAGTCTGCTGCAGTTTCCAGAGGTGACTGTTGAGGCACTTGGGGAAGCGGAGACCACACTAGATGCTGTGCTGTGTGGGAAGTTTTCTGGAGGTGAGCATTTTCCTTTCAATTTGGTCCTGGTATAAAGTTGTTATTGCGTGAAGCACAGGGTCATAGAATCAGGTTTGTTTTGTTAAGATGCATCAGGTTCTGATAGCAGAAACAGGATGTTTTAACAATTAGAAATACTAATGTTAAACCATTCGTAGAGTTAAACACAGAAATTGCAACAGCCTGCTCCAA
>VZTA01016321.1:38230-64676 GCA_013398855.1 Mohoua ochrocephala | reverse complement strand
AGGCAGGTCCTGCTTGATCAACCACATCTCCTTCTCTGACAAAGTGATCCATGCAATGGATGAGGGAAAGGCCATGGATGCTGTTTAACTAGATTTCAGTAAAGCATTTGACACTGTGTTCCACAGCATCTTCTTAGAAAAACTGGCTGGATGGGTGGATTCCTTGAAAATAAGTTGGGTGGGAGTGTTGATCTGTTCAAAGGGAGAAAGGCTCTCCAATGGGATGTGGACAGACTTGAGCAATGGGTCAAGGACAACTACATGAAGTTCAGAAAGGTGAAATGCCATGTCATGCACTTGGGTCACAGCAATCCCAGGCAGCGCTATAGGCTGGGGGAAGAGTGGCTTGAGAGTTGTTTGGCAGCAAGGGACTTGTGGGTGCTGGTTGACAGTCAGCCTAATATGAGCCAGCATCTTGTCCAGGTAGCCAAGAAGGCTAATGGCATCTTGGCCTGTATAAAGTATAGTGTAGTCAGTAGGGAAGTGATCATCCTGCTGCAGTCAGCATTGGTGAGGTTACACTTCTAGTACTATGCCACTCACTTTAAAAAGGACAATAAAGTGGTGGAGGGTGTNGAGATGGGTTTGTTTAGTCTCGAGAAGAGGAGGCTCAAGGGGGACTTCATCACTCTCTACAACTCCCTGAAAGGTGGTTGTGTGGGGGCCAGTCTCTTCTAATGTGCCTACAGTGACACGACTAGAGGGAATGGCCTTTAACTGAGATGGGAGATTCAGATTTGCTATTAGAAATTTATTTTTTTAATTTACTTTTAGAATATTCAGGCACTGGAATATGTTGCCCTGGAAGGTGGTGGAGTCATCATCCCTGCAGGCATTTTAGGTGTACCTGGATCTGGAGCTGGGTGATGTGGTTTAGTGGTTTAGGGGTTACAATGGCAGTGCCACGTGGACAGTTGGATTGGATATTCTTGATGGTCTCTTCCAACATTGATGATTCCATGATTCTATGATTCTAGTGTAAAATATGCTAAATTTCTCATCTTTCACCATGTATTTCCTCAGCTTCAGACAGGCTGCATCTAGATTACAGAAAGCTTGACTGTTTTCACATTTCTATTAAGTTGAAAAGCAGGTAATGTCCTGAAACAATCACCTTCCTAGAGAACTCATAAAAAAATCCAAGAGGTAAATATCATGCTAACAAATTCATAATAAAAATGGGTGCAAACACAGACTTTGAGTGTGTATGTCCACAATAATAAGATCTGGGAAAAAAATGAAATTATGACTCTATGTTTAAATGGCTTTTCCACTTACTGTTACAGAAAACATAAATTATACACTTTGTAACCATCTGTAATGTCAGTAACAGCAGCTGCTCCCAATTTACCGTACAGTGCTATTGTACATATTTTTTGCTTTGAAAATTGCTTTCAGTTTCTAGAACTACATCCTGATGGTTTGATTTTATTTTTTTAAATGCATTCCAACAATTTTCAAAGCTATAACTAGTTAATAGGAATGACTCTATATTAACAGTGTTTTTATAGTAGTTATTTCCTTTTTGCCATCTTCCATAAATGTTTATTTGATATGTTAAGTACATGAGAGAGGTGTTTGAGTATGTATATATGTGTAAATTTACATGCTGGCATAGGCTGACACCGTCTGCTTTCCAGATATTCGTGGAAACTGGTTGCTAATCACTTCTGTTAGTCTGACTTCACATCATTTAGATATCTTATCCTCTTATGATAATTTCCTAAGTATGGAAAAGACAGTGCCTAAAAGAATAAAAATACCAAAGAGAGCAGATGTAAAACCTATTTGGAGGATAGTACTTCAGGAAAAGTTGAGGAAGAAGGAAGAGAGAATCAAATTGCAAAAAAAAATTTCAGTGTTTTCAATTGTAAACTTCATCAAAGTTCAATAACACAGAATTTTTAAGTTTCTTTTAGGTATCAGTCATGTTCTCACATAGAATTTCATGGGGACTTCATACTCCAGGCTAGCATGGAGGTTAGAAGTATGCTCTGTCCTGATTCCTGGCTGTCACAAGCTGGGAAAACAAGCTTGTATTAAGGAAAAGGTTTCAGACAGTTTTTACTGGAATGGTACGTTACTCATAGCTAGTGATGGATAATAAAAGATAATCTTGACTTGGAAATTTAATCAATTGACTCCATTCTTGATCAAGGACTATAGCTTTACACTCTTGTTGTCCGACATAAAAATAATTGATGGGCTGGATAAGTATTCTTTTTTTTCCTGGAACGTATCAAGAATGTTCATCAGAAACATATTCTGCACAGTGTCAGCCTTATACCTTTGTGGCTCTGTGGATTGTAGCTGCTCCAGGCTATTAAATATCAACCTTCACATTCTTTCATTTTGCAGTCAGCAAGAAATGTTTTGCAAAAAGATGTTGTAATAGATGAGAGAGCCTCAAAAGGTCTCTTCCACTAAACTTTTAGAAAGTTCATGATTTAAATCATTGGAACATATTCTTTAGTTTAGTAATGTCTTCTTTTCCATTGTACTTTCATTAGGTAACTTCTGTAAATTTGATGATCTATTTTCCTATTCAATGTTCTCCTTCTGTCTCATTTTTCCGTCTTTTCTCCCTGCTCTTTTTTCCTTTATTTCCCATATTTACTATCAAATTTTATTTTTATTTTTCCCTTTTTCTCATATTTCAATTTTACGTTTTACATTCTAATGGTGGGTGGATTTGGTGCTTGGACACAGTTACAAAGGATTAATTGAAAGTTATTTATCATCTAACTAATGCAACCTCTCATAAACTATCTCCCAGAACTCCGTAGAAAATAAGTACTTGGTAAGTCAATACCTGAAATCACCATTCTTAGAAGCCTGTTAGAGTGTTATTTATTTATTTATTTCCTTTCCCATTCATCAATGCTTACTGAGTGAAAAAAACAAAGATCCACTGACTTTCAGTTCTGTTGGGAAGTTGGTTTGGCTGGTTTGGAAGTGTTCTTTTTTGCCTCCAAGGTTTCCAAGATGATACATTTCACAAAGGGTAAAGGTATTACAGAAATTATTAACCAAAGTAGAAATAAGTGTTAATTATTACTCTTAAATCGAAATAGAAAAATAACAACAGCAATGTGGGGAAAAACAAAACACAAAAATAATGAACAAACAAAATATTAATCTTGTCCTGAAGGTAGCTGGCATTTGGACTTCCTTTTGCCATTCTCAGAATTTAGTAATTTAAACTATTGGTTTCCAGGAGAAACCAAGTTGTTTCTGTCCCTCCTGTATATCCTCTCTGTTTCATGTATTATACCCAACAAGAGGGAAGGAAGGAAGGAAGGAAGGAAGGAAGGAAGGAAGGAAGGAAGGAAGGAAGGAAGGAAGGAAGGAAGGAAGGAAAGGCTTGAAATAAATATTTAGCTGGGATTTTTGTAAGTAATTTCTAAGGTGAAAAATAGTATCTCTTTATTTTGATAAGATGTATGCACATTATAAAACTGACAAAACCTGAGACATAAAATGTCTTTTCTACTGGTGTTAAACACATAAAGAACAACTAAAATACCAGAAATATTGGCATTCAAGTATCGCCAAAGAAAAATAAAATAAAATAAAATAAGGTCAAATGAAAATTGAAGTTCCTTTTTATAATTATGAATATAAGAATGTTATGCTTCACAAGGAACGTATGTCTGAAAGGATCCGGGACTAGGATGAGAGCCACAGTAATTCTTGCTATTCCTGCTCTATCCAAGCCTCTCCATGACCTTCAAAAAGTCCTTCATGCTCCCTATCAGCAAAAAAGAGACAATGATATTTAGAGAAGAAATCTGCCGCTACAGCACTTCAGCTGTCGATCTCATCCTAAGGATTCCCAGGCTGCAGGTAATTATAACTGTGGGAACACATTTCTAGTAAAGACACCACTATGGTGAGACATTAAGCTCATCTCCTGCCTTTAAAGTTCTGGTGCATGTCCCTTTTTGCGAGAAGTGTTAACAGCTGAGTCCTAGGCATGTTTAAAGCTCTGTTTAAAGCTCTCCCAAATCCACTTGCAGCTGGATAAAGAATTTATTTCCTATGACCCCTGCGGCGGGGCAGAGTGTGATACTGAGCTGTCATCATGTTCCTTTCACGGGAGTGTGGCATCCGGATGGGATCTTGGCAGTTCTCCTGTGTGCGTGTGCACATGTAGGCATCCACATCTGCAACTTGATTCCTTGATTCTTTACAGCTTCTGCAGTCACTTGCTCTTCTACAAAGCAAAAGCCGGGTGGGGAAAAAATTGCTGTTGCAATGTTTTTTCTATAGATGGAAACGACCATATGCAGGGCAAGGCAAAGACAAAGGCAAAGGCAAAAGCAAAGCCAGGGTAGATACTAGGCATGTTTCATGGAGCCAGACACTGCATGTGCATAGCATTCTTCACCTAAGCAATGCGGTTTTTCCTTTGTAACACATTTTTTGAGCCTATGCATTGCTACAAGCCTATTGACTGCAAAACACAGCTGCCATTTTGTGCTCTGGAGCCATAAAGAAGACTCATTCCAGGATATCTGAAGACACTGTTCTTCGCCGGTTTTATTAAAGCTAATCTATAGCAAAAATTAGAGGCTCCAAGATCTTTTACATCACGCTTTGAAGTACTGTCTCCTACAAGTGCTGCAAAGACTCAAGGAACAAGTAGAACAAATGAGATACAAATATAGTTTTGAAAATTAATTATGAAGAAAATGTCAGTATTCTTGACGACTGAGCTAATTAACAAGACATGGAAGAAAAACATGACAAGATGGAAAAAGCTATGTCAGAGACTCAGTGTAAGTACATTGCTTAGCTAAGCAAAACCTCTTTTCAACGGAACAGTAAACATTAGCACGCCTTCAAAGAACAATAATAAAAATTTTTGAAGCACAAGATTGTTCTCAGTAATTAGAAACACAGATGTTATTTGCTTCCGTCTTCTAATACTCTTTTCAAAGAGTAATTTTTTCAGGTAACGGAAAGCATTAAGAATTCTGATAGAGCACAAGAGGATTGCTGCCACACAGGTTCCCTGTGGATGTTCAATGGCTTAATTGAACTGAACTTGAACTGGTAACTTCTAGTAGAGAATGCTTAAGTGTTCAGAACTAAATATATTCACCTTTCATCTAAATTCTGTGATTTTTGTTTCCCCCCAAAAAAGCATTTCAGCCTTTTCACTCTGGATCTCAATATTTCCTCTGGAAAAGCATCCATCCTTATCCTCCTCTTCAGTTTCCATTTAGCCAGTAGTGACATCCTTAAAACCAATTCTCTGCTGCCTATGCTGTAAGACCCTGGACACAAGGTGCTGGAGCTGAATCCTGCCAGGAGCTAATTAGTTGCTTGAAACTCTTGTTCAAGTCAAAATTTCTGAGAGTTTCAGACTGTGCCAGGAGAAAAGCTTTCTTATTACAAGAGCATGATCCTTTATTTTCAGAGCATGCTGAGAAGACAAGCCCCTACAAAACAAGAAACCAGATTACATAGCAGTACAGACCTGGACATATACATTATGGGAGAGGTCACTAGATAATGCAGTATATTTGTCTCTTTCTTCCAGTAAGTAAAACTTATTCGTATATTATGTAGTAGCTCCACAAGGAGATTAGAAAGTCCAATTTGTACCACAGTAGCAAACAGATCATGGTGAAGACAGACAAATATAAAATACTCATGATCAAAAAATTCACCCTTTAACTTACTCAGGACAGTCTTGTAAGTAGAGATGCTCTGCTCTTGAAGTTCATATCAGTTCTCTGCATCCACACAAGGGATTTAAGTTTCCTACAGCACTGGTGGGTAACCTGCCAAGCTACTAACTATTCCCTCTCTCTCTCTTCAGATTTTTGTTTATTTTGTTCTTTTGTCTTTTCTCAAAGGAAAGGGAGTAAAAAACATGCCTTGGCTTAACAAGGGCTTTTGAACAGGAGTTTAATTCCAGATTATGATTCATAGTTCGAAAACTCAAAAGAAAGAAGCTACATATAATTTTAGAGATGCTTACTCAACTCTGCCTCCTTTTACCAGATAATTCCCAGCCTTTTCTCAGCACATCAGTGAAATTTAGCTCAAATAGTGCCTTACTTAGATAGTTTCTAAAAATTCTTTCCTCAAATATATAAATCTTATCAGCTAATCTAGAGTTAACTGAAGGTTAGGCATGAATTATTGAAGTAACTAAATATGTTTGATGATCTGCCTCATGAATCATAAGCTAGAAAACCCTCCACAAAAGATCTCACCTAAGTCCAAGAAAACAAAGAAGGACGCCCTAGGGGACGTGCCTAAGAAGAATTCGCCATGCCATGAACACCTCTGGATGTTTTATTTCTCTAGTGCTCAGGGAAATTCATCTTTACTCCACATTCTGCAGCTGTACTAATGAACTTGGGCACATCAACTGTTTGCTTGGCCCTGTTTCTAACAGCACTGTAGTTGAAAGTATCTTCAGTCTAAGGAAATCATCAGTAAATGCTCTAGAAGAACAACTCCTTTTGTATCCCTTACAAATATGTAATGGTAGGGCATGATAACACTCTTCTTCTGTTCAGAAAGGAGGCATTCACACTAGAGGGATATGTGGTACAGTTTGACAGATAAGTACATCACCCTGTTTAAATAGTTTATGTGTTCTTTTGTTGCAAAAGGCTCAAAGGGGTGTATACCCAGCCCCTACAATAATAACACTGTACTGTAAAGGCTCCTTGCAAGGCAGGTAGAGCCCTGATTTCATTGCACTGCATGAGTTCAGTGTTCAGTGGGAAAAATATTAAACCAATTTTTATTTTGAAAATCCAACCTATTTAGTACATGCCAAACCAAGATAAATGTTTTCAGATATGTTTGGCATATATTTTGGGGTAAGAAAAGACATTTTAAGACAGGAAAAAGTCAGCTTGCTTTTCAAAGCATAAATCAAATATGTAACAGACAACAAAGAAAACAGAAATTTTAAATTCGTAGAACACAAGTTGTACTAAAATATGTATAGTGTGAAAATAACATTTGCACATTTCTTCAGTGCAGTGTGCAAGAAATATTTGCTAGGAGATGTAAGGAAATGTACTACATGATACTGAAATTAACTTTTCCCCTTAGTGATTGGGTCTCATAGGAATGTACTAGCTGCTGAGGCTGGCAGACTTTTAAAATTCTATGCTTGCAGTTCAGAAATAATTTTTTGGAGGGAATAATTGAGAGTATGACAGTTTGTCTACAAATATGTCACTATGTGTTTACTTCACCGTGTGTCAATTGGATTAGTTCCTTATTCAGGGAGAAGGAGCTGAATCAGCCGTTGCAGATTGCCTGCTGCCTCGTCTGCCTCTGCAGCCTGGAAAGGACCCCTCCTGCTACCAAGGAAAGCAGGGAGTAAAAATCCAAATACCATGCCCTTGACTTGGTTATGGAAAAAAACAGGTTACTAATAAATTAAATGGGCTTCTATGCAGACAGCTATTAGCTGTATGCCTCAATTTACCCATTTTCTGCACAATAGTTTGTGTAGGTGTCAGAGGAATCTCAATAGTTCACCAATTACTGGAAAACTCTTTGAGTTAAATGTTTGGCTGAATGATGGCTGGATGTTTTTTAATTCTGCTTTTCCCTCTGCAAACAGCTGATGCCTGCATTAAGCTAAGATCAAATGAAAAATGTATTCAGCATTTCAGAGATACCCAGAAGCAAAATAGCAATATCAGGAGCTAAGCTTTCTTATGCTTCCTTTGTATATGTCAACTTATATTATCCTGGGCGATGTATCATCCTTCCCGGTGTACTTAATACTATAATGAAAGTGGATCATTAATATGGAAAGTCACGGGACTGTTTCTTTCATATGCAAAATAAATCACATGCAACCACACCTTTGATGTGAACTTTTGAACGTGGAAGCTGCAAAAATTGCTTTTTACACAGCCCTGAGAGTTTTGATATGGCCTACTACTGGCTTTTTTTCCCCCAACAGATGAAAAATATTCCTGTTCATGGTCAGAAATTACCACACTAACCTGCGATAACTGAATCGTGGAAGGTATATATGACCCCTTTCTAAAATGTTTGTTCTGATTTCTTTTAGTATGAAGATGCAGCACAGAAGTGGAAAACTCAATAGAAATATTCCCTAATATCCTAAGAGGGATAAATATTACTGTGAAAAAAAATTGAATCTCTCTTACTGTTTCTTTGTCTTTAACTCTCTCTAAGGTACAAATGTACAAATCCTTTTATTTCTCTAGCTGTGACTTCTTTTTTGTCCCTTTTATATTGGTATCTTCATGTCAATGTGAGTTGTTTTTTCTTTTTTTTTTTTACTGCTTTTTTGTGTTTGTTTCTTCTATGTTCATTTAATTTATATATTTAAGAGAACTAGAATGGGAAAAAAGATCAAGCAAATAAACCAATTAAAAGGGCACAATTAAGCACTGAACACATCATGCAGACTCTACTGGCATGCAGACATGCTATCGGCTCCAAGAGGCTAATTCTTCTTTCTTAGAATCTAGCCAGTTAGTGTTATTAGAGATTTCTGTGACAGCGGAGTAGTATTTTGCTTTTTAATTATGATTTTAGTTTGGGGCTTTTGTTTTGTTTGGGTTTTTGTATGTGGTTTTGTTTGTTTGTCTGTTGCCATTTAAATTCTAAGTACAATACTCAGATTATACTCAGAGGAAGAGCAATTTTGTTCCTTATCCTAGATGTTTCACCTGAACTATGTGGAGCAGCCAGAATAACGTTTCCTTCCTCTCAGCTATTTTGTGACAGTCTTTTTAGGAAAATGTTTCATCCTAGTGAAACATAGACTACAAACATTTTAAAGAGAACTTCAACCCAGTTACGAAATCTGCTCCATAGATCAATGCAGATTAAAGTTAATATGCTAGGATGTGGCAACAAAATCTTTTTGACAAGTAGATAAAAAGGGCCAAATTTCTATGAAAGAAAGGGGAAGGGAAATAAAAGGATCAGTATTCCAGAAGGATCCACAAATCACTTCTCCAGATCACTCCGAAGAAGANCAGGGCAGGGAAGGGAAGGGAAGGGAAGGGAAGGGAAGGGAAGGGAAGGGAAGGGAAGGGAAATAAAAGGATCAGTATTCCAGAAGGATCCACAAATCACTTCTCCAGATCACTCAGAAGAAGAGTCACTCTGCATAGAAATCACCACTTAGCAAGCAGCTGAAGCCTTCAGTTTTCAGTATATACCCTTAACTTGCTACCTCTTACCCAGGAATTCAACAGAGCCTGTAACATCAGACCTCATTAATAACGAACCTGGTTTTTTACAGCTATGACAAGATTTGGCTCTCCTGACTACAAAGCTCCCCTCCTATGAGACAAAGGAGGTATACAACCCAAAAGAAATACAGAGCACCATGTTTAAGGCTGAATTGAAATAAATGTCCTACCAAACTCAGTAAAGTGTGTTGTATTGGTGATGAGTTTAGCAGTTAGAAATGTATACTTGAAAAAGAGGATCCTCTCTGGCTGCCTTAATATTTCCAGCATATCCCATAATAAGCCTAATGGTTTGCCACGTAATTGCATCATTAGTAAAACGGTGTTCTTGTTCAGTTACAACTTTCTATTGGCTTAGAGAAAGGATTTCAAATTTGCATTTAAATGAAATTGAGCAAAGAGTGATAAAGGCTTCAATTAAAAGGCCACCTGTTTTTGTTAATTCATTTTTAATAGGAACAGTAAATATTTTCAGTTGATGCACTTTCTGCTGCAAGATTAGTACATTCTTCTCTTTTTTATCTCCAGTGTCAGACACCCCTCATTAGAGGAGTCTGTCATTTTCTCTGACTAAAGGAACCTGTCTCAAGCTTTATGAATCTGTTGGTACAAGACAAATAATAAAGTAAACCAAAGACCTATTTAGAAAATGCAAGCAAAAAAACCCCAGCATATGATCAAAGTAAATTCTGTAAATAAATTATTTCAAAAAATCAATTAGTTTGAAGGCTAGGGGGAAGCTGGTTCCTCAAACAAAACACTCAAATGCTTTCTTCATTTGCACTCTGCTCGGAGGTTACTGATCTCAGTTGGGCACACTGGTATGAAACAAAAGTAATCTTCCATGTCACAATTATGTAATGCAATTAAAACTTAAGGATTACAAATATGTAAAACACAAATCATGACAAGCAGCTTTTGTGGAGTATAAACCCAGCTGGTGTTCACGGAGCATGAGCTTCAACTGGCATCTGGAAACATTAAATCTTTCTATAAAATGTCTTCCTTTGATGCTGAATTTTTCACTTTTAGGTCTTGTCTTATAGTTTTACAGGTCTAGTTTTGTCCAGTTGCCATTAGAAACACAGAAGCTCATCTTGCCTTTCTAATATTTTTAAAATAATTTGTTGCCATAATTGCTTCTGTTTTCCATTTACTGTAACCATAACTACTAATTTGCTAACAACCGCTACACATCTGGTACAACACAAGCTTAAAAATCCAAAATATCCACAATAACAACTTGCAGTGGACACCCTTCTCTTTGGGAATGCAGCGTAAGCATTTAAATAAAGAATTGAAGCATTTAATTAGTGTGTGCTTGTTTCCTGCTAGCAGGACATCATAGTAGCAAATAAATGGATTAAGTTTCTTGTAACACAAGCTGGGAGACATCTTCACAGCTGCTTTTCATTCTCAGATGCCTATTTAAGGGAAGCGCAGGGGTCCAATCCCACTTTTAAAAACTTTATCTTTGATTTAAATTATGGCTGTTTTTTAATGCTATGTGGTTTTCCACAATGAACTTAATGAGGGATTATGTTTTCCATTTCTGGTTGAATGAAGAAAGAAATTAACAGAAATGTAAATAGAAGATATTCAGGTGAAACTGCAGGTTAGAGGATTTACCCCCTATTTGTTACAAGTTAAACATTTACAAAAGATAATAAATGCTGCAGAACTCTCTCTCCTTGCCTCTTCCCCTCTCATGCCCCTTCCCCCTTATGTATTTCTGATTGACATATTCATATAATTTGTTTGTTTTTATATTTGCTGGATGAAGGCATATATCAGGAGTTTTAAATAATTGATTTTTACTTGGCTCAGGTTCTACTTCTTAACTGGTAGTTGCTGCAGTTGTTTTTGTTTTAATGCTTGCAAAGCTGAACTAAAAATATCTCTTGAAGTTAAGTTCAGCTTGACTACATGTTGCAAGTGGTCTGGACCTAATGTTCTGCCATTAAATAAATATTTTAATATTTTTCTTTAAAGTTAGATTTATTGGGTTCGCGTGGCAAGGCTGTAGTAGTCGGGGGGGCTACAGGGGAGGCTTTTGGGAGAAGCCTACATTCTCCATGTCCGACAGAGCAAGTGCTTCGGCTGGGAAGAAAAACCTGCACAACTTTGGACAACTTGAGGAGTGAAACTATGCGAGAGAAACCCTTCAGACACCAGGGTCAGTACAGAAGGAAGGGGAGGAGGTGCTCCAGGCACCAGAGCAGTGATTCCCCTGCAGCCCCTGCTGCATATCATGGTGAGGCAGCTGTGCCCCTGCAGCCCATTCACGTCCACAGTGGAGCAGAGATCCACCTGCACTCCCTCCCATTGCCCCAGAGCAGGTGAGTGTCTGAAGGAGACTGTGACCCTGTAGGATACCCACTCTGGAGCAAGCTCCTGGCAGGACTTGTGACCCCACAGAGGACCCATGCTGGAGTAGCTTATGATGAACTGCAGCCTGTGAGAGGGACGCATGCTGGAAAAGTTCATGGAGAACTGTCTCCTGTGGGACCAACTCCGCGCTGGAACAGGGGAAAAGTGTGAGGATTCTGCCCCCCTGAGGAGGGAGTGGCAGAGAAAACTTGTGATGAACTGAGCACAACCATTCCATGTCCCCCTGCAACATTTTAAGGATGAAGGTAGAGAATTCAGGAGTGAAGTTGAGCCCAGGAAGAAAGGAGGGATGAGGGGAAGGTCAAGATTTGGTTTTATTTCTCATTAATCTATTCTGATTTGTTTGATAATAAATTAACTTTCTGCAAGTCGAGTCTATGCTGCCTGTGATGGTAATTGGTGAGTGATCTCTGCCTGTTCTCATCTTGACCTACGAGCCTTTTGTTGCTTTCTGTCCCCTGTTCAGCTGTAGGGGAGAAATAGAGTGGCTTTGGTCAGCACCTGGTATTCAGCCAGGGACAAGCCACCACAGAAGGCTAAAGAAACTGGAACAAAGCATATAAATAACTGATTTCAGTTCAGCTCTAAGGGTCAAAAAGCTATAAATAGCTACTATGCCTACAGAGAAGGGACTGTTTTATGCTCTCCAACCCAGTTCAGAGGACTCGGTGCTCTTTCTCTCATTCCCCTGGTAAAGCTGTATATGAGTTAATTATTGCTGTAGCTGTTACAGTTTAAACTGAATGGGGAAAAGAGACTGCATGAAAATCAAGCTGAAGTAGTGGGAAATAGCAGCTTTTTACTCAATGGACATCTGCAGCCCTACAATATGGACATCTAAGATGCTGACCTGATCACTGTAAAGGTCATAACATGCTCTGTGACTGAAATGGCAAGTGCAGAAGGATGTGCACTCATCTAACTCCTGCAGAATTAAATATCTAGGTATATATTCCAAATTTAGAAGTGCACATTACCTTTATTTAAAGGCATTAAAGGGTGGAGCTGAGTTCATTTTTTTTTCAGTAAAGAACTAGATTCAGTAAGCATCTTGGTTTTCTGTAGCCTTTACCACTTACCACCCATAAAAGCAGAATTAGGGGTATCATTGAGTGGAAAACTTGGAAACCCAAACACAATAAAGTCACATTAAAGAAACAACAATTCTACTTTCATTTGCATCATTATTTATTAATTTAATTTTAAAATTGCTTAATAGGTTTTGGCATTTTGAACTTTCAATAGAAATACACAAGTTTTACTGACAAGTTTTTTTTCCCCAAAAGAATGCTTTATAAACCTGTTCTGAGACACAACTCTATTATCTCAAATTCTAAATAACTAATTTTTACCAATGGAAAAAGACAAGTATTTCTCAGATCAATCTTCTTTTTTGAGGGGAGAAAAAAATTTATGGCTGTCACATTAAATAGTTAGATATTTGGATAATTGCACATTATTCATAGTGAGGATAGTGAACCATTTTTCAGGAAAAAAAAAAACTGGTGATGAACAAAATTCACATACTTCTAATTGTGACACCTATTGGGCAACAGAGGAAAATATTTAAACATCTCATTTTGCTGATTTCTGAAAATAAATCTGAAGGACAACCTATAATTGATAGTTTAAACCCCTGGAAACTTCTTTTTCAAAGAAGACTAAAGTTAAGTTCAGAGTGCTGTTCTTTGATTTTAGGTGAAGATTTTTTTTGTGGTTGGTTGGTTTGTTTGTTTGTTCGTTTATCGCAGTTTTTTATTTGTTTGTTTTGTTGGTTGACTAATGAGGAGTCTTGCCAGTGATTTGAGGCTGGGCCGAGAGCACTTTTGGCACTGATGTCCCCTAATATTACAGCAGTGAATTTGTGAGCCTCACCTGAATAACACAATGGGATAGGAATTTATCCTGGTAGGTTGCTGGCAGTTAGCAGGGAACAGGGACATGGCAGATACATCTATCATTACGTGGCTCTGCCAACTGCTGCTCACCCCATCACATGGACAAGATAAAACACAAATGTAGTAGGCATGTCGCTGTCATTGGGTTGAGTTGTACTATTCCTTTCAGCTTCTCTGCCCTGCTCTAAATCAGTAAAGAAGCCATAAACCACAGATCACATTTAAACCACCCTTTGGGCATCTGTCCATCTCAGGAGCAATGCTAGCTAGAATGGGAAATTTAACCTTACCTTTTTCTACTAGTCATGACTTTTTGATTTATCCTTGTTGTGCAGGGGGTTTAAAACATCTGAAGGTGAGTTTAACGTACTCTTAAGAGTAGTGGAGGGCAGGAGGTAGGACAGGAATTGTAATACTTTGTCAAGTAGAGGTTAATGATATTATCTTCTGCTAATTATTTTTTCTTTGGAAACTCTATTTTGCCCTGCCATGCTGTTCCCATTTCAGCTTAGTTCATTGCATAGGTACCATTGAAACACTTCAAATTGATCCAAAACGTGGGTGACCCTATACCCGTCTTTGTTCATGTTGTGGGAATAACACACCTCAGAAGAGTTATAGTTCAACATGGTATTGAATTCATTAGAAAACTTTGTGAAGGAATCTCTTGCTCAGCTTTAATTAGGATTAACCAGTCAGAGGTCATAGTCTGTTCTGGTTAATACCACTTCTACCACCTGAAATATAAATGGATTATAAGATTAAGCCTAGTTCCTGAATATGTTAAAAACATATTATACCTGTAGATGATATTATAGTTTAAAAAAAAAATGAAAGAAAGGCTGTTGTATTTTCATTTTTTAAATAGAGCTGAGTTCCACTTTTTTTTAACAATAGTTTAAGAAGATTTTACCTTCTCATATCCCTGATTCATACCATATATGCAGGATACCTCATACATCCAGTTTGGGTTTCATCAAAGAATCTCATTATCACTTCTAAATTGTGTTGCTTTCTCAAAAACAAAAAGAAGAAAACCTAACATTTTGCCTTCAATAATATGGGAAATAGATAACACAAATTTTTTAAGGTCTGATAAATCTTCAGAAGCCATTATTATAATAGTAAAGAAAAATGGATGTCAGTTACACAAGCAGTTTAACATTGATGGCATTTGCAAGACACTGTTCACTTTCACAAAAACATGCTGAACTTACATTTGAAAAATTACGTGATGTGAAATAAAAGGAGGAGAAGTGAATTGCAAGCACAAAGCCATATGCAAGAAAAATACTTCACCATTTAAGCAAAGACAAAGGAAGGGAAGGTGAACAAGAGTATGGGTGGTTTTGTATGTGCACACAAGACAGAATGTATATATAGACACGGACAATTGTGTGTTTATAGATATACATTCCATATAGGTGAAAAAATAGGTGATTGTCATAGTTTATGCTGTCATAATTCCATCATAGTTGCATGCATTTTTCTCACAAGTCCAGAAGATATCTCAGTGTTTCATGTTCAAAGAGCCTTATAGATAGTGTAGAGCTTACTCATTACCTATAAGTGATCATAATTACGCAAGAAATTAATTTGATGTCACGATTAAAAGCACCATTGGAAATAAGGTTTTCTCCTGAGCTCAATGAGGACTCAAAGAGAGTCCAAAGATTTTGATGGAGACCTTGCCCGAGTGAGCATCATTTAATGTATTGCAAACAGTTCCTCTTTTCCTGTCAGCTTTCAGTATGGAATATGCACAGTATTAGTCAACTTCTGCATTGAACTATCTATTTTTCAGCCCTTTTAATCAAATTCCCTTCTCCTCAACATTATCTGAGATCTCTCATGAAATGGAGATGTTTCACTTTAAGCAGCCCTGACATTGGAAGAGTTAGTCTTTGCCTAATATGAAGGTCAGTTGAAACTAATCCATTATCTACTCTCCTGCAGCATTTGTAATATTTGTCCCATGTGGAATAATTTAAATTATTTCTGAGCATGACCAAATACTTTATTATTAACATATACGCACATATTTAATATATTTTTTATCTACCATTTAATGTTAGAGGAACCTCCCTTCCCCTGCTCCACAAATAATTTTTTGGATAAAGAAGGTGGTTAAGCTTTCTCTACATAAGATTTAATCTAAAATTATTCGATACAGGTCAACATTTATATCACTTTAGGACCACACCCAATACAGATCTAAGTCCAAAATGAAAGGAGAGGTGGATGGAAATTATGTGATCCTGGATATATTACCTGCTGTGGGAGTGCCTGCTGTGTTGGATATTGTTAATGGAATGGCAAAAAGCCCCTTAATCTCCCTGGTAAATCTCCAATTTATCTCAGTTGTTGCGGTTGTCATTAATTTTAACATTTTACTTGGGGCTGTCTAAAGCTTCAAAGGAACTTTCATGTAGGAGAAAGTCAAGTCAAATTATGAAAAAAAATGCAACATATATATATTTGTTTTCTTCAGAGCCGTCAATATCAGTCTATATTGGTAGGAATTACTAAAAAATGGTATTTTCCCTGGAAATTCACGGTGAATTTCTGTGATGGTAACTATTAAGATATCATACTGAATTTCACTGAAATTATAAGAGGGGTCTTTGTGTTTATTTTTGATACCTGATACAATACTCCTGCCTACTGAAGTTCATCTCCTTTCATATCTTTTTGATTTACAATCATATAACTTGTTTTCTATTAAGGCTTTTCTAGCAGTTGATCATTTTATGTCCTTAGTTCATGATGAAGTAGAACTTATTTTGATCCTCATAAATTTTAATTTAAGCTAAAATACAATTTTTCCTTGCTAACACTAGTTTCCTTCAATATTCTCCATTAAGTTTGA
Organism: Mohoua ochrocephala; assembly: GCA_013398855.1. Taxonomy (NCBI): domain Eukaryota; kingdom Metazoa; phylum Chordata; class Aves; order Passeriformes; family Acanthizidae; genus Mohoua; species Mohoua ochrocephala. The sequence continues at coordinate 48,294 of VZTA01016321.1, read as the reverse complement.
TTTTAAAATATAATTTTAAAACAAGTTAACTGCAGAAAAATGGTATTTGGAAATTATGTACATGTGAAACTGAAAGCTTAGAGAACAGCATAGCCTCTCTGACTGAAATAGGTCTAGGCTCCACCAACTTTCTTATGTCAAAGAAAATACAGGGAAAATGGTTTTCTTTTCAGGGTTAAAAAATATTTTTAGCATATTACATATATTGTTGCTCACCTACTTATTATTGTTGTCCTTAAATGCATTATTATATTACTATATACTTCCATTTATTGTTTTAATAGGTATTTTTCAGTTTTATTATATTCCAACATTTTTTAAAAATCAGTTCATGTACATAGGAAACTCATTTGAAACTTGGTCTTAACAGATCCATTACGAAGAAGATACCTGTCAAAATTATTCAAAGGACAGGATATTTCAAATCCGGTGAACTTGGCAATGGAGAGATTTTCACCCTACTTAAAAAATTTCAAAATATGCTGTCTGAGTGTACAAAACTAATTTCATATAGAAAAAGTAGAATACTTTCAATCTGTGGGATGATGATCACTTTGCAAATGCGCCTCAATGTTTCAGCATATTCAATTCCGGTAAAGTGAAATACTTTTCATAGTTCTGAAATTGCTTTGGTGGATGAACATAAAATAATTGAAAACTTTTGTTACACAGCTTTTAAAGCCAAATAATTTTTTTTTTCAATAGTGTACTTTACTGCATTATGCAATATATGAGGCAAGCAATTAACTTCAAGCAAATACTCATTTTAATTTCCCATTAACTCTGTAGTCATAGGGATGTTCTCCAAAATTAATCTTAGGGGTACTGGTTGCAAATGATGATATGTTGTCAAAGTTCAAACCAGTTGATTGTAGTATAATTTTTCTTTCTTCAAATACTCCTAATTCAGTTTCACTGATGTCCTGAAGATAATCAGGCAAACTGTGGTGTTAGTCTCCTTCCAAGTGTGCATCATGGAACAATGATCACAAACTTCATTGTATTTCTGCTAGATAGGGGGAAAAAATATACAGTTTTCAGCAAATTAACTGGGGTTTTTTTTCATACTAGAAAAAGTCGATATATTGTTTATAATACACAAAGCTTTTGCTTTCTTTCATTCTGCGGATTAATCTTGGAAAAGGACAACATTTGACTTCTTCACCCTGAAGTAAGCATTATGAAATATTATTGGCAGATTCTGTTGCTTCTGCTCAGTTTTCTTATTTCTAATTATAGCTAACAAAAAAAGCTAAAACATTATGTTCCTAGAATGTGTGGTAGGATTATTGTTATATGGAACTGATTAACCTAATTCCTTGCCTCGTTACCTACACTACCTGGAATGCAGTATTCACTAAACTTTGCAATAAAACATATGAGCAGCATAAACAGAAATAATTTTATGTTTCTTATAGCTCCTAATATGCTTCTTTTTAATGTATGTTTTCCTTAAGAGGGGTTTTATATGTCTATGCTTTGATTCCCAATATGTAATTTTGGCACATTAAAAATGATAGTAATGGGTTTTCTTGTTTGTTATTTGAGTGGTACATAATGTTGTTGCAGACACTGTTTACATTAAAGACTACATTAAGCACAAGGCATGGACGGCCAGATGCAGTGCAAACCTGCCACAGAAGCACGGTCTTGTTCAAATCAGAGAAGGTATTTCTTCAAGCAGTGTGACAAAGGTTCTGCTTCTGAGACCAACAGGAGAAAATGGGGAGGTTTAGCCTGTGTCCCAGCCACCTCAATCTGATGACATAATGCCCATGCGCACTGAGAAGGACAGACAGACAGACCCCTTTAGCACAAATTTATGATACAACTTGATTTTAAGCCTTAGGATTCAACCAAAAACCCTTTAAACCTTGTGACACCTCTAGGTCTTCTGAGGCTGTGCTTATGGTAGCAGTTTTGCCTTGTGAAAATTTGAATTTTAACAGCATATACAGTTTTTATTGTCGCTATTGTTATCCTTAAAACTCTGATCACTGTAGGGTTTAGATATTTTTAATTTCAAGAGGCTTTCCCATATAATTATTGTTAAGTGAGTGGATACCCTTGTGCAGTGGCCATTGCTCTTTCCCCTGATCCCATGCAAACAGAAACAAATTTTGTACTGGTGAGTACTCATTCAAATATAAGGCAAATAAAAATTTCACTGGGTAAGGAAAAGTCACTGTGGTGATTTTTCAGCCTAGGATTTGTAAGTCATGTAGGACATTTGCATCTCTTCTATGTGTTCAGATGAGTCGATATACCACTAGAAGCACAGGCAAGCTTGCACGTGTGAAACCATGATTTTTTACTTCAATATGAGGACAAGAAAGGCCAAAATAATAGTGATCTGTGACACAGGAACTAAATATCCACTAGAATATTTATGACTGTGGTTTTTTTTATACTCATTATCCTGTCCTACTTTTTATAGTTTTAAAATATATTCATTATGAATTATGAGATTTTTTTCTCATTTTGAAAGAATCCTAGCAGAAGATCTAGGCTCCAGCTTGGTCCCTTTTAGCTCCACAATACAAGGATTAAAGTTATGAAGCCCACAAAACGGTATTTTTACCTAGGCATGAATTTCATCCTATATAACTAGAAGTACAAAGTACTAAGAACAGAAAACCATCTTCCACTCTGAATTTCCAACAGCAATATTTAGAATTACAGTCATCTTCTGCAAATATAAGTGTTTGTATCACAATGTATTTTAAGTAATCTTTAGGGGTTTTTTTATGTGTGCTTTCTCTTTTCCTAAATTTAAATTTTAAGAGTTTTACCTAAAGGAAGGAAGTTATATCAGTAAATCAGTAAAATATAAATTTTTTTCATTTTGTCATTTATTTTGTAATGCCATTGTTTTGAGTTACACATCTAAGATATCCTCTATCCTCTAATAATTTATCAAATGTATTAATAATCTATTTATTATTCATTACATTTGTATACCAATGAAGTAATTTGTTAAAGCCAAGAGTGTGTCTTTTGTGGCCAAGAAGGCCAACAAATGGGGTGCATTAGGAAGAGCCTTGCCAGTACATCAAGGGAAATGATCCTGCCCCTCCACTCAGCCTGGAGGAGGCCACATCTGGAGAGCTGTGTCCAGCTCTGGGCTCCTCCGTACAGGAGAGACCTGGAGCTCCTGGAGCAGGTCCAGCAGAGGGTCCAGATTGAGGGAGTGATGCCAAGCAATAGGACAAGAGGCAATGCTCAGAAACTGATGCAAAGGAATAGCCACAAGAATATGAGACAGACCTTCTTAATTGTGTGTGTTACTGAGCACTGGAACAGATTGCCCAGAGAGATTACAGACTCTCCCTCATTGGAGATATTCAAGAACCACAATCCTGTTCTCTAGTATGACTCTCCTTCAGCAGGAAGGTTGGATCAGATGTCCCACTGTGATCCCTTCTGACCTGACCCATTCTGTGATTCTGTGATTCTTTAAATAGCTGCTGCCCGTAGCCTAGACCAATCTCCCAAAAATCCATGAAAAGTCCCAGAACTTTAGGCCCTGATTTTTAGCACAAAATACAGAGCACTCCTAGCTTTCTTGGGAAGTTTCCAACAAACTGAAATATTCAGAGCTTTGCAAAATCACCATATTGTTGATTTACTCTTGAATTCTTTTGTTCAAATTGACAATGATGGAGTAGAAGCTTTGTTGTTGATAACATATTGAGATATGTGCTTTAAATTTAATTAAGGCAGCTTGCTGAAAATTACAGATAGTGGGTTATATGCCTTTCATAGAAAAAAAAATAGAAGAAATAAGGAACAAAATAAAACTGCGAAATGTTCTCATTCCTTTGTCATGAACAATCATCATAAAAATTTTGGAAGTTAAATTAAAAACAGATAAAGAAAAAAACCTCACCACTCAGAAAATGCCCAAACAACCCCCTCCTCCCCCCAAAAAAAACTAAGAAAGAAAATGAAATGTCTGTCAAATAAATATAGACATGCATTGAGACCTTAGTACTTAGTTAGGAAATACTCCAAGAGCACTTCAGATAACATAATGAAGTTGATAATGAGGAGAAAATAAATTATATATTACAAAAGTGCCAAACTATTTTCTTCCATAAAAAATTTTAAAAATGCAGGTAATAATTTTTAAAAGCTTAAAAGTCAACATTTACAATACTGACCAATATTGTACTATTAAGGACTTGTGTTTTGAAACTTTGCATAATTTAGAGTTTCAGTATATAAAATAACAAAAAATGTGATCTAAACTATTTTTCCATGTGTAATTTAAATATGCATTTAGAAAGGAACTTAATCTATTAAAAATTAATGACAGGAGTATAACTGGGATAGTGTTGGCACAAGAAGCAGCACCCTGTGTTAAGATTCCACAGCAGTGCTGGTGTGGGGCAAAATCAGTTATCTCAGAAAAGAAGTCCCATAAGTCATCGGGTTGAGTGAGGTACAGCTTAGATGGACTAGAATGGGTGTGGAGACCTTCCTGAAATTCTATGGACAGGTGTTTCTTTGAAGACTTGTCAGTGATTGCTGAGCAAGCACCACTTATTGACAACTCTGAGTCCTTCCTCAAAACTTGCTGTTTAACCTATTTGTTAGGGTAGGAAGTGTAGGTTTTAAGTAATTAGTGAAAGGAGAAAATTCAATACAAATTTTCTCTCCATGAGTGTTCTTAGTGTGGGAATATTGCACCAGGAAATGAAAAGTTTGTTGTCATTTCTTTTTGAATGGATACTGCCCTAAGAGTTGGGTTTTGACAAATCAAGGAATAAGTTCCAGGATGGTGAATTTAGAAATCAGGAGGGGAATGTGTACTTCCAGAGCGTCAGTCAAGGCTGGGCATAAAATAGGATCCAAATTGTCATGGAGAACAACTGTGAAGAAAGCTAACTCTTCCCCAGCCAAAAGCAGCACAATTATCCACACAAAAATATTTCTGAGCATGCAGAGAAACTTGTGGTATTCACACTGAAACCAGGATACCAGTAGAATCAGAATTTCTTGTTAATTAAGCAGTAGCTGAGGGTAAGTTTTCAGGATAATCATTAAATGTGGCGAAATGCTTTAGAGATGTGAATGCCTTGGGAAAGATTTCTCCTTTTTTGGACAGTTTTGCCCATAATCCTACTGAGCCAGCCAGATCAGTGAGCTGATAGTCACCAATATCACAGGTAATATTTTTAGAACTCCCTTATGTTGTCTTATCAAAGCATTTTAGAGGTAAATCACATGTAGTATGGATGTAGAAAAAATACTTAAATGCTACAGTTTTCCATGGCTTGATTTCTTCTGAGTCTTGTGTTCACTGTACCATGTTCTGCATTTTCCTCCTTTTTCCATATGCACAATTCAAACAATCACAGAATCACAGAATATACTGAGTTGGGAAGGACCCACAAGGATCATCGAGTCCAGTTCCTGGTCCTGCACAGATCCATCCTCAAGAGTCACACCATGAGCCCGAGAGCAATGTCCAAACACTTTTTGAACTCTGTCAGACTGGGGCTGTGACCACTGCCCTGGGGAGCCTGTTCAAGCACCCAACCACCCTCTGGGTGAAGAACCTTTTCCTAATATCCACCCTAAACCTCCCCTGACACAACTTCAGGCCATTCCCTCAGGTCCTGTCACTGGTCACCACAGAGATGAAAGCAGTGCCTGCCTCTCCTCTTCCACTCATGAGGAAGCTGTAGACTAAAATGAGGTCTCACCTCAGTCTCCTCTTTTCCAGGCAGAACAAAAAAAGTGACCTCAGCCACTCCTCAAAAAGCTTGCCTTCAAGTCCCTTTGCCATCTTTGTTGCCCTCCTTTGGGTGCTCTCCTATAGCTTAATGTATTTTTTATGTCGTGGCACCCAAAACTGCACATGAGACTCGAGGTGAGGCTGCCCCAGTGCAGAGCAGAGCGGGACAATCCCCTCCCTTACCCAGCTGGCCATGCTGTGCCTGATGTACCCCAGACACGGTTGGCCCTCCTGGCTGCCAGGGCACACTAATTCATCTGGGACTGCTCCTGATTCCTCATATACACATTCTTCCTTTCCTTTCTCTTTTTGTTGTCTTTTTATGACTCTGTGTCTCTTTTTTCTTTTCTGTATTTATCATTCTTTCTTCTTCATCCAGACAATTCTTGTGATATTTGTACAACAGTTGACACTAAATGATATACAACAGTCAAACTTCACTTGAAATTCAACACTGAATACTTCTGAGATGTGCTCTGCTCCTACTAGCTCAATGTTATTGATCAACGACAGCAAAGAACTGTAGAACAAAAGGAGATGAAGGGATGACAGAAATCACACAAAACCCCAGCAGAAAGCTTCCTACAGATACATGAGACATTCAATGACAGTGAGCCCAGGTCACTACAGTGTATATTTCTCCAACTGACTTTTGTAGGTATAGGCACAAAACTACAGGTCTGAATGAACAGAAGTCTTAGCAAATAAGCAGAGAGTTACGTGGTGGTTAGGGTTATCGCATTATAGTCATCTGTAAGCAGAAAAAAAAAGAGTTTGCAGTATTTATCAGAATATTCTATTATTTTTCATTTCAAAAATTACATTGATTCTCTAGGGATAAGCATATACTATTAGAGTTTAAATATTTCTGTGAGTGTCTTCCTTCATAAATTACCACTTCTGCTAACTTTATAGGTATTTTTTGAAACAATTAAAAATGAACCATATGCATTGAGTTCTTACTAAAAAGTGTGTGATATTTTCACATGAAAAAGAAGATCCCTACACTGAGATTCTCCTGCCTCAGCTCATGGCATGTATTGAATTTATAACTGCTTTTTTTTCTGTCAAGCTTTTTCCCAATAATGAGTATTAAAATGATTATATCAAAATAAATTGCATTACACAGTATTGTAATGTTTTCAAAGATGACATTACATTAGTCTAACACAGGTCAATTTTCTTTGGTCCTCTAATAGCATGGATAATACCTTGCTTTGTGGGTGTTTTTGCTCTTGTTATTGCTGATTTTCTCTTTTTTCCTGGAAGAAATGTGCAACATTTCCCGGCACACATAAATAAGGTCTGTTTTTAGATTGTACTGCGGGCACCATGTCTAGGTTTACTTCAGCCGCTAAATCTAATAAACATCTACTGGGATAGTAATTTTTAAGTTCAAGTTCAATATCAAACATGTCAGCAGTGCACTTAGCAAGAAGCAGGGAGGCAGTTTGAAGAAAATGCAGATCCAGTCACCAGTAATCTTTATCAAATTATAAACCCTTGTTAGAGTGCTGGGATTTCATCAGCTAACATTACTAAAATAAAAGCAATCCTTCTGCAGGAGGTGATTGCTTTTCTTAGGCATAGGTAGATTAAACATCAATTCATTTACATACTTTTGACACAAGCTCTGCCACTCACATCTTGGTTATCCACATTTGTGAAATGAACGCTACATTTTGCACAGTATTATCAGGAACTTTCAAGCTGATCAGAAATGGACTGGCATTCATATTTATTTTCTTATATCTACTGATGTCATTTTTCATTCAAGTTTTTTTTTCTTCTCCTTGTAAAATAATTGCTGATGACTTAAAAAAAAATTAATCATCATATTTAGAGGTGTGTAATACTGTGGTAAATTATGCATATGTATTTTAGAGGGATTAGTTCTACAGCAGGATACTGAAGGTCTGTGTATATTTGGCAGGTAGATTAAAGGCACTGAATACATTTTTCAAACAGCACAAATTATTTCTGGGCTATGATTAGAGAGAGACATAGAGGATGCCCTATTTTAGGAAGTCAAATCCAAAATTTAAGGCATTAAATTTTTTGTGTGCTGATGAATTCTGAAGTTACCTCGTTCCACTACACATCTATCAAGTTCTGAGATAATGGTTTGATATCTAAATTCAAAACAACTCCTAAAGTAGTTTTCCACCCAACTTGGACTAGATTCAGAAAGTTTTTTCAGCAGTCACATCATGAATATTCTGGCTGGAGAACCTTTCAAATGAGAAGAGACTGAGAGAGCTAGAATGGCTCATCCTGGAGAAAAGGTTTGGAGCAATCTTAAAGTGTGTTAATACTTGATGGGAGGCAATGAAAGATCCGGACTCTTCTCAGCAATGCCTATTGACAGGACAAGAGGCAATGGGGGAAAATTAAAACCCAGGAAAATCTATCCAAACACAAGAAATAACTTTTTAGTTTGAGGGTAGTAAATCACTCTCATGTGTTGCCCAGAGAGTTTGTGGAGTCTCCACCCTTGGAGTTTTTCAAAACTCAATGGAACATTGTCCCAGGCTTCTAATTAAGAAGGATAGTTGGGCTGGGATGCTTGATTTCAAGATGTTCCTTCCCAGCTCAACCATGCTGTGATTCCATAACACACCCACAACCACACACACCCCAGGAGACAGTATTTCCAATAGCCTGTATCTCACCAAAATGTGGAAGACGTCTGTGCAAAATACTCACATCTGACTTGCCTGGAGTTCTGGACATGCATGACCCAGTTCTGATACTTGCTCCTGCAGTAAGTATTAAAGCTGTGTTTACAGCATACTCCAAATTGGATCTTCCAATGTATTTATTTATTTATCCTTCCCCCCGAAGCTCTTCTAAGTGTCTCAGGGGCTATAATCTGCATATCTAAAGCAACAGAAAAATAAAGGTAATCAGTTACCTACTCATTTTAGATGTAAGCTCAAAGGAGAAAAACACTTAATAGAATTCAGAAGATAATCTTAAATTCTGTGTATCTTCTCAGAATTTCCTCTTAAGTTGCTTAATTTTCCACTGATGATACCAATATATAATAATGCACCAAACATTTGTAATATTGCTTAAAAAATGGCAAGTTTACTATCTACAGTGGCTGTATCTAGATCACCACCACTTTTATATTTCCATGTTTGTCTTGCAAAAGATTCAAGATATGGCTCAGTACTGAGGCTTTGAATCGCCTATGAAAGATATTTGCTTTCACTAGTCCATTACATTAATGTAATATGACTTAGCTATCAGGAATCAATTACTTAATTAAGGAAGATTTGAGACATCTTGTCCTATAATCGTGACAGCTCCACTTAAGTCTCTTTTCTTCCAGTCTTGACAGGGCTAGAGACTGTGACATAGGTTATCATTTTCTTAGGTGACATGAATAATATCTCTGCCTAGCTCTTTTTATTTGTTGTCATTTGCTTCAAGTACCTGACTTAACTAAGCAATCTTCTCCCAGAAACAGAATGTGGGTATGCCTATGCTCTCCAGTAAATGGACTAGAGGGAGAAAAAAAACTTCATTAAAAAACATATGGCAAAAGCTCAGAATGATTGAAGTGGGAAAGGACCTCAGGAGATAATCTAGTTCCAACATCCCATGCTGAAGCTGGATCAAGCTAGTGCAGGTTGCCCAAGACCTTGTCCAGCTGGTTTTGACCATCTCCAAGGACTCCACATCTTCTCAAGACAAACTGTTCCTGTGCCAGATTGTGCTAAAAATGCTGTTTTCCTTATCAAATGGATCTCAAAGAACGGTTTTGGTTTTTTTTTTATGTCTTTGTATTTCCAGTTCTATTTCCACTTACAGACATGTGTAGCTATGTCTTCCCTACAACTTCACTTTGAAATAAAATTTCATCACTGCCAAATAATGATATTCTGCAACCTGTCCTAAACTAAACGGAGGACCAAAGTTTTTTTATGCTCAGAGTCCTGAAACCAAATCCACCTTCTTACAAAATGAATGATATTTTCTGTTGCAAATCAAATTTTATAAAGTGATTATGAAGTTATGAGGTATCTTCTGTGCTGCCCTTAAAACTCGCGGGTAACTTTCAGACGTGTCCTCCTTCTGATATGAACTTGATGCAAATCTATGTAACTTCTGATGAGTTCATATCATTTTTTCATATCTTTTTCTTTCTTCTCAGGAGTTCCCAAAGCTGAGCTGTGGGTAAACTGCACTGATTACAGCTTCAGTAATCCATCTTGGTCCATCCCTGTCAGCCTGATAAGTCAAAGTCATTTCACTCCTTTTCCTCTCCTTTGGTTGATGTTAAAAGTCTGTTATTTTAAAGTCTTTAGAAAAA
>VZTA01016321.1:17778-38200 GCA_013398855.1 Mohoua ochrocephala | reverse complement strand
AAAAAAAAAAAAAAAGAAAAGAGAAAAAAGAAAGAGAAAGAGAAAAAAAGAAGGCAATATTTTTCAGCCTGTGAAAGACAGATTTTTCACAGGGATTTGGTTTTTAGCTTTCTTCATGCCTTCTTGAAACTAATTTTTCTATGACGGATGTTTCTGAATTGCCTCTCTACTAGTTTGCACAGTGTGTTTCTCTTTTGCTGCTCTGCTGAGGAGCAGAGTTTAGACTTTTTCAAAACTTCAAAGATAAGAATAGTCTTGCCTAGTTGCAGAAGTCTACATCAAGAGTAAGTACACTGTACCCCAGATGTACTCCATTCATAACAAACCTGGCATTAGCAATATTAAACCCATAGTATTTATGACATAACATCAGCATAAGAGTGAACAAGGTTATTCCTTAGATTTCTTCAACAGATTTCTGTTTCAGGAAGTTACAAAGGGCTTATGTAGATTTCACATAAAATCTCAGCAAAAATATTTTTAAGAATTTTAAATCACATCCCAGGTTAGTCTTAACACCTGAGACAATAACATTTTTGTGGTGTCCTGAAATTTATGCTATGGAACTAAAAATATAATGGTGCCAATTTGCCAAAATAGAAATGGGAAAATCCAACAAGAGAACAATGCCATTTTTATTACAAGATATTTACTTAACTATGCAATATTTTCTTCCTGTTGTGTACTACGAAATATATAATATAAAATTGGGAAAAATATTTTATTATATATTTTCTTTTATTTTATCAAACTTAGCAAGTAAGAAACTTCACGGAAGTGCCATCCATTATGGAAGATGAGAAGAACTATAAAAATAAATCTAAATTTCTGGGTTTTAGGTCAGACGGATTATTAGTAGAAAGGTGAAGACCACCTAGAATAGAAAAAAGAAAAATACCTTTATATAGCTCCATGAACTAATCTGGGAGTAAATAGATTGTAGTCTGTCAGGATTTATTTCTGGAAAGGGAAGCAGCAGGAAGATTTTGGTGGTTTTGTCAAAATAAAATATTTTCTTATCTTTCCTAGTCCAGAAATTTTCTTCACACAACCCCTGTGAGAACTCCATGTAAATATTAACATAGATAGAAACCGTCTGCAGCAAGAAAATATTTCAGTGTTTTCAATAGATTTAAAAGGACTTTTGTGTTTAAAGCTAAATATATGCTTCTGTGCTGAGCTGGAATAGGTAAGGAAAGAAATCCTTATAAAATACATGATAAAACATAAAAGAGCTTCCTCAGCATTATCTATTGAAAAATATATTGCATGAAACTTTTCCAGCACGGCATTCTGGATCCCTGCTGCAGAAAGTTTGTTTGTTTCAATTTTGTTTCTTTTCATTAAATTAGCTTACATACAAAGGCATCCGTCAGTAGTCCTGGAAACCCTGAGAGATTCTGCAATGGAAATCTGGGCGTAACAAGCATCGAACAATACAGCACAACTGATATGGAAGAGACCAACAAATATTTATAAACATAAATGTCTTTAAACAGTCATGTCCTTACTAAGTGAAATAATCAACAGACTGACTGTGCGGTCAGTATATTTTGGATGTCACCAGACCTATGCTGTTTCAAATCAAATAGGCTACCCATTTTCAAAGCTGAGGGACTTACTTTGAAAGTATTTTAAACAATACAATTCTTTTGTATTTTGACCACATTTTTTGCTACACTTATTTAAACAATATAATTAGACAATGCTGCAAAGAAGGCTGTCCTATGTCATTTGAAATTTCAAAGGTAAAAATCATGCTGCAATAATGTCTGTATTTATAAAGAATTAATTTTAATTAATTAATTGATACTTTTAGATATTTTGGGAAAACTTTTAAGTCTAATATCATCGTATTTATATAGAAAGAAACAAGCAACTTTAGAGGCATTGAACTCAACACTCTAATATTGGAAGTTGGGCTTCATTTATAACCTCAAGCTTCAAGAAAAAGTTTCTCTACTAGATATGTTTGCAGTCAATGGAGAGGGAGCGACTGACCTCCAGAGGGTGATTAATCTTAAACAAACTACAAATTGTCCTTAGACACTGCCCTTTTTATTCCATAGAATGTGAAGCAGCTATGTTCTTCATTGTTGAACTGTTTCCCTACATAAGGAAAAACAGTCATATAACTTTCAGGTAATAGAAACATGGATGACTTAATTGATCAAAGAGAAGCATCAGAGATGGTTGGAGGAAAAATTCAAAAAGTTTTCTCACTCTATTGAAGAAAACTGTAATTTGAATGAAAAATCATTCTTACAGAATACTTCCTGCTGTTTCACACTAAAACTCAGTTATTATACTGCCTGCTTAGAAGCCCATATATTGTTTAATTTGCAAGAAAATTCTTTAGGAAATAAAATGCAGTTGAAGGAAGAGACCTATTCATTTCACAGGTTTTTTTTCATTCTTTTAAGAGAGCTTCAAATTAATAGTTTCATATCTTACTCTTCTACAGTAGGTATCTGTAAATCATAAAGGAGGGGAAAGAAGGAAAAACAGACACAAGGTACCTCCAGAAACAAAAAGAAAATTGAAACAAACCAAAAGAAAGAAACATTGCTATCTGTATATTTCCAATCTCTCAACCTTTGAATAAAAGCCTGTCCCATATAGAACTGAACCAGGGCCTCAGCTTTGATGTCTGTGAGGCTAGAAGGTTCAGCGAGTTTTGTGTGATATAAGACTACAAGGGTAAGTTCTGAAAAGAAACCTGAAACATCCCAAACTTCTCATTTTGATTAAAAACCTGTGATTTCAAACAGTCTAGTGGACGTTTGCTTCCTGTAACACATATGGGGAAAGTAGCACAGAAAACAATCCTAAACATCAGAGTTCTCAATCAAGGATCCAGAAATTCAATTCGTACCAAGGAATTAGCCCTTCTCACCCCTCCTTGATTTAAAGTAAGAAAAATGAATGTAAACATTGAATTAAGGAAAAGGCATTTTTAATAAACTTCAATATATTGAAGGTTGTGAATTAAATATAATCATTGATTAAAAATATAAAGTAGGTCAGGAAAAATAATTAACCAGAGAAGACAAATTGATGCCTAACATTTTTCCTTTACAAGATGAGGTTTTCTTTTCATAAAAAATATTTACTTGAATAGGGTTTCCAAACAACAATAAGTAATTCTGAGGGGTTTTTTTAATAACACACAGGTGAGAATATTATCATATAAGGAATGATATATCAAATTATGTATTTTATATATTTTTTAAATTATATTGCAATTTAACATATCAGAATCCCTAATTAGGAGTTGTTGCTGTCTTTGTGATATGTTAAATCTTTAAATTAAAATTCTTTCAGTCTGTGGTGTGCTGTGACATAGAAATACAAATGCTTATTCCCATCCCAAATTATTCAAAGAGCATGTTTTGCTAGTCATCAACCTTATCCTGCAAATCCTGTGAGAGCATTGCTTTCCATGAAGCTGTTAAAAGTTATAAAGTTGTCGTGTTGATAAGGGGAAGAATTAGAATCATGACCCTCAGTTCTCCACTGTTGTTGGTGTGCAGCTGAACCTCTTATTTAATGTCTTATGAAAACCTAGATGAGATTTGGACTGCACAACATCTGCCACCATGTGCCTAAATAGATGGTGGCTTAGGACATGCAAAGGGAAAATGTCCATATCCAAAGTAGATTGTAGAAGACAATAAAAAACTGTAACCTCTTTGAAACTCCATGTCCCAATGATCATTAAACTCGAGGTGTTTTGCTATAAGCTGGCACAGGTCAGCAGAAAATGGTTTCTCTATATACATGTGATAAGGCTGGAAAAAGGATACACCTCAAAACACAGCTCTAGGAATTAGTGAAACTTACTGCCCTCAAAATTGTGATCTTTTTCCTGAAATATTTTAACAAAGACTGCTTCTGAAATTTATATTGATAGTAATATATTTTAAATATTTAGTATACATGTTCCCTGTAAGTAACTGAATCTCATCTATAATATTTGCATTAAGGTGAACTTAATCACTCACCAGGTGCCTAAAACAAGATCTACCTTAAAAACTTAAGCGTAGACAAGCCATATTATATACCAAGTGTATATTAAACTTTTGGTGGAGTTGATAGTATATAAATATTAAAATTATTTACATACTGAGTATGTAAATATTTTCAAAAATTTATAACTTTCCCAGAACAGTCCTGCACAATTATTCTGTAAACTCAGCAACCTAAACAGTTCATGTTTTAAGCATGAAAGCAGAAATTAGAAACAAGCAAAACTCTTAGTTCAGTTAAGAAATTTTGCATAAACTTTATTAAGATGAGACCCTAATGTCATAGATTTAGGGGTGTGGTAATTAATTGTTTTTTGAAATTCTATTCCTTTGCTTGAATCAAAATCTCTTAGCAAATGCACGAGTAGTTGCAATGGTTACTTTATCAACCATAAACAGCTTTATCCTGTTTTTTGATCCTGTTGCACTTTTGATATGAAGAACAGTATTCAACACAGGAAGGCTGGATTTCAGTCAGAGAGTGAAACACCTAAGCTTGCATGTCTGCAGATGAGCGTGTAGGATTTAGTTGCTTAAACAGAGGTATCTAATGATGTTTGAAACATCCCCTTGTAACCCACCTGCTTTCTGGTTCTTGTTCCAGAAGGTATGGATCTCCTGCGGTTATTGTGGTATGACTGCCAGCCCTGTTTAGTTGCTCAAAATATATATAAGATGATACACAAGATCATTAAAATGGTACTAGATGCATAAGTTTTAGCAACTGAACATTATTCTGGTTGTCGGTACTCGAGGAAAATCTAGCTGATAACATCAGCAGAGTAATTCAGCTCAGATGAATGTAAACATCTAAGATGTGATTCAGTTACTTATCCATAAACCTTTACTGTCTTTTGAGATAAACCTGCAGAAGATAGATGCCTTTCAAGAGGGACAGCTAGAGGCCAACCACAATACCCTAAGACATCTAAAACTACCCAACTGTTTTAGGTAATTGGATTACCTATTATAGGATTATCTATGAAGACTTTCAAAATCCTGGAACAATAACTGCCACAATATCAACCAACATTGCAATGATGTCACAAGAAAGACCTCCCATTAGAGTCTTCCTGAATTTTGCTTCACTCTGCTACAAAGAACAAAATGAATTATATTTTCCCTACTTAGGCAACATTAGCCTTTATACTTTTAGTTTTTGTGGTCAAAATATATCATCCCTAGTGAACAGAAGTTTAATTTACAGTCCAAGACACAAGAGAAACATAAAGTAATATGGTCCTACTCCTACTCTCAAAAACACAGACTAATGATCTGTAATGCAAAACACATTGCTTAATATTGTCCTGCAACATTTATGGATTCTTGAAAGATGCATACTATTAAAGTACCATTCCTGTACTGCAAAGATTAAGTTTAGCCTGCATTCATGTTTTATTTTGAACATTTAAACATTACACAAGTTTGATGTTTGCTTTTCAATTGATTCTAGTTAGCTTCATGATAAAGCAACTAAATCTTTAAGAGTTTGCTCACTGGAATGATTCAGTTGTAATTTTAACAGGATAGTGAAAATTGACAGCCTTTCCTGCAAGCAATATGCCTCTAGAATGTGGTCCATCTTAGACATAGTAACGCAAACATCACGACGAGCTGAAGTGTGATTACACTGAAGAGGGAGTATGCAAAACATACTGGTACGTGCAGCTGAGTGCTTCAGCCAGTGTAAATCAGTGAAGCCCATTTAAGTTAGTGGATCCCTACCAATCTGCATTAGCTAAAACCCTGGCCCTGCATTTTCTTCTCAACAGTCCTGAACATCAACATTGGTTTTAGTTTCTTATGAAATTCTATATTATAATAAAGTACTTAGGTATGTTTAGCCAATCAATTTGCTGGGTAAATGGAATAGTCTTAATGCTGTAATTGTGCAATTAGAGTTATTTGGTCTGTGTAGAGCTAGCCATTCTTAGATTAGCAGATTGATAAGGATACAAAGAGAAGGCCAAAGCATTTTTTTAAACTGAAACTTTATTTCATTATCATGTAATTGGGTTAGGTTTTATTTTATTATTCCGTATTTCAGTGGGTATGATAAATATGAGGTGCCCTGACGATGATGCTCATACTAGGATTTGCCTTGTCCAAGGTTTATCTGGGGTAATGTTACTGTCCCAACATTTGGTTTTGGAGCACAGCATTTGGAACAGCCCAAATATCACGTTTACTGTGGAATAAAATATATCCTGCTTTACTGGTCTAATTTTAGCACTTAAGCTTCTGTGTAAAAGTTCTGATGCACTGTCACTTCTAACTTCAGGAGAAAATGCAAGCGAATGCACAGATTACTGTCAAAGGTCTTGCTTTCCTTTCTGTTGTTTTGCTGGTCTTAACAGAACTTAATGCTAAACATGAGAGAGCATGGGAAAGGAATATTTAGAAAAGACACAAAGTATTCCGCAATTATTTTTTATTTCTATCAATATTTCTCCCCTGGGTAGGAGGATTATACCACAAAATATAAATCATCTGTTTTACATTAATGAAGAATGGGATTCTTGCTATATTTATCACTGCTGTCTTTTTAGTGGTGTATGTGTAGTAAAAGAAGTTTATCTAGCTGTAGGTATTCATTAATATCTATAGCAGGATATTAAACAACTCCTGGATAATGGCATGCAATTATCCCTGACATTAAATTGTTTTAACAGTGCAAAGGATGCCTTTGGCCTGAGCCGCCTGGTATTCTGCAACAAAATTCCTGGACATTGTTTGGGATTTAGCATTAACCAGCAATACTTCTGAATATACAGTTTGAATACGGCCTCTCTTTTTTAAGGGTAGGTTGTGCTGGTTAGCACAAAACATCTGAAAATGGTCCCAGGGACTGTTTAATTTATTAGGCTACATAGAAATTATGTGTCTTCCCTAAACTGTTCATTTTTTTTTCTGTTTTGGAGTGAGGTTTTTTGTTATAACAAAGGCCTACCTGTGCCAGTAAGTTACTTCTTACAGTGGTAGCATCAATGTTTAAGGAGAGAGGGCAAGAGGTTATTTCCTAGTATAAATTCTCAGCTTTTTAAAACCTGCCATATGACTTCAGAAGCCAGAGATTACGTTCATACCTCTTGTATTTCATGAGGCTGCGCAGTTCCTTCTAGAACCCATGCTGCAGTGTCCTGTCACAGTGCATTCTGCAATGAGTGCACTGTATGCCTAATTTGTTCCAGTGGTCCATCACAATTTCATCATGTTCAGCTTTCTCTTTCATGCCCAACAGTGATTGCTCTATCCCTGTATGGTGGGTTAACCCTGTCTGGATACCAGGTGTCCACCAAAGCCAATCTATCACATCCCTCTGCTGGACAGATGGGGAAAAATACAACGAAAGCTCTGGGATAAGGACAGGGAGAGTTCACTCAGTTACCATCATGGGCAAAACTGATTCAACTTGGGGAAATTAGTTTAATATATTACCAAAAAAATATATTACCTAATATATTACACAAATCAGAGTAGGATAATAAGAAATAAAAACAAAACTTTAAACAACCCATCCCCCCCCTTCTTCCTGGTTTCAGCTTCACTCTTGAATTCTCTACCTCCTCCACCTCATCAGCTTAGGGTAGGGGGAATGGGGGGTATGGTTCCATTTGTCACACATTCTCTCTGCTACTCCTTCCTCCCCACACTCCTCCCCTGCCACAACGTGGGGTCCCAGTCTGTTCAATACCTTCTCACATGAAAGAGTACCCATAGACCTGTTTATTATATTTTTTTTCCACTTCTATACCCATGGATATGCATTCAGACACATACGAAAAAATCACAGCACAAACTGTTGAGCTACTTATGCAGAAATGTTTCCTTCCACAGTAGAAAAACAGAGCACCAGCTGCAACAGAAAGAAATGTTTTAATTTATATCCCATATTTTAATTTATATCTTTTTAGGAGAGAAAGGATGTGAGAAAATAGATTGCATGTCTTCAGGTGATCAGAGAGGGATTAAAGAAACCACTCTAACACTAGCTTCTTTAATGCACAGTGTTTTAAGCATAAGAAATCCAGTACTTTGATTTTCTTTGATAAAGCTAATTCTAGCATTAGATTTAAGAAAGTGCTGCACACCATGGATGAAAGTAAGTCTAATCAAGCTTAGAACAAGCAAAAAACCAACAGTATCTGTCTTTATGCTACTTATTATCTGCTTATTAGCAGAGATTTATGCCAAATTTCAATTACACACGTTGAGTGATTTCTACCAACCAGAAGTTCTAAAGAACACTGAGCCTAACTTGATATGTTTCTAGTATCATTTTCTCTCTTCTCTTTAAGCACAGATTCAGTTCCCCAAGTCGAATTTTGTCTCTTTCTTCTGTGTTAGCCTTGTTACGCTTTTACTTTGGACACTTGCTGTTTATCTTCAGGTACGTAAGGGATGCTGTGCCATTTTACTGCTCCTATAAAGGCCCGGAAAGCGCTCTTAGTGTAGAAATAATCTACTTCCTGATTTGATAAAGTGATTTAATGTAATTAATCAGGTTTAGTAATTTCAGGGAAACTAATTGTGTTTCAAGCATATCAAGCATTTAAGATTTTTTCATTAAAAGAGAACTGTTTTCGTAGAAGGAGGCTTTGCAGAGTGTCCAGTTTGTAGGTAAATACAGAAGTGGATCAATTAATTTGCTTAGGGTAAGACTTAATGACAATAAAGGTTCTAGTGTAGAAGTTACTTTATTAGGAGAATGTGTGCTCACACAATTCCCTCACACTAATGATGCTTTAAGGCATTACAACCTCCTTATAAAGAAGCCACTGCTTTAGTTCAGATCAAAGTCTGTGATTCTATCACAGCTTCTTGAAAAACCCGGGAATTTAGTAAACCCTTACATTCAAAAGTGCAAATCACAGACAAACACTAAACAAAAAAAATCATAAAAAATCATGTATCATACAGAATAAAACAAAGGCACCTTTTTTTAAAAACTCTTTTGATCTTTACCTTTTGACAAATAAAGACAATATAAAGCATAAAATATAGGGGGGAAAATATGGAACATTTATTCAATGCCCAGTATTTCCACTAAAATTAATTTGATCTTAAGAAGAATTGAGAAGTTGGGGTTTTTTTTGGTTTTCCCTATAAATGGGGTTTTCCTTCACTCTGAACAACTTAGCATTTGCATCAACTCTATTATGATCTCTTTATCTTACAGTAAATAATCTGATGCATCAAGTTCATGGTAGGGCTTTAGTAGGACATCACTGCAGTAAGAGGGTGAAACTGACTTCTCTTTGAAATTCTGACTGCATAGGAGACAGTGGACTGATGGGTCAGGAGAAAGAATAAGCAACTGAGCAGGGAGGTTATAAATACATGAATCTCTAACACTACTTCTGACTAGTGACAGAAAGGAATTTTTTTTCTGCCTGACATGGCTAACTAAGCAGGCAAACAAGCCCAGGATCTTCATATAACATTCTAGGCTTCAAGCAACTTGAAAGTGTGAATTGTAAATAGTAAGCAAAGGAAGAAAATTCTCCAAAATATGTTTTCAATTCTGCCAACATCAGCACTCTGAGTTAATATTGACTAGACATTAGGAAAGAAAACTAATAGAAACAATAATAATAATTGTGAGACACCTAGCTGCTAACAACAGGATTTAGCGCAGAGAAATAACGATATAAGGAAATCCTTTGGCTTTCTCTGAAAGGAAGACATAGGCATCTTTCTGGTTTTCTGCTTGCCTTAAAAAAGAGCTGGAGATAAAATAGGCCATGATCACATTTAGTCAAGACAGTCATATGGCTGGAATTCCAATGTATATGGACCAAGACTTTCATAAACCAGAAGAACTGAACTCAGTTATACTGAATGAATAGAACTCAAACTTCTTCTGTCAAGGGAGCATTTGGCCTAAAGTTTTTCCTTTCTTTTGTAGTATTAAATTTGAAATAATTTTTTATATTTCAACATGTTTACTCTGTGTCTCCTGGGTACACTATTTCATGGAAAACATTTGCTGTATCAAATTTTTCAAAGATCAATAACTCCCAGTGTTTTCATCCCTTGGGACTTCTATGTATAGATTCTGATGCTGAAAATTTTCATTGTATTGTCTTGCTAAAAGCAAGAGGTTTGTTAGTTTATTTCTTTGTCTTCAGAATGTCATATTCTGAGGAGAAATCATCACACTTAATAAAAAATTCTATTTAGATTCCTTATTTCAATCCCAATTATTACAGCTCTCTTTCCTGCTGGTACTGTTAAGACCATTATATTTCCATATTAGTTCTAGGAATATTTCAATTATAGAGGTCACTCAGTTATTAATATGTGCTCATGTTCATCTGTAAACAAAACTTTTTTTTTTGTTTTCAAAAGAAATAACTAAAATGCCATTATCAAGGATCTCCACAGTTTCTAACACTGATATGGTTAATCCTTAATCCCCTGTAGAGTTAATTAATACAAATATGCCTATTGACTAAACTAGAGCACTGTGCTCCTAAAAACACAGAGCCTGGCTATATCTGCCAGTCCCAGAACGCACAGGTTGTTAATACTTGGGTAACACAACTAGATTTCCAAAAAGACGCCAAAGTTATCACTTCACCTATCCAAGAGGCATACTAGACTATAGCCTTGTTGTCCAGTTTACCACTCAAAGTTTGAAATTGAGTGAATAGGTCATTCTTCATTTCTCTATTCACTTCCTTATACTACAGGTCTTCCCACACAATTTGCTTCCTTTCCCCTAAGAGCCAGCCTTCTAACTATTTCCAGATTTTTCTCCTTGAGCTTAATCTGAATGAAAGATAGTAAATATAGCTAGAGCTCCATGTTTCTCGGGGAAAAGCAGCAGGTCAGTTAAAACAACAGATCTCCTTTAGAACTGGGATACACACCATATTATTATATGTTCGATTGACGGAAAATTAAGACTTCTCCCTGTACAAATCTGACATAAAAGTCAGTCAAGTGCTTGAAAAACTTCTCTGTGGGCTTTTTAGAGCAGTACATCTAGTCTGCTCTAAAATAGCACAGAAAATGAGCTTTTCTATAAGTGAAAATACATTCAGTTCCTTGAATGTCGATGGCAAATAATTTATTGGTATGGATAAAGAAAACCTACTCTAATTTTATAAAATTTTGTGCTGTGATGATAAAGTAAATAATTACTTATTACAAAGCAAAAGAAGAATTTTACTTGTGTCAAATCTAAAAAAATAGTGGTTTTCATAGGATTTTATCTATCCCTGTATATTGGAAAAACAATAATAATATAGGTCAAGATGGATCATATGCTGCAATTCATATGGAAAAATAAGGTTGAATATAGATTCAGATTCTTGAACTAGTTTGGGCTTTGAGGAGCTCAAGTCATGCTATGAGTGCTTTTTGGAGATAATTTATTCATATGTAACTATCTAAAGGCAGTGCAAAGTGGGATATTGTTCAAAACTAGCCACATATTAAATGGAAAAGGAGATACAGAATAATTTTTATTGAAAGAATTGCCAGTATGTATTTGTATTATTAAAGAATCATGTTATTTTCTTTGAATTTAATTACGGTTAAGTGAAAAAAGAGAATTTTAAAAAATAGAGTGAGAAGAGGAGGGAACGTAAAACCCAGTGTGCAGCATGAGAAAAATGGAGCTGAATAACTTTGTCCAAGAAAAACATATCTCTCAAAATTCCTTAGTACCATCAAAAGACAAACGAGGAAGAAAGCATCCAGTGATGGATGTCACGTGTGCCTAAGCAGGCTGTGCAGTACATAGAGAAGATCTGCAGTAAAACCCCATAGAGAAACAGCACTGAGGACCCGATGTGCATTCTGTACGTGTTTCAGGGCAGGAAGAGAGCGGGGGGAAAAGGGAGTATTTAGGATTAGCTCTAGTCTGAATGCCCATTAATGGCTGTAGGATTCTGCATGTGCTCCTGGCGTGTGTCTTTTGATTTAATTTCATCAGAAAGGGATCCAGCTCATGCACTCCAGTACCTCTCTACAATGACAGCACAAGTACAGAAAAAAAATTAGAACAACTGGGAGATTTGTTTCTCAGATTAACTCCTAAACCCAACTAAGGCATTAATATAAACAACCCATGCAATAAATAGAGGGCAGCTCCTCCATAAAGAGAATACTGTCGGAGCTCAGATTTGGCTCATTTTATCTTTAAGATGTCCAGAAGCATCTGACTGCTTAAATCTGGTGAAATCAGACAAGGATTTCAGGGCAGGGTTCCCACTCCCACACTTGGAGCAAAAGAAAGCATCTGAGCTTTTTATATTCAGTGATAAAGAGGAAGGATTATTGAATAACAAGGGTCTGTGTTGCTGCAGGAAATAAGAAGAATATTTTTTTCTGCAATTGCAGAAGAAACAAATCATTAACATTGGTGTTGCTCCACATAAAATTTTTTAGGAATAATTTAACAATCGATTCTATTTCTGGAAACAAAAGGAAAGAAAATCAGTATTACTTCAATTATAGAAGAAAAATAAAGAAATCCTTAATCTTTCTATTCACAAAAGTAAAATGGAATTTTTAAAACCTAATTCAAATAAATCATAATTTAGTAACTTTGTAAGCTTTGTTCACAAGACCACTGAAGTGCAATGTTTGAATGGTACCGATACTACTGGAATTCTTGTATAGTTTTAGCTTTTAGATATAACCTTACAAAGTTCTCTGACCAGAGAAAATTGCTTTAACACTCACTAGTTTGTATATAAACCAAGGGTTGAAAGCTCTGGGGTTTAAATCCCTGTGACTGAATAATTCAGAAATTTGAAATTGATACTGAGATTCTTCCTTGGCCCTACTCCTTATGTGTCCAGTCTGAACCAATCCTTATTGAAAGAAGGCTCAGCACGTATTGAGGTCATTACAAGACCAGACACTACCTCTTTAGTCATTTATATAGCAGATTTCACTTGGTATCAGAACTCAAGGGATTCATCTCACCTCGTTCAAGCCAGAAGATGTTACCTGTTCCAGTCTGACATAGTCCTCAAATGTTCCTTCTATAGTCGTGAGAGATAAAGAGGCACTTCCATGGAGTGTCTAAGGCCATTAACGTGAACTTCCATCTGGAAGTGATATTTTTCTCTGTTTGCTGTAAAGGAATCACAGAGAAACCAGCTTTGGCTTACACATGCAAACAAAAAGAACAACAACAACAAACCCTGAGAAGGATACCTCAGACCTGCGTGCAGTCTCTGCTCAATGGCTGTTAGGCTGAATTGGTACACCAGCTCCAAGGTGTACCTAAACTTCATAGAAGCCCATTTTTGATTACTGGGTCTATCACTGGACCATAAATAACCTTTTGGGTTCATTTTCACCTTGAACAGCTCTGCTTTCAGTAGTGAAGTACATATTCTTGGTTCTGTTTCTACCTGCTGTTCTCCTCACTTCCTCATGCTCTTTCTGTTTTTACTGGGGGGAATTGGAGGGTGTGGGAGAAGAAAATCACATTCTAAAATTATGCTTTGTTTCTTTGAGCTATTGTTTGTATATGACTAGTTTAATCATGCACAACATTCACCCTTCATTGCACTGAACATTGTTAGTAGTAGATGCCTCTGAGCACAATAATGCCTAATTTGCATTAATCTTGCTTTGCTCAATTCTTTTATATGATGCAAACATGTGCCACAAATTGCTCTCCGTTTTTAAAGCCGCAATAAATGTATAAGCTACACTCCCATATTAAATAGCACTTAATTTGCTGAACTCCTCTAAAGTAACTAAAAATGTTACAATGTTCTCAATTCAACAAGAAATAACAGAACAAAAATGTCTCAAAACAGTGTCTGCATAATGATGCAAACAGGTAATCAATTATAAACAAGTTTTCCCAAACCACAAATAAATAAATAATTATACTTCAGTCCTGGGTTTTTTAATTTCTTCCCTTCCCCCTTCTCAATTTCCCTGCCGGTGCAGGCCAGCCAGTATCATTTACTTTGTTAGAGTGTCTAGAAAAAGGCTTGTAGCCAAATATAGCTGTCATATAGCTACTACTGAAATTATTATTCATTCTGTTTTCCATTTAACTTCTCCAATATATACTACCTCATTGTCATTCATTACAATTGCTAAAGTTGTACTATAAGTTCCCTTGGGGTTTTGTTTAAAATATGCGCCCGCAGGTTCTGGTGCTGAGTGGGACAAGCTGCTGCGTGTTCCACAAGGCCCCTGCACGGGGTCTCGGGCGAGGTTAGCACCTCTGCTAGCTAGCTGTCCCCACTCATGGCCGCTGTGGGCCTCGCACCTCCCTGCAAATGATGGTAAGGCGCCCCAGAGGTGGAGAGGTGGCCCTCGGGCTGGCCGCCATAGGTTTTATTAAGCAGACCCCCCGGGAAAGGAGAGGATCCACATGGCGGCCTAGGAACCGAGAGAGAGGACTTCCGCTTGGCTCGGGGTTATAAGGGGATCCGGAGGGGGCGGGGTGTACAGAACAGCCAATGGGGAGAGAGGGAGAGTAGGGCGGGGGTTACAAACCAACCAATGGGGAGAGAGGGGCAGGCATAGGGGTTTGGTTACAGCTTACAGAGTACATGAATATGCATAAGTCGTGCAGGGGTACATGAATATGCATAAGTCGATGGGCGAGGCTTTCTCCAGAAAACCAAGAAGGGGTTTTTCTTTGACCAAATCATGGTCTAATATCTTTTTTGACCTCCCCTTCCCAGCTCAATGCAACAGGGTTTTTTTTCAGAGGAGTCTGCATTCCTCCAACTTATTTAAGAAACGATGATGTTGTATGACTTTTATGTATTAGCCCAGGAACCAAAGCAGTTTGCAGAAAAGCAAAAATCCACCCAAAAGGGAACTATCCAACACTGAGCTGGCTTCTAAGCAGAAGTGAACAGGGTACTCTCCATCTCCCAGGTGCCCTAGATTCCCTCTTTTATCCAGTGATAATGGTATTCACTTCCTCTTATGGTTTAAATAAAGGACTCAAACAAGCCTGGAAGAAACAAAGATCAGCACAAAAGACCTTATAGTAAGTATTATGACCATTAGGTCAGATGGCTATATTTTGTCTTAATAGTACCCCTATTTTGATCTAGCTGATGTAGAGTTTCATATTAAGCAGTCGCCCATTTTTTTAAAAAAGGGAGTCTGAGAGTATATCCAGATATTTCTAAGATATACAAGGTGTCTTAAATCCTCATGAAAATGCTCCTTCTTAAAACAGATATGTTTTAGTACAGTCTCAGGCAAGGGAGCACGTTACACCTGCTTGATATTTTCTAATCACCAATTTAAATGGGGCTGTCACTTAATTTTTATTTCTTTCAGCAACATTTCCAAATAAGACATTTTTCCTTGTTTGGTTGCTGGTTAAATATATATATATACACACACACATGTATCTCCTGATGAAAGGCTAGTGCTGAAGGTTCCAGGCAAGATCATGTTTCTGTCTACATCCTCTTTTAAGATGCCTGGGATATGGTCTAATTTAGGTTCACTCTATGTTCTACTCTTTATTAGCTCTGGAGAACTGTGCATATGTTTAGTAGCCTGCCTATGCTGAACAATTACCTCTAAACTCATGCCAAACTCCTTCCCTCCAGACTTGAAAGTAATACAGTTGTTTCAAAGATCACACTGGAGCCCCAGCTCATGAGCTACATGTATCTTGCTGTCACAGAGGCAACTTAGCTAGTCAAAACTTTATCTGGCATGGGTACTCAGACCCTTACATGCATCCCAAACATTCTCCATCAATAATTGTATAAATGAGTTTGAATGTTCACACACGCAGAGATACCTGCACAGGAAAGATGCAAACCGCAGCAGAATTTGCTGCAAGGGCCATTGCTGGAAGGTGAAGGGCACTATTCTGCAGAGTGTCCTCTCCTCCCTGTCCTATATTGATTCTCAAGGAGAATTTTATCCATGAAAACGGTCAGAATTCCAAACTGGAACAGCTTTCAGAGGAGATTAACCTTCTCCATGGCACAGCAATTTTCCCTCCTGAGGAAAGCCATATTATTTCAGTCTGAAGAAGGTGTCTATTACTTTAGAATTTAAGAACCCACATGTTTCTTCTCAGAGAGAGAAGCAATTACTTTAACTGCTGTGCTCAGCATGAAAATGTTTGGGGAAAAAATGCCTCTCTTAATCATATTTTGACATCTATATTTTGAATGGGGCTAAGTATATGAAAAACTAAAATAAAAGTGTGCACCTATAAAAACTATCATGAAATTGTAAAATACAATGTATAACTTATTAATATTTTGCTGTGTGGAAGTTCATTTTAATGTAGTATTCTACATTAAACATTTGCGGGTCTTTTCTCACTAAAAAACAGTTTTAGTGAAAGATATTCTCATACACAAAACCATACTTTGGCTGTCTAAGTATGTACCTTGATTTATTATTCATTAACAGTTCTTTGTTAACAATTGAACAACTTTTGCCGTGAAAAGAGGGAACTCCTCAGTGTTTTTCTACATCTGACAAAGAGAATTCACCCTGTAATCTTAATATACAACTTTGAACAAAGGGTTTGAGTACCACAATACATGTTCTGTTATCAGGTAATATGTTTAATTTTGGGGGTTCTTTTGTTTCTTCTGTCAGTGAAAGTACATGGAAACACTGACACAAAATAGCACTTGAAGAAGTACTCATCCTCCATTTTCCCTCCTGCAAAGGAAAGGATTGTATAGCTGCAAAAAAACATCTCAAAGGATTTGCCTTTGGTTTGGACCATAGAGGTAAAAAATGGCCGGGTTATAGCAGGTGCAATGGTGCAAGACTCATACCCACCTGTGCACCAACCTGGTCCCTTCTCCTCCTGAAAGTCTCACTGCATCTTCGGGGGCTGGTACTGCGCCAGACAAGTACAATCTCCCAAGGTACAGGGGATTGTCTACTTTAAATTATTGGCCACCTTTCACAGCTACAACACTGCTGTGAGGAAAGCCTGTGGGAGAGACGTTTAATGTATCACAGTAGATATTGATGCTCTGTCACCTATCAGTGTGAGCCCTTTCTAAGCTTCCTAGAAATCTACTGCTCAATCAGTTTGTTTACCTTTCTTTTGCCCTTTCTTCTCTCTATTTATCCTTTCATTTCCATGGAGGAAATTGATAGACACCAGGAGGTACAGAACAGTCCAGGGCTATGTGTAAGTAATTTTTGGTTGCAGGACTGTAACATGCATCCCCCTCTTCCCTGGTTCCCTCACAGCCTCCATCCCATTGGAGTTTTCCTTTCCACAGAGCTCCCACTGTGAATGGTTTCCACAATTGCAACTGCTGCAAAAACACAGGATAACCCCAATCTGTATTATCTTTTGAGAGGAATCGCTTAATTAAAGAGGATGGAAAAGGGGACAGGGGATTGCTAATGACTTGAATATTTTGTTCTACACTACAGCTTGCTGGAGCCTGTGAGTGAATTAGTGTAATTCAGTCTCTAAGTGATTAACTCAGGAATTTTCATGAGCAGTAAATTCACTGCAAAAATTAGGCCAAAAGGTAAAAAATATATTGCAATTATCATCAAGTAGAAAAAAAATCATTCTTAATACAACATTTATGGCCAAATAAACATTATAAAAAGGAGCACTGAAAAGCACATTAATTTGAGGGCACCTTCTCCCTTCCTTGTTCTATTCCAAGAGAGTAACGGGAAGATTAAAGCAGTAGGAGAGATATAAATGTCATACCAGCAATTTATTTTAGTGCTATTGAAAAAAAACCTCTAAAAACAAACAATCTACAGAGACAAGAAAAGGCTTGATCTGAATCAGTGTTAAGGAAGCAGGACAACCATCTACATAAGAATTTGCAAAGCACAGCTTTTGGAGAACCCATTAAAAATAATTTTACTGGGGTTTCTAAGAACTCTTTGAAGCTCAGTTATACCCTCCCTAAAATGTTTCCTTAGTGCTAAAGGAAAGTTTGTACGAGGTCCAGGTAATTCAATTGCCAACTGTGCAGAGTGTTGCCATCTCTTTCTACATTTTATTTGGTATCAGCTCAGAAACGATAATGTGCAACCTGTAAATAAAAAGACCAAACTATAGCTTTAAAAAAAAGTCTGTATAGTATAAATCTCCAAAACTTGAGGTAATTTAAAACAGAGTGAACCTCCTCTCCGCCTTAATGACTGTTGACATATTAGTGACTTGAATTAATTACCACCTTCAGTGACCCAGATCTTCCAGATATTTAATTTAATAGAAATAGGTTTGCTGTTGTGTTTGTAACTCGCATCATAAATTACACTTCTGCAAAGACAAGCTGGTTCTGTGTTTTGCACAACATAAAGGAAAGCACGCTTTTACATACAATATTCCTGCATTTTATTGGAAATGTTCCATGAGGGAGTTGAAGATGTTAGGCACTCTGAATACCACATAAAGTGATTCTGTGGAATTATACCCCACTTTTGAAATTACATGTAGAATGGGACTTTGGAGTCTCTCCCTATATTTGGCAGAACACATAAAAACAGCTTTGACTTTGGTTTTGTGCTTAAAACACTCACCTGGGTTTAGGACCAGCAGTAAAGGTTTTGTATGCAAATATTTTGAAAGGAGAGACTTCTACTCGGCCAAGTAAGTCCATGCTTACTAGGTTTCAGTCTTGTCTCCTGATCCTGCTTCTGCCTCCACCATTTTTTCTGGCTTGGGCAGCTTGTCTGATCTTTGTGTCTATACAAAAGCATACAGATCTACTGCAAAGAGAATTGTTGGCCATCTTTATTTAACATCATCACACTGCTCTGAAAATATGGTGAGCCATAAAACTGTAAAATAGTTTTATTGTCATTGTGTTCCCAGAAGTGGCTAATCTCCCATAAACAATGATCATAGGTGTTATACGAGTCAGAGAGGTGCCATCAGTACTGCCTCTTATGAAGCCAGGTTGCCAGTTTAATTGTACTTATGTTTTGACCTATTTCTTGACTACAGATTCAAAATAGCTATCTATCAAACATAACACTTTTATTTGAGGACTTCTTCTAATAAAAATAATTAAAATAAAAATAATTAAAATAAAATAAATAAAAATAAAGAAATTGTATTTTTAATCTAATCATAATAAACCCTGAATTATAGTGTTTAATGAAAAGAAATGCTTTTTTCACTTGGCTCAGAAAAAGCTGAACTTCAGTCTTCCTTTACTATGTTTTGCTTTCTTATATTTAAAAAAATTAAAAATTGAAGAGGGTGTCGAACTGACAGAACTATTTAAAGTAGTCCATTCAGATAAATTTGGAGTATAGAATGGTAGCTTTGGAAAAATTATTGTCAGCTACAGTATTAATGAAACAAATCCAGATTTCAAATCCCTCAGTCTAGCAGTCACTTTATTAAAAATTCAGCTGTTGCCTGAGTTCAGAACTGATCTTGATCCTCCCAGGGCTCTTACCCTGCAGGTTAACAAGGCTGCAAGCGTCAAGTCCTGGTTCAGCAAAGCACTTCACTAGCCTGCAGGGGAGTGAGGTGATAGATCACATATGGTTCAAACATCCTCTAACCCCACTTGCTCAGCGTATATTGATAATAACATCAGTCTTACAAATTAGACATGGAAAAAAACTATTGAATCATGCTGCCTATGTCCCTAATTTTTGACTTATCACGTTGGGATATTTGTAGCAGGCTATTAATTTTTAGTTCTAGTGTTTCAAGACATCTGAATCCCATTTAACACAGAAATATATTGAACTCCCAGGAAATCTGGTTTTTTTTCCTTCAGACATTAAACCTAACTTGGCTTTAATCATTTTTGTACTGCCCCTAAAAATCTACATGATGAAGCAATCCAAATTGATCTTTCCAAATATTTTTAAACACTTAGTTAGGAGCCATAATACATATAAATTATTTTTGAAACAGCACAAGAAATTAATAAGGAACTAACATAAAGTAAAACATGGCAACATGTAACATGAAAAATAATTGCATATTAAAATAATCGCATGTATAATATAAACCAAATGAATCACTGTCATGGTTTGACCCTGGCCCAATGCCGGGCACCCACGAGCTGTTCACTCACTCTCCCCTGCCACAGCTGGGCAGAGGAGGGAAAAGGAAAAATAAAAATTAACAAACACTTCATGAGTGAGACAAGGACCGGGAGAAACACTTAAGGGGCGAAACAGGCTCAACTTAAGTTGCAAAGTGAATTTACTACTAACAGAATCAGAGGAGGATAATGAGAAGTAAAATAAGCCCTTAGAACCTTCCACCCCAGTCCCTCCCTTCTTCCCACTGACAGGGCCGGGAGGTGGGGAGTGGGGGTTTGGTCAGTCCATCACCGAGATTTCTTTCTGCTGCTCCGGGAGAGGAGTCTTCCCCTGTGAGGCTGTGGAGTCCCTCCCACGGGAGACAGCTCTCCATGAACTTCTCTTACATGGGTCCACTCTCACAA
>VZTA01016321.1:7206-17564 GCA_013398855.1 Mohoua ochrocephala | reverse complement strand
GGGCTGCAGGGGCACAGCTGCTTCACCATGGTCTTCACCACAGCCTGCAGAGGAACCTCAGCTCCGGCACCTGGAGCACCTCCTCCTCCTCCTTCTCCACTGACCTTGGTGTCTTCATGCTGTTTTCCCTCACATCTTCTCACCTCCTCCTCTTCTCTGACTAGACTCCAAAATCTTGTGACTTTGTTTTGATTTCCTTCTTAAATATGTCATCAGAGAGGCGTTACCAACCTCTCTCATTGGCCCAGTTTTGGCCAGCAGCATGTCCATCTTCAAAACCCTAAGCCATTGGCTCTGCTGGACATGGTGGGAAGCTTCCAGCAGCCTCCTCACAGGAGCCATCTTTGTGGCCCCCCACCACCCAAATTCAGGCCATGCCAAACCAATACAATCACCTTAATTAATAATTTCTGAACATACCCAAAAGAAATAGTAGGAAAGGAAGGAGTCTTTTTATAACAGTATTTTTATGGCTTTCTTGTCTGAGTATAAAAACTCGAAATCAAAATAATGTTATCTAAATTGTGCTTTTTATTGTACCTTCTTATACTTTATCTTAAACACTTGAGAATTTTATATATGTATGTTTTCTTATATTTATTCCATCCTTTAATGCAAAGTAATTATAAATGCATTAAAACAATGTGAATCAGTTCTTTAATTCAAGAAAAATTATCATAGAGGCATAATTAGACATCCAGTCACTTTGAAATGATTGTATCTGTGTTTTGAGCACTCTCCTGTCTGTATCTTAATATCTTCTTTATAATGTCTTGCTTAGAATTGTATGTAATTTTCTAAAGACTGTTACACTTCGCTCATATACCACAGTGCTTTTATTTTCTGCTGCAAGACTTAATGGTTTTTGCAAGCATACCTTGAAAATGAGTTGATTTCTTCATAGTACACTGTATGGAAAACATGTGTAAGTGACTCTCACACATACAGTAGTTTTCACAACTACTGCTATCCGCTTTCCTGGTTCTGTGATATTTTTGTGTGTTTCAGAATCAAAGAATGGTAGAATCACTTAGTTTGGTAACAACTTCCAAGATCATTGATTCCAACAGTTAACCCAGCACTCGCAAATCTACCATTAACCCACATCTACACATCTTTTAAGCACCTCCAAGGGATGGTGACTCCATGCTCCTCTGGGCAGCTTGTTCAAGTGCTTGACAATGCTGTTCGTGACAATTTTTTCCCTAATATCCCATCTAAACCTCCCCTGGAGAAGCTCTTTTTCTCTTGAGTGTTACTTGGGAGAAGAGATTGAACCCCATGTGACTACAACCTCCTCTCATGTAATTATAGAAAGTGTGAAAGCGTTAAAAGTCTCCCTTCAACCTCCTTCTCTCCAGACTGATCAAAGGCACCTCCCTCAGCCACTTGTGCTCCAGACTCCATTGCCCTTCTCTGCACATGCTCCAGAATCACATTGTCTTCCTTGAAATGAGGGGCCTGAAATAGGACACAGGACTAGAAGTGTGGCCTCATCAGGCCTGGTAAAGCAGGAAAATCCCTTCCCTGGTCCTGCTGGCCACACTAGTGCTGATACAGACCAGGATGCCATTTGCCTTCTCGGCCACCTGGGCACATGCTGGCTCACATTCAGCCAGCTGTCAACCAATGGGATGTAATTCCATTCACCACCACTCTCTGAGCCTGGTCATCCAGCCAAGTTTTACCCAGAAAACAGTGCAACCATCCAAGCTATGATCAGGCATTTTCTTCAGGAGAATGCTGGGGAAAATGGTGTCAAAGGCTTTACTGAAGCCTAGCCAGGAAGTATCCAGAGTCTTTGCCTCATCTGCTAAGTGGGTCACCCTGTCACAGCAGGTCAGCTTGGTCAAGCAGGATCTGGTTTTCCTAAATGGGTCAGCCCATGCTGACTGGGCCTGGCTCCCTGGTTGTCCTAAACATGCCATGTGATGCCTCTCAAATGACCTGCTCCATGACCTTTCCCAGCACAGAGATCAGGCTGATGGATCTAGAGCTTCCAGAACCCCCCTTCTTGTAAATGGGCATCATATATGCTTAACTTATACTCAACTGTGACCTGCCCTGTGAGACAGAACTGTTGGCAAATGTTGGAAAATGGCTCAGTGAGCACTTCTGCCAACTCGTTTGGCACCCTTGAGTGGTTCACATAGACTTGTTTGTGCATCTAAGTGGTGTTAGATATTGCTGACCATCTATCCTGGAATTACAGGGGTTTCGTTCTGTTCCTTGTCCCTGTCTACGAGCTCAGGGGGCTGGATACCTGGAGATCCGTTGGTCTTACGTGAAAGACCAAGGCAAAGAACGCACTAAATACCTCTGTCTTTTTCCTCATCCCTTGTCACTATATTTTCATCGCATCCAGTAAACATTAGAAATTCTCCCTAGCCACCCTTTTGTAGCCAATATATTTATATACTGCCTTTTATGGCAGTAGCCAGATGAAGTTCTGGGTGGGCTTTGGACCCTCTAATTTGCTCCCTGCATTATCTCATGACTTCTTTGCAGTTCTCTTGGGTGTCCTGCTTTGGTAGACCAAAGTATCTCTCTAGCACATCATCCCTCAGACATTGGAATGCTGTCCCCAGGCTTATCTCTAGTGAGCCTTGCTTTATTCCTTTCCCAGTTCATATCTATTTTAAAGCTCTTTCAATGAGTCCTTCTAGCTCCTGTGCAAGGATCCTTTTCCTCCTTTTTACCCTGTCTGTCACCAACAGGCCCTGGTGTCTTGTAAACAAATCCATGCTCAAAAACCCCAAAATTCTGTCAGTGACACCAGACTTGGAGCCAGGTACTGCCCTGCTGATTCTTCCTGTTTCTTCCCACATCATTCACTGCAACTAGAAGGATAGAGAAGAGCACTTGTGCCCCTGACCCCCTAACTAGTTATCCCAGGGCCCTGAAATCCCTCTTGATTACTCTTGGACTTGTAACGTCATTTCTGCCCACCTGAAAAATCAGTAATGGACAGAAAACTGAGGGGTCCGCTAGGATAGGAAGATTTCTCATCGCAACTTTAACCTGGGCCCCAGGGAGGTAGCAGACTTGTCTAAAAAGTCTGAATATTGGACCTTCTCTTCACATCAGAAGAGAGTCTCCTATGACAGTGACAAATTTTTTTCTCTATGGAAGCAGTTTTGACACAGGGCGTGGACTGACTTGACCTCAGTGTCCCCTCCATGCTAGATGAATCATCATCCTCATTATTGCTCAGTTTCATTTGCAGAGCCGTTATGACAGGGCACCTGGGAAGGGGAGGCAGTCACAAAAGAGGCACGCCTGCTGTATCTGGGAACAGATACAGATCTGTGTCTTGTCAACATTGCCCCCTACTCTTACATTTAAACATAATAAAAAATGTATGTTTTACCCTTGTTCATTTCTATAACAATTCACCTTTTTTCATTTCATTACTTCTGAGGGGCTGCAGTCAAGATCAATGACCTGCTGTGTCAGGCATTATGTGAGCATACAGGTATTTTCTGATGCTGGTTCTAAAATAATTAAGTCTCCTTGTATTACTTTCCTGTCCTCCAAGCATCTCTTTAGTATTATCTGTGAATGTAATTAATGCTTATTTACTTCTCTCCTGGGTTAGTGAAGATATTAATCCCTTACTTAATACAGATCCCTGCAGCACCGTGCTACACACCTCTTCCCATCTGGATATATTGCTGACATTACCCTTTGTTTATGCTCTTTCATCCTCTTTCAATCTTTCAATGAGACAGTGTTTCTATCCAAGCCAATTTTAATTAATGTTGACAAAGATTTTAACATGTATTGCAAACCAAATATATTGCAGCTATTGTTTTTCATGTCCCCATTTTTCTTTGCGGTTCTAGTTAAAAAATAAATCAGATTTATCTTTTCCCTCTTTGTTCTTTCTGCATCTATTCTGCCTCTTCCTGCTAGGTGCATTAGCCTATAGAAATTCATGGTCTTTTCTCTTGCTATGAGCTTTACTGTTTGAGGAAGAACAAGGACAAAGCAGAGCAAGACAGCGAGCAGGATGGCCCCAGTCCAGCAAAGCAATGAAACACATGGCCATCTTTAAACCCAGACATAATCTTGCTGGAGTCAATAGAAATACTTGCATGCTTGAAAGTAGTATCTACCAGCTCAAGGCTGCTGTGCTGAATATATAAAAGGATCATGTGCTAATCGTCTCATATTTCCTTTTGTATTTAAAAATAGTTTCACAGTAACCTTTCAAAGACCTCTTCATTCTTTCTGATATTTGAAGCAGTGATACAATACATATTTGAGGTAATATGTGTTAACACAGTAGGGTGTAAAATATTCAGATTTTCTGAATTATATACTTTCACTTCCCTCTATTATTCCCTAACCCGCTTCTCATCAGAACGGAAAATATTTCAACACGATATTCGTATCACTTGTTTATATAGTTAGCTTATTAGTATTATTTACTTACTCACTAAAAAAAAAGAATTCAGTATTTCTGAATTTTGAAACATCATTAATTTCACCCTTCCTCAGGACATACTTGATTTCTTCAGCAGCAAATGCAATTTTGCTTTGCACCCAGCAGCATAATGGTTCTTGTTGACAAATGTTAATTATTTGTGTGGGTTTTCTGTTCCCAACATTTTTGGCTCTGAACTTATAATCAAAGCAAAAAGTAGGGGGAGGAGAGGGGAGGGAACTTTTCCCCAAATAGCGGAACAGCTTTATTTGTGAATGTCCTGGGAAGCTGGAAGGAGAAAAGAAAGCAAGTAAGTAAATGCGTTAGCCCGAGGGAAAGGATTTCTAAGGATGTGCTCTTACATCCAGCTGGGACTGGTCTCTTCTTTAGCTCAATGGATTAAAAAAAAAAAAAAAAAAGGAAAACAACCCCTTGGCCCCACACCCCCAGAAGATACAATGGGATTTTAGCACTCAGAGGTAATCTCCCCACCACAATTGAAACACAGCTTAACTAGCTTTAAATCAGACTATCTAATCAACTGAAATCCAATGAAAAATAGCTTCTGTTATGCCTTAGAAGCAGAGTGTGGATGAGGAGATTAGCCGGGGTGAGATTAATCACTTTAGAAAGAGAACTTTAACTACTTTTTAATAACACACAGTTCAATGTGGTTGAGAATATGGAAGCTCAGATAAAGCCTTTTAGAAAGTGAGAGCCATCAAAGCAGTTTGGAAATGTTTAGCTGCTCAGATACAGTAGTGGGCAGAACTCATTTTCATCTGTGTTTGTCTGAGGTGATTCCTTATTATCATTCTATAAGTTTCACGCTATGCAGAAAGAGAAAGAAAGACTCAATAGGTTTTTTTGTCATTAATGGTTGTCATTTTGATTAAAAAAAAAAAAAAGAAATACTATAGCTTAATGGGTAAATGCAAATGACCTCAACACTGCAGTTTTGTACTTCAAAGAGGAGTAAATTTGTTTTGAAGTTTATTTGGTCGATGAATTGCTGTCAGAGATAAGCAAAAAGTTTAGAACTCCCAAGGGCCCTGATAATGCTCCAGAAAGGAGAAAATTCAAGAATTACCACACTTGTGATCAAACATAATAAAAATTAAGGCTAATAAACAGATTTTCTAATGTCAGTCTAAAAGGTGAGCCAAGGAGGCTTGTGGAACACAACATTATCAGTTCAAAATTCACAAGGCTTGGCATCTTTGATTTTTTTTCATAATTTTTTTTTTCAATGAATACTGCTGCCACCCCAAAATTAAAAATATTCTTCTTGCACAATATCACATCCAGATTTAGCTTTTGCAATCAAACTCCTATATGTGGGCGAAATTAACAGCTATGGTAGAAAGCTTTCTTCCCCACAGTTCCCTTGATAGGCAGAAGCAGGGTAGTAGCTCTGAAAAGATAATTTAAATAACAATTGAACCATTGTACATGAATGACATTTCATATAGACTCTTTGATTATCATATTCCATGCTCCTAGGAGCTATAGGGCAAAAACAGAAGACAAGATTACCCTTTCTATGCTATAAATTTTTTTCTCTAAAATGTCTCTGATTAAAGACATATAAAAGGCATGATTTTACTTTTGAACTATACAGACATCTCTTCGGTATTAAACACAGATACATGTACATTTTTAAACATTGCATTGCATTGATGTTTTTGAATGTCATATTGTAATTGGAAGATACTGCTGTCTAAGTAAATTTATGCTGATTTGTATCTCTTGTGAATCTCTCCTGGTAGCAAAGTTGTAGGTGTTTATATCCTCCTCCCTCACTGATACGTACTGTCCTGCAAAACTTTCAGACAAGGCTGACTTGTCAGTGCTCACCAGCAGCTCAGCAGTCGATGCCCGTTCAAAGGGGTATACTCTGTCTGACTTTGCTTTTTAACATCAGACATATACAACAAGACACAGCTCATTGTGTGTTTGCTTCAGAAAGAGCACCATGCTGTCAACATGACAAAATCAAGTACGAGACAAGCCAGGACACTGTAAAAATCATTTATCTTCAACTGCATGTAAAGACAGCATAAAGCAAGGAATACAAGTTTTGACAAGGCATTTAAATACTCACAACTTTCTGATATCAACCAAGTCAAAAATATTTCATTTTAAGGTCTAAGACGAACAGGAATAACTGGGGCAGAGCCTGCTGGTCTCTGCAATGTTTCTTATGCTGATGGAGACACACAAAGGAACAGCTATGAGTCTGTATGGGCAGCTCATTGCTGAGCTCTGGCTCAGCCTTCATCCATGGATCACAGCAAGGAAGGGAGCCTTAGCTGTAGCTTGGGAGAAACAAGCAAAGCAGTTCCAGAACATCTCAAAATGCTTCTGATGTTCTAACCAACATCTGAATAGGGCCATCAGTTGAATCCTACATAAATATTTTTTTGAGACTTTTAAGTCTGGTAGATGATCTTTATCTACCCTCTGTGACCTAAGTGACAGTTCAACAGCTATGAATGTTACCCCAGGTAGAAACATCAGGCAAGGCAGACAACTGCATTTTACTGTCAGTTTTCTGTCACACGTCCATTCTGCATGTGAACTCAAAAAGAGTCATACAGTGTTGTACTGTCTCATTTTTATCTATTTGCATTATGCAACACAACAAATTGTTTTGAGGTATTCACCTTACTTTACTTGAAGCATTCAAGGTATCTGTGTTTGATTTTGTAGGTTCCACTGATTGTTGATGGTGATAAATCTACAGAGCTGATGGAGTAAAATAGGCATTTCACTCTCATTTTATAATTCAGACCTCGGTTTGGCTGAACCACATTTTGGAAAACCCTCTTTCTCTCTCTCTCCATTAAGTACAGAAGAAGTCTTGGGGTTAATTATCCAGGTTTTGTAACTGACCTAGGCATCTAAAATTGGACCAGATGAAGCTAGACCACAGCATCTGCACATGGGCTACATATTCTAAGTTGCAGGGCTTTTAGTTAGATAAATCAATACTTCCAAGTGATGAATGTGTTAGGAAGTAAAGAAAGCTTGGCTTATTTCCATTTGCCCTTCAGAATATGTTTTGAACTGAAGCTACTGGTCTTTTACATATACATGGTCTATCTTTCACAGTCTTCTTTTAATGAATCACCAGTTTATATTAAATCTGCTGTGTATGCATAGTAGGTCAGATAAACCTTTGGTACTGCTATCACCTTTCAAGAGCTGAGAGGGGAAAGAAGTGGCTTTCTACTGCTCCGAGCAAATTTTTAGAATTATTAGTGAACTCGGGTTCATACATGACTGATGGTTAGTGTTTTCAAATGTTTTTTTTGAATTTACATTCATGAAGTAGTTTCTGTGTGCAAAATTAAACCTTTGTAGAAAGTAATTTCCATGGTAGGTTTTTTTTGGGAGTTTTGTTTTTTTGGGTGGTTTTTTTTTTGTTTGTTTGTTTTTGTTTGCTTTTTTTTCTCTGATTGGTTAGCTGTTTTTTTGTTTTGCTGTTTTAGGTTTTTTTTAGCTGTAAAATTCTCAGCTGTAACACCTCAAGTTTACAGTTAGGACACTCCAGCATTCCACCAACAGTCCATGTGGTCTTCTTTCCCAAGATGAAAACTATGATGCTTAGCATCCAATATAGGGTGCATGCAATGAAATTAACTTAGTGATAGAACATGGAAAAGTAATTATTGGATTATGAATTATTTTATAATGGCCTCACAAAAAAGTCTAAGAATCTAGGCCTGTTATTTTATCAGACAAAAAATTTCTAACACTCTTTCACTTCTTTTTAAAGTCAGATTGACTACCGCTGATTTCCTTGGAAGTTACTCTTGTTTTATCAGCAAAGGGAACTCAGTAAACATTAGTTACTTTAAAACAAATTATGAATTAAACTAATCAGAGAAAATAGTACTTTCTGAGTAAAGAGAAATAGTTATTCATGTATACTTCTTCCTGTGCTCTTCAGATCATCTTATGAATATCATAGCTTAAAAAAGCCTCTGGAGGTAAAGGTGGTTTGGTTTCTTTCCTTAAGAGGCTAGGGCAAGGCTAATCATGTATGCAATATTTATTTCCTTTTAGTAGACACTAGATCTCAGTGAAAGGTAGCTATAGAAATTAATTTTTTTTCATTTATTTAGCAGTGTTTTATTTGTTGGTATTTGAAACCTTGTATTGCTTGTTGGGGTGAGGGCACAGACAACTCCAGGTCTCAGCTCAGGTGACTACCCTCCACCTCGTGCAAGTGTTTGTTAGAGTGATATTTTATTCTTTTCTTTGTCCTATTCTTTTGTATCTTGCTGTGCACAGTGGAACTGCTCCTATGTCTCATTTTACACCTTACTGAGCTGTAGTAGGAGAGGCACTGCCAGGCCATCTCCTTTTGTCAAGTGGTTCTTAGGCCATTTCTTGTTTATATCAAGTCAGCACTTGCACACAGGTAATTTTGCCACAGCTAACAGCACTTAGTGTTTCTCCACAGGATACTGCAAAGTCTAAACACTTTCTGGGTTTATCACGGGGATTTCAAAATTGTCAGTATAAACTATACCTATTCGGTAGAAATACTTGTTACTCTGCAGTTTAGAAATGAAAGTTTGGGGTTTGTCAATGTTTGTAGAAATATAAACCTGGTTTCCATTGCTCTCTTCTTGAATTTTTGTAGACAGAGGATCAATAGCACAAGCACATTCCAGCTGAGAAAACTCTTTAAAAATGTGTCTGAAGGCAGTACCTTCTAAACTGAGCTGTCCATTAGGCACCCAAGTGAGATGACAATTCACTGTCAGAAGCTGTTAATTGAATAAAGAAACAGCAACATATTTTCCAGAAAACATCTTCCTCTCATCAGTTTTTTTTCACATTGACAGTCATGTGAACATTCTTGCTATTCTTTTCTATCCACATTATCTACATTATCAGTATTTCCATTACATTTTCATAAGATGCTGAAAATTAATTAAATATTTTGCCTTGACTGAAAAGCCATGCATTGTTTTCTATAAAGCATCTGTGAATTCACTAGTAGAGACATTTTGGTCCCCGCTGATGCTCTGTGACTACATTTATGTCAGTGAATTGGATATGCTTAGGTTTGTTCTCTGAGAGAGAGTCTAATAGATATAGCGTGATCCACATTCATAATATTAAAATCTCTTTCTCAGATTGCCTATTGGCAAAAGTTTCTGAGACCTCCAGACTCTTTGTTTATACCCAGGGTATGCTTGAGAAAGTGGTAGCTTAGGTCAAAACCATTCCAGTGACCACTTAAACATTTCAGTGATGCACATATTAAACATCTAGTACCTGGAAACATTTATGGCCACTGCCTAACTAGTTTAGACACAGAATAAATTTTTTGAGATCTAGCTTACTAGGTATTCCACAAACCTGAAAATCTTAGGACAACTAAATGTATACTGAAAAAAAACCCAAACAACCCTACATTTAATATGTATCACTTAAGAGGATTCTTAAGATAAGTTATATGCATGGTTTAAGATGAAAAATTCATGGAAGAGAAACCCATAAAAGATTATCAAATACAGACAGGCAGCACGTGGTTTGTAGTGGCAGTTCCTGAGCCGAACAGAGTTTGAGAGCATTTAGAGGTTCTAGGTAGTTTTTTTCTGAGTGTGTAAGAATTCCTTTATTACTTGACTTCCTTTTCACCATTCTGTGTGAAAAATAACAGGTAAAACATGGCAAGAATGACGCAGACCCCAGCCCTTCTTCAGGCTATAGATTTCACACAGGCTGTTGACATTTGTTTATAATTCAATGAGTGTCGCTGCGTCCGCTTGGCATCTGGTCACGAGTGGTGTCTGCAAGGCTCACTATTGGGGCCAGCCCTGTTTAATATCTTTATTGATGATCTGGACAAGAGGATGAAGTGTACTTTCAGTAACTACAACAAAATGGTATGGGAGTGTTGATCTCC
>VZTA01016320.1:0-24663 GCA_013398855.1 Mohoua ochrocephala | reverse complement strand
TAGAAAATTCCCCAGGGTGATTTTGGCATGGGCCAACTAGCAGTCTCACACAGGAGTCTGGATGCTCCTTAGGCAGTAGAATTTTCTAGGAAGCATTCCAAGAGGAATTCTGCATAAAGACACCCATCTCTGAAGACTTACTTACTATGAGTGATTCTCACTGCTTGTTGCCACCTGGCTCCAGTTCCCAGATGCATTCATGAGCATATGTAGTTTACTAGTTTGTAACAACAGCAAAAAAGTTTTCTTCACTAAGTATTTTCCCAATAGTCATGACGTTCTTTATCCTAATGATAAAAAGTAATAATAAAAAAGAAGAACAGAGAATCCTTCCCAGCCTTCTGTAGTTATTTCATTCTCACTGGGGCATATAATTAAGTTTTTCTGTTTATTCTTTTCCTCTGGACCCATGAGTGTTGAATTGAATGGAGAAAGAAACTCGAGCAGCTAAAATAAGCTGGCCATCTACTTTATCTGATCTATTTTTTAGAGATGAAAAAAAGAAATCTAAGTCTAGGGTTTTAAGAGTGCTTGATGCCATTAAGCAGTTGTCTTCTAAAATAATTTACAGTTTCTCTTTCATGACATTCAAGGTTTCATTAGAATGCCAGACTTTGGAACATTTCCTATGCCAACCTACTTTTTGTTAGAAAAGTTTGCCCCTGCTCCTCTTATCTGTATATAACGAGGTCTCATCCAGTTCTTAACTACGTGAATCTTGCATCTGTATAAAGCAAATTACCCACAGGACAGTTACACTACAAATTTCATCTCTGACATATAGCAGAGATACCCAATAAATTAAAGGGCTTTAAATCCAAATTATTCACGATTAAACTCATGGAATGCTTTGAGTAGGAAGAGACCTTAAAGAACATCTAGTTCCAACCTGGCTTTGAATACCTCTAGGGATGGGACATCTACAACTTCTCTGGGGAACCTTTGCTAGTGTTTCACCACCCTCAGAGTAAAGAATTTCTTTGTACTGTCTAACCTCTTTCAGTTTAAAGCCATTACCCCTTGTCCTATGAATATGTGTCCGTGTAAAAATTTCCTCTCCAGCTTTCTGGTAGTCCCCCTTCAGGTATTTTAAGGCATTAGGCATTGGAAAAGACTCATGATGTATATTTTATGTAGTACTTAATCTTATATTTTAATCATTATGTTGGGTCTTTTATTTTGCATGCTGTTCTAACCACATTACATGCTTATGTTTACTTTTGCTTCATCAGTTGCCTATTAGGGTGATGCCAGAGACTTCACATTCAGTCTCTTGTA
The DNA here is from genome assembly GCA_013398855.1 of Mohoua ochrocephala. Classification (NCBI taxonomy): domain Eukaryota; kingdom Metazoa; phylum Chordata; class Aves; order Passeriformes; family Acanthizidae; genus Mohoua; species Mohoua ochrocephala. Next base: position 23,385 of record VZTA01016320.1, on the reverse strand, counting down.
ATCTCTAACTTCTGCTCTGTTACACTGATTTTTTTTCTCCTTCTCAAAATAAACTCAAAATTTTAACTTCTGTGAAAATCACAATAGAGAATCATGTCCAAAATACTGTTGTGAAAAGCAACCAAACATTATGCAGGTCTTTACCTTTTCCTACTCACACTTTTGGGACCCCCTATCTCTTTCCATCAGTAGTAATAAAGCTTGACCTCTGGAAATACATTGTTCTTTACCTATGTAAAAAATACATTGAAGTATTTTTATACAAGAATTTTTAAGCTACAAAAGCAAGTCTGAAAAACCCAATAACATAAAACCAATTAAAAAAAAAAAACCTTAATACACAACCTTTTTTTTCCTTACTTTTTCTCAGATGCTGTGGGGGATAGGGTAAAAAGTTTCTGTCACATAAAGGAAACTCACCCATTGTCTATTTTTTCATGTGAATTGAAGTTTCTTATTTGACTGAGAGAACATACATAATTTAAACTCTTCTCAAGGAAAAATGCTACTACTACTTTTCTGGGATTATTGTTAAAGGAAGAATGTCTTTTAATGATCTATTTAATTACCTGATATTATCCTAGTTGCCTGAAGGTCTCCTGTATGATTTAAATTCAAGTGTTGCTAAAGAAATTTTTTTTTACGATTGTCTTGAATTTCCATTTAAAAAAAAATATTTTCCTCACAGAGTCATCAGTTAATTAGTCTCACTGGGTATCCTAACATTTGATCAATCTTAAATTTGTAAAAAAGTTGCAACATATTTTTACAAGTGTTGTAATCTTGAGTGGGAACAATGGTCTTTGTAGTCCTGTACTTCATCAGTGCCTGTGCTCAGTGTTTGCTCCTTCTCCAAAGTCACAACAGCTCGTAATCTACTTTACTGTGTAATAAAACACCATGAGAGAGATTGCTTGTGGATGTCAGCTGGTGATCAGCTCTTGCCCTAAAGCATGAAGATTGATGGCCCTTGTAATTTTTTTTTTCCTGAGTTAGTGTAAGCACAGATGTTATTTGCTATTATTTGTTACCACAGTTATTTATGGGCCATGCTTCCAGCTGCAAGTCTACAATTCTTGAATAAGAAACTTAAGCACTTCATCCTACCCCATCTACTTGGAGTTGTTATGAAATCTCATCTACTTCTTGATTTTTAAGTGGTAAGTCAATCTATAAAGATCACACTGTTGCAACAGAATTTTTATTTTATGTATGTTTCATTTAGGTGTTTGAGATCTTTCTGACCAAATACCTCTCAAGGACTTTCAACTCTGCGTCGTAGAACATGATAAACATTTTCTGATAGGTTTCTTCTTAGTTCACCACTATCTCAGTTTCTTAGGATTTGCAGTGTGATACTTATGTCACAGTGTCATCTGAAGAACAAAGAGTGATAACTCACCCATGTTGCATTTGAGTGGGGATTAACCAAATTTTGACACCTTTCCATTTTGAATTGATACTGAAAATACGAAATACACCTAAACATTAAATGAGAGAAGGATTTGGTAGCTTTCTTATGGATAAACAATTTTAGCCATTTCAATTGTTTAATTAAAAGTCCTTATCTCACAAAAGAAAATTTGTGATTCTAAAGCACCAAATATCATGTGAAGAAATAAATTTAGAGAAAGCAATACAGAGTTGTATACTTAGCTGTATAATAGTCTAAACATTCTAAACAGTCTGAATGCCTGTAACTCCAGATATTTTACTTTCAATAAGGTACAGTTTCTGCCCTGGAACAATTGCTTATTATCTGGAAAGACTAAGAGATTACAGAGTTAAAAGCAAAAAATGAATCTTAAGACATTTGACATGACTTGCTCAAGGTCAGTCTTGGAACAGATGAGCTAAAAATAGAAATCGAGTATCCTGAATCTGACTCCAGTGTCCTACTGTTCTTATCAAAGAGTACAGAGAATACCAAATGTTTATAAAACAAATCAAAGACTTCCAAAACCATGTTAAAAACCACTGAAAACAACGATTCTTTTTAATTCATGTATTTATTTCATCCAGTGGGTATTTAAATTAATGTTGAACCTTCTATATTACTACATGAAGCACGCATGGAAATATGCCAGCAACTGTCAGTCTTATGAGAGTTTTTTCCTTTTCAGGTTTTGTTTAATCCTTTCAAGGTCAAAAATCCTCAAGAGACTTAGAATTCTAGAGAGCTGTATTTTATCACTTCTAATATTCCTTCTGCCCTTTTTTTAGATAACCACCAAAAGCATAAAGAATTTAGGTTTTTCACTGAAAAACATTGGCTCAAATAGAGAGCGCTGAAATGTCTTGTGTCTGTATCGATATTGTGTTACCAGTTACTGTGTTAGATTATTAATAATTGTAACCAATTTTTCACCATTTTATGACATTAACTTCTATGAAACGAGTACAGCTAATTCAGGATATGTGATAAGAAAAACCATCACAGAAAACTATTAAGCACTCTGCATAAAGCGATCTAAGGAATAGAACCAATCCAGAGAAATATGTGTGTGTGAAACAATTCCATGCCCTCATGCCGCACTATAGCCATATTAATAAAAACTTGTGGGGAAAATCCTGTCCCTGCAGAAACGAAAGGCAAAACTCCCATGGGTCTTGACACCCACTGGGCGCAGAATATCTGGATCGATATGCATTTCCTTTCCAGATACATTTTCTATAAATCGGAATTTGGATATCATTTGTTATCAATAGATAAGAAATATATCAATAGTACCCGATAATGACGTATTTCTATATTTATAGGTCTATAATGAAGAACAAAAAAGATTACATTATCATATGTAATATTTTTAAATAAAATCACTATTACCTCTTTAAGGGGAAGCCTGCTCTTTAACCAATTATTTTCAAAATTTTTGTAGTTGGATGATCTATTTTTCTCATAATACATAAAATAATTTTGAAACTTCTGCAGATTCAGAACTCTCTTTTGCTGACAATTATTTGTCCTCTGCTCTTTCAAATAACAGTCACACCAATAGAAATGAAAATACTGTCTCTTTTGCTTTTTTCACAGAAAAATACTTGAGGACCAGCTAATTAGTAAGAAAGAAACTGAGATCAAAAGGAAAGAAAAGCTGTCATTCTAAATCCAGGTTTCTGTTTTGCTCTACCCTGGGGAAAAAAAAAAAAAGAAAAAGAAGGAAAAAAGAGAGGGATAAAATCGCCTAAATTGTAGACCCTACAGGATATGGGCTAGTGGAAAAAAGGATGATTATCCAAAACTATGGAACAACTCTCATGTGAGGAAATTTTAAATATTTTTTTTAGCTTGGAGAGAATATATTTGAGGAGGGAAGTGGTGGATTTTTATAAAACTGAATGGTATGAACAAAATTAGTTGAGAAAGGTTTGCAGTTTCTTATAACACAGCATCAAATAAAGAAAGTAATAGGATAATTTTATGCATAAATTTGACCACATATGTAAGTCTCCTGCTAGTACTTCATCCAACTGTGAATGCTATTACGGGAGGGAACCTGGAGATTCTCTTTTAATCATAGCCTACTAGCATGTGTGCAAGAACCAGATAAAGAAGAATATGAGAGACCTGGCTTCTCTTCATTTGATTTCTGGTCCCTATCACAAAGTGAACACACGACAGCAATGCATAAGCAGCTGTATGAAAAGTTGAAAAGACTTCTTTATACAACAAGAATTGAACAGGAGATGACTTGTGACCCTAGAGCACAGTCCATTTCAGACAGTCCTGTCAGTGTAAAGTGCTGCTCCTTGCTCTGTTAACTTGATAGAGTTAATTGAGCGCAGAGAGAACAGATTCAAGGTTTTTGCTTGCTAACATTCCACTGTTAAAACTCAACAGGTGACAAGGAAATTATTTAGGCAAGTGAGGTACTGATGAGAAAGAAATCAAGAACAATGACTCCCTCTGGTAGCTCAGCTATCAGGAATTTTATGCATGGGCCATTGGACAAAATTTGCCTTACTAGACTTTAATCCTTTAGTCTTTAAAAAAATACCAGAAAGATTCTTTTAATTGGGGGAAGAAAACCCCAAAAAACAAACCCCTTTTCCCCCTGAACTACCACCAACAAGAACACAAATTACATCACAACCCATCACCCCCTACACACTCCTCTGTGACAGTTTTCTTTCCTTTCAACTTTCAGAGCCTATACCTCTGCTGCCATTTTGCACATAAGAAGACAGACACAAATAAAGTTTAAGCTGTTTATAGAAAGAATTGCTGAGTATATGCATTATTAATCTCCAATTATTTTTAATCACGGCATATAAAAATGAGAATTTGTTAGCAGACATCACATGATCTAATTTTGTGCTGGTAACTTTTCAAGATGCTTAGGAAGCAACAGAAAAAAAAGTAATGTAAATGGTGCACTAAAACTTTCTGTATTTTCTAGATGAATACTATGAAAATATGTTCTCTTTAAAGTTTGAAAGTTTTACTTGCTAGGAAACTAATTTGCAGATCTGTTCATTTAAAGACATTTTATATTACTAAAAATTTAATATTTGCATCTGTGATTTTTTTCTTCTACATCACCTACTTCACAGTATTATATTTATGGACTGTGAGCTCACCATGAGCTTAAAAACGCCTCATATGAATCTAATTAAATGACACTCAAAGTTCCATACCTTGACTTCAGGTTGCTACAGTAATAGCAGCACTATCATTTGTGTTTATGTCACACCTTCTATTCTAAATCGTCATATCAGTTATCCAAAATTTCCTTATCCCTTCAGTTTGAAGATAAAATGTATCAGAAATAAGCCACCCAAATATTTTTCTGCTTTTTATGTTAACCAAAATCCATTTAAGGACTGCAAGACAACTGAAAGAAAAGCAACTGCCCCATAGTCTGTGTACTTGTTCCTGGCAATCTTTAATTTAAAACTACACTAATTTATAAATGTAGTGAAATAATAGATAATAAAAATATGTTTTATGGGAGACTGCTCTTTGGTGATCTAATGGAAACATCTTTTTTTTCCTTAGTACAAGAATATGAGAATATCTTTCTCTTGTTTGAGGAGGTTTTTTCTGTTTCTCTCGTTGGTTATTTTTGACAGCTGGTTTTATGAATTTAAATTAAGACTCTCAATGCAACAACTTTTCCATGTAGCGTAGAATTCTTGGTAGTGTAGTAGAAAATATTGAAAGAGATGGAGTAGCAGGAGCAGAGGCTTATGTAGGCCTTTCTGAGATGAGACTCATAGTTCGTTTCCAGAGCGGAGAGAACGTATTTAGGGCTGCCATTTTATGAAAAGTGAGGGGGAAAAATAATTTTAACAAGTTTTAAAACCTCTAAAGGATTGTGCGTAAGGATTTTTCCTTCTCAATAGATATTGTTTATAGTTTGCTGAACATTGGAAACTTGCACTTCTCACAGCACAACCCCAGACTGTCACATTTCACTACAGCCTTACATATTGTTTGGTCTTGCTTGGTTTCACAGGCAGCAGTTAAAACCCTGCCTGTTGTTCTGCTAGCTTTAGCTGACTGAAAATTCTCTGCCTTGTTCTTTTTTTTTCCTTTTGCCGAACATCTTTTGTAACACAGATGTCAGAATTACCACCCAGTGAAAAAGATGTGTGGCAGTGATGTGTCACAACTGTCAAGGCACAGAGATGTTGTGCAGAGCAGATGCACTGTTATGTTGCACTATGTAGGTTATCTGTCTGAAGTATTAATTGTTCAGGATCCATATTCTGCTGTCATGGATTTACTGATTTGCAGGTAACCATATAAATATATCCTAATTGCCTACCAGTGCTAAGTTGCTGAAACACAACACTCAGGTATTTCAGTGCGAATGAAATCTCAGCAGGGAAAATTCATTACCAAGTAACACTTCCCTTTAGCCACTGAAAACAGTTCCTACTCCCCATCAACCTCGGTAGCATGGAACCATCTTAACACATTCATACATATTGCCCTCATCCTCTCCATAGGCTGCACTTCCCTCAGGAATATCCACCTGCTCCTACAGGGAGTCCTCCACAGGCTGCAGTGTAAAGTACCTGCTCTGGTGTGGCACTCTCCCCAGGCTGCATGAAAATACCAACTCCTCCGTGATTGTCTTCCAGGAGCTGCAGGAGAGTCCCTGCTCAGGCACCTGGAGCACCTCCTTCCCCTCCTTCTTCACTGATCTTGGTGTCTGCATCCTTGTTTGTCACAGTCTTTTTCCTCACTTTACCAAGCAGCATTTTGCTTTTTCTTGAATACATTTCCAGAAAGGTGCCAGCATCCTGACTGTGGGGCTCAGCCATGTCCTCCAGAGTATCTGTTGGAGCTGACTGGAACAGGCTGAGCCCTTGCAGACCCACTCCCTCACCAACTCCACCAAGCCCTTGACACGTACAGACAATACAATGTCTAGTGGTTTCTAAACAATTGTATTTTCTCATATTACCCAGAGTCTACAGTTTTAAGTTACTTAATTAATCCAAACACCATCTTCAACTTTGCTGATTTTTATTTACTAACTTTTCATTTTGCGCTCGTTGAATATTTTGACTAATAATCAGTTACATATCAGGTAATATTTGATACACAATATTTTGACATTTGGTACAATAAACATGGAAGAAGTGTTGCTGCCTATCTGAACAAAATACTTTTTAAAAATAAACACCAACTGAATTTTTGACAATGTATCTTTATTTTTTTGAAAAACAGTATTTCACTCCAAGATTATTTTTAAAATCTGAGCAATCTAGAGTGCTCTATCAATAAGATGAAAATTGTAAAAATATTGGAGATTAGGTTTATGTAGAAGTGGAAACATTTCATTAAAAAAGGTCTACTACAATGTCTATTTTTGTAAATGAAAAAAAGTTTTATTTTTGTCATTTGGAATTTTCTCTTTAATTAAATGAAAATGTTTTAACTGAAGCTTCTGATTTTTATATATATATAGATTGAGAGTGAGATCCATTTCTATGCAAAACAAATTTTAAAGAAGAGTGCCCAGATTCTTGGTTTTAAAAATGGCAGAAAAATATAATTATGAGGTGACAGAAATTTTATTTATTATGTAAAATATGTTTACTGAGATAGATGTGGAAAGTTTAAATTCTGCAACAGAACTATTCATTAAGTACCTCACAAGTGATCGATCTCAGTGACAATGCAGAGATTCTTTATATTTAACAAATCAGAATACTTATGTTTGATTCTGATTTCATGATTAGGTGGTTAATGCATAACTTATATAATGACTACAACATACAATGCCTGTTTCCTCAGCTGTGACCCTCAATTAAAGCATAAATGTTGAGTTAATACATGCAAAACCACTTGCATGCTGCTAATATTTTCACTTTAAGAATGAAAGAAAATAGATGCTACTGACTTTCCCTAATTCTGGAGTAGTCACCATTCAGACATGTACTGTTGGCTTCTCTAGCTCCTGTCGGGGTCTTTTTTGAAAAGGACTTTGTGAACACACTGAAATGATAATTAAAACCCTGAAGGCAAACAGTGAGCACTTCACCGACACATAAACACACTCACTTCCCTCCTCGTCCCATTGTCTCTCAGAGGACAAGTGTTGCACTGCTTACTGCCCAGACCAGCAAAGGTTTCAACCAAGTAAACAGGCAATGGAACTATGAGCACTTTCCTTTGTTAAAAAACATTTAGTAGCTTCTTCACTCTTGGAACCTGAAACACCATGTTATATATGAATTTTCAAGTGTTCTGCTTTTCTGGGTTTTCTAAGACCCAATCTGCTTCAGTTTTCAATAACTTTGTTCTTTTTCTAATTCTTACTTCTGTCTTTTCATTGAGACCTTTTTGTTTCTCTGTCTGTATCTTCCTTGTATTTGAGCAGTTCAGATATGGCTGCTCACCATGAGGACCTAACACTCAGGCTATTCCTATACTATGAAATAAACTTAAATGCAGTCTTAACACCAGAATGGAAATTAATCTGATTTTCACTCCAAACTCACAAACATGCCTCCAATGAATATCTTACTGGTGGAAAAACACAGGAGGTAGGCTGAACCCTCACTTTTCACAGCACTAGGGATATCAGATAGCTGGGTAAAAGGTGAGATTTTAGCATGTTTTTCCTTTAGATATCTAAGCTATTAGATAATAGCATTGCTGAAAGGCTATAGCAGACATTTTGAATCCACAGACTGTGTGCACAGTATCCCACATCACTAAATACAAATGTCTATGATACAAGGTTAGGAATGGAGAAACATATGCTATATTCTCAGGTTTTCGCCACGTAAGAGGAAGGAAAAATCTTTAACCTTCTTTATATTATTTTACCATTTTTAGGAGGGAAAGTTCCTCATCTGTGAATTAAGTGTGCTTATATTTTTTTCAGAGGAGTAGTTTTAAATATTTTGTCTCCATCCCACAACTCCTGACAAAGCCAGCGCCTTTAGACAGTTCTTGTCACTGTATAACAGTATCTGTGTTTAGAACAGATTAAGAGCTGAATGTTGTTTGTAGTGCTTTAAACATGTCTTATGAAATTTTCAAATTACAGCCGTCTCATTGTCAAGATTCATGGTGATAGGAGGGGGTGTCTAGAGTTTTCTCATAATTTTAGTTCCTATGGGCAATGTCTAAGATCATGATGATACAGAATCGAGCATATCAAATGACAGCAAGCTTGGAAGTTAGAGAAATTGTGATTATGTGCCAGAGGCATGAACTCTAGCTCCACTGTAATTGTCACTGTGATCTACTGAAGTGAAAATAAAATGCATTGAATGGTGTTTTTCTCAATTAGCAGTATCACTGCACGATGTTTAGAATATTTAACGACTTCAGCAGGATGACAGCAGACACAGCTTCATCATACATAAATGGAAGAGTTGTAATATGCTCAGACACAAATGTATATAACACAGCTGGGGATTGCTCAATTTGTAACCTGCATTTCTCAGCATTTCCTTACACCACTAGAGCCAAACAAAGCCTTCCCCAGGGATAAAATCCAGGCAGCACTTCTAAATGGCACGCTGTCACATATGTCAAGCTCTCCCATGGCTTAAATCTGCCCTAGGCTCAACAGCAGATATCACTCAGCAAAACACTGAACTATTTCTTCACTACAATCCTATTTGTAATGATTACTTTATTGAGACCTTATGAAAACGTTCTCCTTAACTTTACCCAAAATATCTATGAAATGTTTAGTTTACTGATTTCTTTACTATCAGTGGCAGAATGAAAACTTTCCAGAAAGACTTAAAATAAAATAAGTATTCTGAAGATTCTTCCTTATTGGAACATATTCTTGCTGTATTAGTTTCATCATGATGCTGAACATCACTTTCCTCACCACTAAGATATATACTGAATGATCATATCTCATTTTCAAAATGTTCACTATCAATATCATCACACCTGATGTCAGAAGTCATAATGTTAAATTAGATTTTTTTACTGAAATTTGTTACTGAAATTTCATTTTTTAACTCCTACTGATTTGATTTTTTTCTTTATCCATCTGTATTTGATGTCATCAAGAATATGTGTACTCTAATGGAATCTTGGTTTTCAGTACTTGTAAGAGAAGAAAACCATTCTAAAATGATTATACTTATCTTGATGTTTACCAGGGATTGAGTATGAAAACAAAAAGAAATAAAGTCTATGTATAGTATATATATCACGGAAAATAAGCAGTATTGCAAATGCAAGCAAGTAATTTGTACGTGAGGAGAGACAATTCTGTCTTATTTCCTATTGTTTCCTTTCAAAAGTATTTTGATGATGAACCCTTTCCTCCGTTATTTATGATGGCACTTCATGCCCAGCCTGACTGAGAATAACTTTCATGTATATGGTAACTGGTCAGCAACTGTTTCTTTGTTAAGGTCTGCAATAAGATGGACAGGTATTAGCCTAAGTTCGTCCCTGTTCTTTAACAATTTGTAGAGTTCCATAAGATATCCCATCAGATGAGTGGAATGAAACAGCTTACACTGCCATGTATGTTGGAAAGGTGAAATCAGTTTAGAATCATGCTCCTGCAGCTGTCAGTTCTGAATAGCCAAAAATGGAAAAGGAAGATTTGACACAGGTGAATAATCAAGTGGATCTTCTTTTTAACAATATGCCTTAGGTGCCAAATTTCAATACATCCACCACAGCCAGTACGCTTAGCTTTTCAGAAAGGAAAAGAGAGAAAATTTTAAACTGCCTTAACAAAAGAAAATACTGGTAGACTACAAATCTAAATAAGTAAAAAAAGTTAAAAAAAAAAAAAAAANAAAAAAAAAAAAAAGTAAAATCACACTGAAAAGAGAGTTGCAACTGTCTTAAGAGACCAAAAATGTGATGATACTTATGTTATGTTGCTACAGGTTAATTACTGGTGATGTTTTATAAGGCTGAAAGATAATGGCCATCTCAAAACTTGACAATCTCAGCACACAAACAATTTGTCTTATGTTTGTCCATGATGTCTGGAACAGATGTTTGCTAGCAAAGAAGCAGTGCTAAAATTTGATGGATTGTAATATATGTACAGACGATATGTATGTGTGCATCTCTATAGACAAAAAATTTCATTCTGTATGATCTTTGAGGCGTTTTGGGGGATAAATAGACAGCTCTGAAAAACTGCAAATTTTGTTCTCCTAAAGCCTATTTTTCACTTACATCTAGTAGATTTTCTTCTGCAATAAATTCTTCTCAAAACATGATTTTAAATATGATCCTGTTTAACCCTCGTTCATTTATTAAGATGCAAATTAGAAAGCACTACCAAAATATTTTTAACAGATGTAAATAATACACAATACAAGTGTAGGTGGTTTCTAAGAGCTGGCTTTGACTACAAGTTTTCATATGAAATTAAATGGCATTTACCTTTATTTGCAAATAAATGTTCCAAAATTTAGGAAATTATCTCAGTACATTATATATGAATCAAATCACATTTCAAGAGTGAATTATGATAATTTACCCTTCATAAAATATAATCAACATCAACTAATATTCTGTAACATAATTTTAGTAAAAAAATTCTTGTTTGCACTATTGTAAACTGCCAGTATACTAAAAGGGAAAATTGTCTTGCTCTTCTATAAGGAGAGTGAATCAGAAGGAGCATAATCCTACATTACAGTGACTTAGATGTTCTTCTATACTGTTACAGGAAGCTAGTTACCAGCCTTTGCTTCTAGGAGTGTTTAGGAATTTTACATTACTATGTTATGTCTTACAAAAAGTAAAAGAATTAGTAAAATCAAAATATAGGAAGGAAAAACAATCTTATTTTTCCAGTTATGATACTTATTCATACAGAGTTAAAGCTGTCTTTTTTCTTCTTTCTCTGTAGGCCTCTGACCTGTATTTCCGGCTACAGTGTTTCAGCCTCTAGGGATGCTCAAGATTTCTATGTTGGGCTTCACTGAAAAAGCCAACGTTCTTGTTATTTTAATTTTTGTTTCTGATGCCGAAGAAAATCCAGATAATGACAACGGGAATATTTTGCTGCCCTGTCAATCAAACTTGTCTGAGGCTTGCTTTGGGGAGAAAGAAATCAAACAAACAGACAGATACTTTGAATAAAGTCTAAGGTCTCAACCAATCTGCTGTGATTTGAAATTAACTATGTATATAAATGTTGTATTAAAACATGACATCAGTTCTGACAAGTCTTGCTGGGGAGAAGATGCATGAAGGTATAACACCCAATTTTCCGCTCTGTCATTCTGCCATAGTGTACCATTCGCACGGCAGACAGAGCCAACTAAAGGGAACAGCTTTCGCTGAATGGTTACGTGTGGCACAAATCCTTTATACGAACCTAATTCCAATGACAATTTGACGCTAAAGTGGTAGACATTTACACAGAAATTGTAGCTGTCGATGGGAGTTCTTTTCCGAAGTCTGTCATAGAGAAAGTAACCTACATTGTAAATCAGAGAAGAAACTATAGGGTAGAAGAAATTTTGTCAAATGTTTTGGTTGTGCAGACAGGAAATTATAAAAATAACTGACAATCCTTTGGCTTTAAAATCATTAATAATTATTTTGATTAGAATTAGATCAGAGACAATTAGTGACATTTTTAGGGTTTTTTATTTTCTTTCTCTACCACGAGAAATAAAAACTTGAACGTCGGTCTCCATCCTCAAACCCTGAAATATTAAATTAGCAGCTTTGGAGACCAGTTATTTGGAATGTGGTTCCATCAGGTTCAGGTTCCTAGTGTTATGAACATAGAATTTTCTATATAAAAGAGAACATGTTGAATATGAGAGATCTAAAATCAGTGGGAGGTGTTCACATTGCCTAACATGCACACATAGATGGGACTCACTTGGTGGGATGACCTTGGCTGGATGTCAGGTACGCACCAAGGTGTTCTATCACTAGCACCCTCAGCAGGACAAGGAGGGAAGAAAGGAACATGGAAAAAGTCTCCTCCCCACTTTCGTCCTAATTCTTAGCTTTAATTGTTGAGCGGACACCATATGGTCCAGAGTATCCCTCTGGTCAGTGTGAGTCAGCTGTGGTGGCTCTGTCCCCTCCCAAGATCTTCTCCACTGCCAATGTGGGACAATGGGGAATGTTGTAGAGACAGTGATGATGCTGTGCCAGTGCTGCACAGCAGTAGCCAAAGCACTGGGGTGTTACCAAAGCCTTTCCAGCTACCAATGCAAAGCACAGCACTACGAGGTCTGCCGTGAGGAAGTTTAACTCCTTCGCTGCCAGACCAAATATACTCAGCTTTAAAGTGACAGAGAGAATTCTGTTCCCATTTAAGAATCTGAAGTGTCTCCATACAAGTGTGGTGTTTTTCTGTACCTAACGTGATTTAGGTATGTAAGCTCTCAAAAACGTGAATGAGCGTCCATTGGTGGAGTCTAAAGAGTAATTCTGATGATTCTAAAGTAGACGTACAATGTTTGATTAATTTGCCTAAAAAGGGGAATCCTTGAGGTATCCTAGTTGTCTTTACGAGTTCCAGCTGCTCCAGAACATCACTCCAGGTGACTTGCAGGGCCTGTATCACTCAAGTGAATATCTTTCAGGTATCTTAGGGTAAAAACAATGGCTACACTGATGTATAGACAAACAAACCTAAAGCACAGTGTCTGGTTGTGATGAATTCATTTTTTGTGCAGCACTGACTGTAAGTCTGTAAGTGCTGCCTAAAAATTGCCTCTAGTGTTATTTGAAGTTGCTTTAGATTATCTGAGAAAACAGATCAGAGATCCATGCCTCCATGAAAATGGAGCTGGAGGCCAGTGAAGATAGTCTAGGACTCAAACAGCACTTGCCATATTTCATTAGACAAGTGAATTAAGTCCCAGAAGTCTACTGCCTATACTGGAAATTTGTACACATAATTCACATGTAGACACCACCCATGATCATTCAGGAATATGAAAACATATCACAGTTGCCATGTGACTGCTGTTTAATTAAGGTATATCTAAATAATAGTATAATTAGTCAAAAGACACATAATCAATACATTGTCAACATCCCTGTTTTCAATGTGCATTCAACTGTAAATGTATACGGATACTGCATTTTCTTGTCCACGGGAAATATTTTATGCAACACTTCAGGGGCTGTAATTTCATTAATGAGGTTAGGATCTTAGAGTCTAAGACATTCTTCAGATCTAATGCTACCAGTGATTGATGAATCTGTATTGAGAAACAGAACTTCGTGCTGGCGAACCTCACCACGGACAGGAATTCTGTGTAACACGCTGTGTGTTGAATGAAGGTGGGCTCATCCACTGCTTCAACACCTGGGGTTCCTCACATCAGAAGGGGCAGAAGATTGCTATCAACTTTTTATACTTTCCATCCTTTATGCAATAAATATTATGATGAGCCTTGAATACTCCTTGCTTTCTCACATTTCAAAAGAACCAGCACTTCCTGAGTAGAAAACACACACTGGTTCGTGAAAAGTTAAATTAAATTGTCTAAATCTGGGATAGCATTCAATTGTAATGATAAGATTCTGGACACAGAATCATAGATTCATAGAACAACTTCAGTTGGAAGGGACCTTTAAAGGTCGTCTAGACCATGAAACACATTTAGAGTGCCATTACATGTTTAGCAGGTTATTATTCTGCCAGTCATCTGTTTGGTTGTCTGGAAGACAATGGGTTTCCTATACAGTCTTTATTAACTCCACATAGATGCCCTAGAGCTCCTCAGTGGGATAAATACCTTTACATGAGCAACAGAATTAAGGTTATAATGGTTTGATAACCCAAAACTCCTTCTACAGCTTGCAAAAAGATACTGGTATCTCTCCCAGAGATCAATTCATCTGCCCTTTCTTATGCAGAGAATTGTCCTTGGAGGTTATTACAAAGTGAGATGAGACCAGAGTGACTAATTAAGACTTGTATGCCTTTTAGATACCTAAAGTAGGGCAGATGAATCCCAAATATATATAACTAAATTAGAAGGCTAGTCTACATTGACTCTCATACAGGCAATGCAGAAAGACTGATTCCTCCAAAGAGCTACTTGGAGCAGGCATCTAATTTAAGTGCTCTGTACACAGAATATCTTCTCATCCTTTGCTAATTACAGAGAAAACCTCAGGACTTTTACTCTCTCTGTCCTATTTTCTCTCATTTTATTAGGCAAAAAGAAAATAAAAATGTCAGGGGGATGCAGACTTATCAAAAAGTAACGAGAGATGTTGTGACTGTGTAGCTTGAATGTGGTATGAAGGAACTAAGGACGTGATCTGGATTTGAATTATAAACTATACAACTTTAATAGCTTTCTGTAATTTTCAGGATGTGATCCCTAAGCTGATAAGAGCATTTGCAACATGAATAATATTGCTGTCTCTGATTTTCGACCAGAATTTCCACCTCAAGAATTGTTTAAAATTTTGTTGAAGCTGATACACTGTTAAACAAAGTTATTGAGAAAATGGTATTTTCAGTCAAACAATGATATTATCAGAAAATAATCAAAGAAGAACAGCCAATAAGAAGAAATTGTAACCTATAATTTTGTAATTAACTTCTCTTGTAGATAATTTATTATTTAAAGATTGAGGCAAGATTCTCTTAGATTTTAAAATAATGTAATAAACAAGTGAGATACATATTATATCTCAAATAAGTTGGTCCTGATCACTGTAATTCTTACATGCCTTATATATTTATAGAATAAATGTTTCTAATTCATATAGAAAGAATATCTTCTAAAAGAATTGTATGTGACAAAGGGAACTTACTAGGCATACCACAACTGACCACAGAGATGTTAAATGAGGGAAAATTTCTTCACAAAAAATATTATCAAGCATTGGAACATGTTGCCCAGGGAAGGAGCGGAATCACCATTCCTGGAGGTAGTTACTAGATGTGACACTTAGGGATGTGGTTTAGTGGTGGACTTCACAGAGCTGGGCTAATGGCTGGACTTGTTCATCTTAGAGGTCTTTCCAACCTAAATAATTCTATGATTCTATAAATTGAAAACAAAATCATAGAAGTGTTACCGCCTAATTCAGATTATACTTTTTCACGCTAAATTCCAGTGCTTCTGGCTCGGAAAAAAACCCAAATATCCCAATGTATATTTTTCTTGTATGAAAAATATATGCCTGAATCATTATTTGTCTTTTTCCATTCACATTCTAAATAATTTTACTATTGATTATTTATTTACTGTTATTCCCAAATTCAAGCCTACTTATTAAATATTAAAGGCATTCTACAATGTTGAGCTTATCGCAATGAAATATGAAATAGTAAAAGGGTTATTTGATATTTACCGAGTCTGACCATTTACGTAATTTCAAATATGAAACAAAAACTTTTGTATCACACTGGGATCTATTTCTGTTTCTGTCAGAATAGCTGTAACATGGCAGTGAAACTTCAGCTTCTAAACCAAGTGTCTGCCAAAGCAAGATATTTAATTTGCATGCATGACACAAGAGAAGAGGAAATTAATTTGGCTGAATACAATCAATACATATATAATGGCAAACAACAGTCGGAATAAATCTTACTATTTTTATACCTCCAGGGTGTAATCCAGACAGCTGTAATTAAGCACAGATCTCCTCTTCTAAGGGTTTTGAAAACAGGTAGAATGTATTATAAACCTCCATTCATTTGCGGTTCAATCTGCTTGGTCTCAGGCACATATAAATCTCTGCTGCTAAATATAAGAGTACTTGCAAAAGCAAGTATTTGTATTCTTGATTATTTCCATAATTTAATTGTTTTTTTTTTTCCATGGCTCTATTTTATTTCATTTTGTCCAAAAAAATCTGCAATAGAGGGAGCAGCCACTGAGCAGTACAGACCCCAACCTGGTCTGCCTTTAGACCTCTGAGCTGGGGATTTGTTCCTAACACTGTTTATTTACGAGCACAGATATTGTAAATTTATATATAAATTGCATTTAAAAACACTCACACAGGCCACAGCATATACATCGAAACACTTTGTAGCAGCTCCCAGGGTCAGGGAGCAAAAAGAGTGGGCTGCTCTCTGAGAGTAGATGAGCCAAGGGTGTCCCAAGGTGTGAAGAACAGTACCCTCACCAAGTAATGCAGTCCCACAGACCCTGAGCAAGAGTCACTAAGCAAGTCTGGCCACACCAAACTCAATCAGGCAAAAGGCTAGATGGCCAGAAAAGTCCAGAACAATGAGACAGATCTGAGGATGAAGGCAAGAAATCAGGCCAGCGAGTCAAGAGCAAGACCGGGACCAGCACGATACATAGACAGACACAGGCATCTCTGCGACACAGCGTAGGCAAGGATAGGGCCCGAACTTGAATGAAGCTGAAAGGAGTAAGATTCTTCTCACAACATTTTCCCACAAAGCTTTCCTCATGGCAGCCTGCTTCCACGCTGCACAGCAGCGCCGGATCAGTGCTGGCTTGAGCACTAGCAGCTGAGCCCCCAGTACAGAGCCCAGGGCTCTGACACTTGGTACTTAATTCTGCAATTTGAAGCTCAGCTGAAACCAATGATAGCCTCGGGGTGTCAGCTTTGGCTGCTCTTGCTTACTTATGTGCCCAACAGCACTTGTGGCCACATGGCCGTAAAGCAAACCATATAATACGGCTTTGATACACAAGTAGAATATGGAAGCTATTAATGAATCCATTCATAGGAGAGTCTGTAACTAAAATAAGGTGAAACACGTATCAATGCCTTGTGCACACCTCATCGTCTCCTCTCAGAATGAAGGGAGACTAAAATTACTGGTTTAAGTGTCGACATCTGTTCCACTGACCATGGAGGATTAACCCACTTGCCCGCAGGGCAAAAACAGAGGAAGATATGAGAAAAACCTTGCGGCTTGAGATGAAAGCGATACCACTTACAAGTTGCCGTCACAGGCAAAACAGACTTGATTGGAGGAAATTTAATTTAATTTACTGAATATTAAAATAGATTTGAGTAGTGAGAAACAAAGATAAAAGATTAAAGCACCTTCACTCCCACCTTTTCTCAAGCTCACCTTCACTCCTTCATTTCCAGCTCCTCTAAGCTGCCCACATCCCCAGCAGTGCTCTCCTCACCACCCTGCAGTGTTTGCCCTTTCTTAAATACTTTTTAACCAATGTGCCATCTTGTCTGCTGGGCTCAGCCTTGCCCTGAGGTGGGTCCACCAGGTGCTGGAAGCATCTGTGTCTGGAATGGGGATTCCCCTTACAGAGGACACCCTTCAGCCCCACCTCTGCCAATGCCTGCACCTGCACCTGCACCACTGCTGTTTGTGTGTAGTCAATGAGTCCTATCTTGGCTCCCCAGCATGTCAGACTCTGCAATGGCTTCTGCAATAGCAGCAAGGTGGACAATGCTGTGGTGTATGATAGTTGAGGAACCTCTATCCAGCAGATTTTTACACAGTTTAACAGCTTGTCTCTTGAAGCACAGATGAATATTCTGATTTGGTGCCACTCTGACAAATTGCCTAGGCTTATCCACCCAAAATCTTAAATATAATGCACTACTAAATAGAAAAATGATGTTTATCGCCTTAGAATTAGAATTTCTATGCATGCCCGGGAAACTTTCAAACTAAACAGAAAGTTATCTAATTAATTTTAATGTCCTCAAGGTAACACAGTGTAGGAAGGTAGACAAATGAATAGATGGCACATGGTATACAAATGAATAGATGAGATTTTGGTAGATTTATCTATATACATATATTATATTAATGGAGATCTCAGTAGACATGCTATTCAAGTTTGTAATAAATTTTAGTCTTCATGTAACAGTTTCGATGATTAATAGCTTTTAATATTTCTATATAGACTTAAATTAGCCTCTTACATTGTGAAAAGAAGAGCATTGTTAAGTCATATGTGCAATAAGATTCCTTCTAATACATGATTCACATCTGTGGAATTTTGCAATATGTTCAGCACCTCCATATGTTGTTGTGGCACCATGCCAGTTACAAATAAGCTTTCTATACAGTGCAGCATTTTCATAGCCACACTTTAAAAATAACCTCAGAGGGGAAAGATAAAACATGGAAATCTGACAGAGAATCTGTCAAATGTCAGCTAGGATTATGGTTGCACAGAACTTCCAAGAGATAACTAGAGGCCTTTTATCTGCTGATTGCATGGCTGACTATAATTTTCAAATCAAAAAGATGGTCCAAATCTGTCTGTCTATGAAAAATATTTTTATGGGTTTCCATAATCAAATTAAATTTAAAAAATGGTAATGCTATCTGGAGGAAAAAATAATACTTTTTGGCATTTGAATGGCAATGGGATGCACAGATAAAAACATGTTTAAATATATGAATTATAGAACAACTAATATATCCAAAATCTCTATACTATCTTTTATCCCACAGGATTCTGTTCATGGGGATTTTCACTATTCATAACATAAATATTCTACCAGTTTTCTTAGGAATGTATTGCAATAAACAGAGCTGAAGTTAAGTTTTCAATGTCTTGTTAATAATCAGTCTAGTACTTGACCTTAAGGTCTTAACAGTATGCCTCATTCAGTTCTCCATTTGTTCATGAAAAGCCGTGCATGGTATTACAACCTATAGGATATGGAGAATGGTGTATGTACTATAAACACATGCTTACAGTTTTCATTACATTTTATTGCTCCAAGTGCTCATTTTGCCCCTTTCAGGAAAAGCAAAAGAAGTGGTGAACTCATTTAACATCAGTCCTGGTACAGACGACTTCCTGCTGTGGAGCAGAAAAAAAAATGAATGAAAGAGGTTAACCCTCTAATGTTTTAAAGTATGTTTGTGTAGTATGGCTTTTCAGGGTTGAAACTAATCAGAACCCATTGTGTAAGTAGCCATCCCAATCTCACTTCATGATCTACACTTACGGCATGAATTGGCTCATCTTCAATGCCACTAACTCATGCTCAAGGCTGGGGTTATGATCCACTGAACAGCTCCTCGTCTACTGGAACTGTGAGCAGATTAAATTTTATGTGCTAAAAGCATAGACAAAACAGATTCATGTCTGCTGAAAAATTAATGGGTTTTTTATATACTGAGACTATTTTGTGAAAAGCATTAAAAATGTTATTCATTCATCTGATCAATGAATTGGACTTTTCAGCTGGACTCAATCTGAATTTTTGAAAGAGTAATGTTCTTTGGGCTTTCTGGAGATAATTGCTATAGAGGACAAAATGCTTTAAATTCTGCAGTAGAACAGGATACATTCAACGTGTTGCCTAAACATATATTGGTTTGCTGTGGTGAGTTAACTTTGGCTGGTTGACAGGTTCTCACCAAGCTGCTCTGTCACTCCCCTTCCTCAGCTGCACAGGGGGGGAAAATATGATGAAAGGCTCATGAGTCGAGATAAGGACGGAGAGAGATCACTCACTGATTAACATCCTGGGCAAGAGAGACTCAACTTGGGGAAAAATCAGTTTAATTTATTGTCAATCAAAGCACAGTAGAATAATAAGCAATAAAACCAAATCCTTAAACCCCTCCCCAGCCCTCCCTTCTTCCTGGGCTCAACTTCATTCCCAATTTCTCCCAACCGACGTGGAGGTACAAAGAATGGGAGTTATGGTCAGTTCATTGCTGTCTTTGCTGTTCCTTCCTCCTCACCCTGCTCCCCTGTTCCAGCATCCGGTTCCACATAGGGGATACATTCCTTTATGAACTTATTCAATGTGAGTCCTTCTCCTGGGCTGCAGTTCTTCCTGAACTGCTCTAGTGTGAGTACTTTCCATAGGGTGCAGTACTTCAGGAACAGCCTCCTAGAGCATGGGGCCCCTTGTGGGGCCACAGATCTTTCCAGAAAACCTGCTCCTGTATGGGCTCCTCTCCACAGGATCACAGGTCCTGCCAAGAGCCTACTTGAGCTCATGTTTCCCACAGGGTCACATCATCTTTCAGTGCATATCCACCTGCTGTGGCATGAGATCCTTCTTAGGCTACAGGTGGCTATTTGCTCTAATGTGGACCTCCATGGCCTGCAGAGAGTAGACCTGCTTCGTTATCGTCTTCATCATGGGCTACAGGGGAGTCTCTGCTCTGGTGCCTGAAGCCTCTTCCCCTTCTTCTTCCCTGACCTCGATGTCTGTAGTTTTCTCTCACATGTTCTCACTCCTCTGTCTTGGGTGCTGTTTTACTGCACTTTTTTGATGTGGGCTTTTTTTTTCCCCCTCTTCTGAAGTATGCTGTCCCAGAGGTGCTACGATCATCACTGATGGGCTCGACCTTGACCAGCAGCAGGTCTGTCTGGGAACTGGTTGGCATTGGCACTACTGGACCTGGGGGAAGCTTCTCACAGAGGCCACTCCTGTAGCCTCCCCATGAACAAAATCTTGCCATGCAAAAGCAATACATTTGCTCAGAAGTTATTAAGGTTCCTAGGAGGATCTTAAACATATTTTCTGGATACTTTTCTTTTGAGATTTTCCTTCTAACTGCAACACTAGACAAATTTAATCATAAAATAAATATGAAATGCATTCAAGAAGATTTAATTCAGGTTTTTCTTTGTACAGCAAGAGAAATTGTAAGATGACTGCTACCCCCTTAACATTTTACAGTAAAATCAGGCCATATATAATCAGACATCAATATTTTGATGTGAAAAGTCAATTATTTGAAGCGAGTTTCCCTTCCCTTAGCATGGAGAAAACTCTCAAATATAAAGGGAAATCAGAGATAAAGTCCAATTCTGAGAGAGTACTATGAAGATGGAATACTGCTTTGCTGACATCCTGAAAGAAAGAACCTAAAATTTTGTATTACTTTAGTTCTTTGGGTTTTTGTTTTTTATTTTTAGAAGAGTTCAATATTCAAGTACCACTGATATTCGCCAAATTTTTAAAAGCTGTACTCCAGTAGAGTGGGAAACTCTTCACCTGTGTTTCTACAGATAAAGTCCTAGAGTTGTCTAAATTTATTTGTAAAACCATTGAAGACTGATAAGTGAACTGATGCATAGAACCCTCATGCATTCATAAACCACATAATTTCTCATTTAAATTTGGAGCTTATCTGATATGTCTAGAGAGCACAGCCACATAAAACGCAGTGTAAATTGATTGGTCTTGTCCTCCCTAAATAGGCTAATTTTCTTCCTGATTCCAAGTGTTAATTTGCACTGTGATAGCTTTAATATGTATTCTGGAAAAGGAAGAAGACAAGAAGGTGCCATTTTTTTTTGATTTAATGTTTTTATTTATTTTTTTTTAATGTATTAACAATTAACAATTACTATTAAGTCTTTCTTGTACTTGGAGAGTCCAAGACCTGGAAACAGGACCCTTGATTTTGTCTCAGACTCTTAAAGTAATATCTCTTAACATGTAATGGTGTTCTAGGATGTTTCAATAAACACTGAATACATGTATGTGGTCAATTGAATGTAGCTTTTCATCCCCTTTTGTAGCCATTTGATTTGAAGATGTTGGCTCTGAAGGTATTTTTTCCTTTAGTGACTACAATAAAGGACGAAAACTACTAGCTCAGATGAAAATACTGTGAGCAACAATGAGTGGAAAAAGTCAAGAAAATGAGTTATTCTGAATAACCGAACAACTTTGCAATTTTGAATGTTGTATTTCATTTTGAAATTTCAGAGAAATTGCAAGTTAACAAACTTGTAGAAGATTAAATCTGTGTTATGGTTTAAACCATAGCTGTCAACTAAACACCACACAGCTGCTCAATCACTCCTCCACCACTGAGATGGGGGAGAGAATCAGAAGAGTAAAAGTGAGATAATTCTTGGGTTGAGATAAAAATAGTTTAATAGGTAAAGCAAAAACCCTTCTCAGAAGAAAAGAAAAGAAGTAATTTATTCACTCCGTCCCATAGGCAGGCAGGTGTTTGGCCTTCGCCAGTAATCCAGGGCTCCATCACACATAGTGGTGACTTAGGAAGACAAATGCCATCACTCTGAATGTCCTCCCCTCCTTCTTCTTTTCCCAGCTTTATATATTGAGAATGTTGTCATATGGTCTGGGATATATCCCTTTGGTCAGTTGGGGGCAGTTGTCCTGGCTATGTCCCCTCCCAAGTTCCCATGTATCTCCAGCCTCCTTGCTGTGAGAGGTGGTGTGAGAAGCAGAAAAGGCCGTGACCCTGTGTCAATACTACTCAGCAATACCGAAACATCCCTATGTTATCAAGGCTTTTTCCAGCACAAACCCAAAACATAGCCCCATACTAGCTACTCTGAAGAAGATTAACTCTACCCCTGTTGAAAAACACCTGGAGTACAATGCAGTCATTGGTCACAGCCAGCATGGCTTCATGAGGTGAAAGTCCTGCTTGTTGATCCTGATTTCCTTCTACAGCAGGGTAACCCACTGAAGGGATCAAGGAAAGCCAGTTGATGTAATCTCTTTGGAATTCTGCAAAGCTTTCAATACTCACAGTCTCTCACAGTATCCTTCTGGACAAAATGCCCAGCAAAGCTGAATAACCATGTTATGCTGAATAACCATGTTATCAGCAACAGACTCACTGGTCAGGCACAGAAGGTCATAGAAAATGGGGTGACATCAGGCTGGTGTCCTGTAACTAATGGGGTTCCACAGGGCTCCATAATCAGCCCAGTTCTCTTCAACATCTTCATTAATGACTTGGACACAGGACTTGAGGTAAGTTTGTAAGTAAGGACTTGTAAGTAAGTTTGCGGACAGCACCAAATTGGGAGGAGCTGTCGACTCCCCCAAAGGCAGAGAGGCCCTGCAGAAAGACCTTGACAAATCAGAGAGTTGGGCCATCACCAACCAAATGACATTTAACAAGGGCAAGTGCTGGATTCTGTACCTGGGATGAAGCAACCCTGGATGCGTGTATATACCAGGGAATGAGAGGCTGGAGAGCAGCGTGGAGGAAAGGGACCTGGGGGTCCTGGTTAGTAACAGGCTGAATATGAGTCAGCAGTGCC
>VZTA01016319.1:65505-190350 GCA_013398855.1 Mohoua ochrocephala | reverse complement strand
CTCTTTGCTGGGAAGTTTGGGAAGTGCATCAATAAGACAGAAGGAGATATGCCTTTGGACTCCAAAATTATTAACAACATGAGTGACTGTATACTTTACAACGTGTCGGGCACGTTTTACTGGACAAAAGTTAAAGTTAACTTCGATAATGTTGGTGCTGGGTACCTGGCTCTGCTACAAGTGGTAAGTGTGACCACCAGAAAGCAATGGGCAAATGTTGCTTGTTCTCACTGAAACCATCAGTTTAAAAGCTCAGGTTAACCTCTGGGCTTTTCTGGGTCTTTCAGCCTTACCCATCAGGACAATGCCTTTCCTCAAGTGTAAATAAATCATATTTTGCATCTTAACTTGGCCTAGAGATATTATGGCAGTTTCTGGGTTTAATTTGAGTTTCTGCTGCATCACTCATACAGTTCTCTGGGAGGTTACTGGGCTATTTAGGTGAATTAAAGACCATTTTGTCAATATTGTAATCCAGAGCAAAGTTCAGTTCCAGAAAAGAAAGCTGTGGCACAGGAAGGACTGTTCATGCAGACAGAGTGCACTGGCCTTCCTGAGCAGCCTGGGATTTCACCATATCCTGCTGGCAAAGAAATGAAGTTGTAGTGCCTTCAGTTTCCCAGCTGAAGTTACGCATGAAGCTGTACTCTTAATTTATGGCCCTCTGCTCACTTTCCATTTTTGAGGAGGACGCTGGTGCCTCTCATTCTGGTTCCTGACCTTGTGTCCACCTCCTAAAACAATGAGTCAGATTGAATCTAACTATGGGCCATGGTGGGGATCAGGTTGCTGACACTGCCCCTAGCCCAGCCTCTCTGGGAAGGTGGCAAGAGCATAGCAAAGAGACTGTTGAGGTTCAAAGATGATGGCAATATTTGAGCTATAAAGGCAGAAGGAAGCCACTTCTACAACTTTTTTCACCATCAAATGCAAAATATGGATAAATGAGTTGTATGCACTGAGATTCACTGTGTTTTGACACAGGATAGCCTAATGGATAGAGCCACAGGAGACTCCATCTTTTCCAGGCTCTGCTGCTGGACTGCTGGGTGATTTCAGACAAATTGCTTTGTGTTGCAATTCCATAGAGCCCTCGTGTAAAGTAGTGATTATGATGATTATTTCCATGGTTCCTAATTTGCTCTGGAGCCAAATGACGACAGGGGCTGGATGTGCACTTGGAGTTGTGTGTTGCACTTTTTGCATGCAGAGTTAAATAAGCTCCCTGCTGCGTCTTTGGACAGGGAGGTTTCTTTCTTGAAACACCTCTGATGGCATTCCTTGATTCTGGGATAAAAAATTGTGTGCTGGGAGCTCAATTCCTTTGTCACGTACAGGATCCACCCTTTGCAATGCAGCAGGGTATTGCCTTCAGCCCCCTCCTGCCCTTCCAAAGGGGCATGAGCCTCTCACAGGTCCCCATCGGATCTGCCAGCCCTTCTCCTCCCCAGGAAGCAAATTTGTTTTTCCCATTTGTGGTTTTCTCTGTCACAGATGCATGGAACAGCTCCATGAAGCAATTTTCCTTTCTCGTAGAAATCCTTGTTCTTATGTGTGCTGTTCCTGGTACACAAACTCTTGAGTTTGAGATCTTCTGTTCTGACCACTGTCCATTGAATCTTTGCTTTCACACCCTCTGGAAAGCAGAAACATTGGAACCACTTTTGGTTCTTTCCATGACATAAACTTGCTGAGAGCAAGAGCTTTTATCTGTTGCATGTAATTATGATATTCAGCTCAGCCGTGTAGGGTAGATTAGTTTGCTTTGAACATCTTTAATTAGATTTTCTGTTCTATATAGTGTTTTCTTTGTCTTTCATTTAAACATTCAATCTAGCTGAACAAGAATTTCCGGGTTTAAAATATTGTGCCTTACCTGAAGTTTCTTAATTCCTCTGATTACATAACAAATGCCTACTTTTTTGGGGGGATAAAACATCCATCAGAGTAGCAGCTATTCCTTCACCATTTCTGTTATAAGACTCAAGCTCCAGCTTTTTGAAAAGTTTAACTTTTCATAAGTTGGCGTTTCCTAAGGAATATCCTGAAGGAGTCTTTTCTAGTCACTTCTGTTGGGATCAGTGGTGGCAGAAGAAACGTAACTGGTTGTAAGGTGGATCTCAGCACACATTTGAAGGGAACGGGCTAATACTCTTTTTCAGCTGAAAATGGACTTGATGACCCTGCAGGTTTCTTTCAAACTCGTGATCCTGTATCGGGTAGGAGAGAAATAGATTTTTCCAGCTGCAAAAGTACGAAAGAAGCGTTACAAACCTAGGCCTGGTCAGGCCGAACAAACTGATTTTAGCAGGAAACAAGCTCAGCTTCTACGGTAGGCTCCTTCTTCACAGAGGAAGAGCAGGAGCCAGATTCCATTAGGGGGTTGATTTTGGCTTTAATCCTGCACCTGGGGCTCTTATGTCTGCTGCCAGCCACAGGCAATGAAGTGAAAAGGTGACACACACAGAGAAGGGGCCCAAACACCTGGATCTCCTTTGCCAGCAGTGTCTGTTTCAGGTGCCCCTTGCCAAATATTCTCCATAAGGGGTCACATTTCACCAGCAAACCCCCGTGGGAAATGCAGGGGCTCAGCTGACAGCCCAGCTCTTCTAGAGAGACAGACACCTCTGTGCATCCCTGTGCACAGCAGGGCAAGGAGGAGATAAGCATTTGGCTTACAACCCTCCAGGATCCAAAACATGAGTGTTTAAGTGCGACTTGTCTTTTGACTGCTGATATTTTCAACTGCCACAGCACAAATCTGAGTGGCTCTGAAGTTCCTTTGGAATGCCTGAATGTCTGGAAATCCAAATGGAAATGGGTAAAACAAATCTGCCTGATGTTCTGTCTTCTTCAGCAGTGTAATTGAAAGCAGTGAAAGTTGCTACTATGGAAACTTTAGGACACACTTCTATCCAGAGGCAAGCTTTCTCACAGTGTAGTTGAGAACTGCATGAAATTCGCCCCAAATATCTTCTGCTCTTTTCCTACCTTGGTTGGAATCCATTGTGTTGTCCTGAAGACGCCACTTTGGGTTAATGAGCCTGAGAAAACATCCATGTGAAGTCAAGTGTCAAGCTCCTCCAGCTAACAAACAGGCTGTCCCAAAACAGGTTAATAAAATAACAGGGGTAACTGATCTGCTCAGTCTACAAGCGAGAGGAATGCCTCATTCATGGGGAGGGAAAGACCTTTATTATCACAACTTTTTGACTTGCAGAAAGAATGATTCACTTTCCTGGTGATTTATAACACTCCTAAAACCCTAATCTATCAGGAAAAAGGTCTTGCTACAACCCAGTGCTTCAGTAATGCTTTTCCTGTATTTCCAATTTGCTTAAAGTATCATAACACCTATGTTCTGTAAGTCTGTATTTGAGCTGATCAAAGAAATATCTTAGATTTCCAGTAGGAGTTTTGCATTTCCCTTGCAGAATCCCTGCCTTCCACCCTGTGATCACCTCCACTTATTTTTTGCAATGTCTTTTGAAATTTCAGCCATCTACTGAAGAATACCCAGGAAACAAGTGCAGCACATGGCTTGTTCGGAAAAGTTCTTAGAATGGACTTAGATTGAATATGTTCAACTTATTATTGAATATGTCCTATTAACTCTTAGTCCCTTTGGGATTCTAGACAAGGAATGGGGAGATAATAGAAGCGCTCCTAGGCCAGCACAGGAAGCAGGAGCTGCAGAGTTAAAGCAATCCCTCATGCCAAGTTTGAAGTCCTGACTGAGCCCATAAATCAGCCACAAAACGGTCGTGAGGCAGTGGTGTCTGTCTAAAGTTACTGAGTTACACGATCTCTTGCACTTCTGCAAACTGCAGTGCCTGGTTTTACTGTCACTGTGGATGCAAAATGTGCAAAAAAATCCGTGGTTTAGCTTTCAGAAATTTCTCTTATCAGCAGTAATGCCTGAAAAAACATTTCAGCAATGTGAAGACCAGTGTTTCAGTCATCAAAAGCAGACATTTTTATTGAACAATTTCCTTTTCTGGGAAAAAAAAAATGGAAAGAGAAAGAGAAAAAGGAAAAGAAAAAGAAAAAGAAGAAAAAGAAAATAAGAGAAAGAAAAAGAAAAAGAAAAAAGAAAAAGAAGAAAAAGAAAAAGAAAAAGAAAAAGAAAAAGAAAAAGAAAAAGAAAAAGAAAAAGAAAAAGAAAAAGAAAAAGAAAAAGAAAAAGAAAAAAAAATAAGAGAGAAAGAGAAAAAGAAAAAAATAACTAAACCTCAAAAGCTTACAGATTTAAAGACTTGCTTTACTTTAGGGCACCATTTGGTTTGAGGGCAGCCAGTGTCATCCCACCTCTCCTCCTCTCCACTAATTTGCTGCATTGCAGCTCTAACCACCAGTGAAATAACAAAATGTAATCCCATCCCAGGATGAGTTTATCGGTAGATAATCTCATCACATGACAGTTTCAGTAGAAAATGGTGTTTCTCTGGATAGCTTCCAGGCAGGATAATATCACAAACACTCCCATGAAGATTTTGTCACTTCCTTATCCAGAGTGTAAGTGGTTACTAATTCCAGATAAATAATTTCTTTTCTCAGTGTTATATTTCTTTCATTCTCAGTATCTTTTACCCTCTGCAGCTGAAGTGTCCAGGGAAGCTTTCCAGATGCCCCACAGATTTGTAATTCTCTTGCTTCTGGACAACTGGGGAAAACAGAAAATCACAGCACTTCGTTCTCTTAATATTTATTTTTGTCAAATCACTTCATCATCCTTTATCACTATAAACCACTGTGCCTTGCAGGAGAGTCTCTCATGTCTGTGGTACACATCGAGGGGCAAAATAGCTGCTCAAGAGAAAAAATTTCCTCCCAAGTGGGAGAAAAGTACAGGCTAAGATCATATCATTTTGTGCCACAGGGAAAGGATTTCTTGTTTCATCCCAGCCACCCTTCCTGAACAGCACTTTGAGCTGAAAGCTCTAATGGCAACAGAAAATCTTTCATCAGATTAGAAAGAGAATGGCAAAAAAGGAAAATATTAGAATATTTAAGGAGTATCAGCGTGACAAGTTCAAATAATTATTTGTTTTAATAAAACTGCTGATAGTTCCTGTAGATACTTTTCATGTAAAGTGGTTTTTAACACACAGCACCATGGAAGGGATTTTCCAAAGGGTTCTGATTTGGGGGAGTGGGCTAATCTCTTTCAAGCAGTAGATAAGAATAGGTGCAACCTTTCAAACCCTATTTTATATATACTTTCATCAGAAATACCATTGATCTCTTGTACATTTTCCCTTGGCTCAATAGCATTCAGAAGGATTTGGGAAGGCAGCATTACCTCCAGGACTTAATATAATAATAGAGAGTTCTAAAACCACTGAATGTGCCCACCTCAGCCTAACTGCCTGGGTTTCTCTTGGTAACCTCTGGCCAAATTCCTGCTAGCATTGTCTGGAATTGTGTGCCTACACAATGGGGCAAAATTCAACTTAAGTGTCAGCAGGATGTAAAAAAATATTTGCTATGGGTCTTACCTGCATGCCAGTGTAAAACCTGATTAAATGTATAAATCTAAAAATGCCTCATTAACTGCTCACATGGACTTTGATTCAAAGTCTAAAACAAGTCAGAAGTCAAATGAGAAACAGCCCTAAGAACCCACATAAAGGCAGTGGGGCTCAGGCCGGAGTCAGACCTAGGCCAGGTGTGCTTGGCATCAGGCTGTGTTTAATAAGAGGCTCATAATGAGATCAAAGAGTCGTGGGTTTGCTACAGAATAGTAAAAATCACTTCTGTGTGTTTCTCCGAGGGGTGCTGTCACTGCCCTTTCTGCATGGAAGGGTCCAGTAGGAGACACTGACTTCTGTGGAATCTTTCCTTCTTTAAACAATTATTTTTAAAAAAAAATTAAACTCTTGACTTCATAAAGCTTAATAAAAAGAAAAACTGAACAGTAAAGCAGATTGAGCTTCCAGGGCCAGGCTCACAGCAGGTGTTGATTGCCTTTTCTTCTTTCGAGTCAGCTGTGATTTATGCAACTCCCTGGGCTTTAATATTGTTGTGATTTGCCCTGGTTTAGAAGAGGGAAGGATTCAAGCTTCAGCAGGATATGGATGGGATCCATCTCACTTGGTCCAAGGCTTGGGCAGGACAACATTCTTTAATGTTATGTGTAGCCATATCTCTTCATTACTTGAAATTTTTAAGGTCAAAACTTCTAAAGATTTAATTGTCATGTTTTCTCTCCTTCTAAAAATCTCTTCTGAAACCCTCTCTTTTATCCCTGCAAGTGCAGAAAATCAAAAAAGATAAATGAGAAAATCCAGGAGAAAACCATTCTGGAATGAATTTAAATATCTAAACGAGCATAAACTCAAGGATACCTATTAGATTGCAAGGCAGGCAATGTATTAATTGTGAAGCACATGCTCAACATTGCATTTCGAAATTTCATCAGAGAGATTGATATCACTTCAGGATGTACTTGTTTAATATGCTTATGTCTTACCTGGGATTTTTTTCAGGCCACATTTAAAGGCTGGATGGACATCATGTATGCAGCAGTGGATTCAAGAGAGGTAAGTCTCTGTGAGGAAATAAATCATTTCCTTTTCCATTGCCTTTTGCAGCACTGCTGATGCTTAACAATAAACACAACAAAATAAAATATATGGAGGTTGCCAGTCTCTGTCTTACTCTGGCTGGGACAGTTGCAGACCCTCATTGTAGCTGCACTGAAGCATTAAGGTCCTGAGATTAAAACAAATGTAGCCTGTAGTCTTCCACAACTCATTTATCTATTCCTACTGCAGAACTCCCAGAGAGGCACCACCAGAGTGAGTCTGAGCCTACGAAAGACCTAAATTGTCCTCTCTGTTTCTTCCCCTCTCCCTGTTTACTGCCATATTTTCCAACTTCTGATGATAACATGTCTTTAAAAGTGCTGGGTTTAAATTGAATTCCCCTGCGAGACAAATACTTAACCCTCCCTACACCCTCACCTTGAGCAAGTGCCTTTTCTGCATTTAGCATCTCCACTGAAGGTGTGTGGGGAAGCTCCTGGAAGACAAAAAGTAGTGTGAACTTCCAGCTCTGACTTGAGATGTGGTAGTGGCTGGTGGCAGCTCAGTTCTTACCTGCGTCCTGTTCAGCTTTCAGGTTTCCTTAAACACAAACAAACAAAAAAAGCATTTCCCTTTCTACATCTGTGGTTTATCTCTTTATTGAAAGATGAAGTGTATTGTTTCCTTTTTTTAATTATATCAGAGGAACAACTTTACACTTGCTGTTAATTTTCGAGGCAGCTGTCTGGTGCTAGGAATTTGCCAGGCTGAAGATGGGGCAAAAGTCGAGACCTAAGGGGAGAAATAAGGGGTGGAAAAACCTCATGGCACCATAGGGGCAGAGAAGTACCTTTGCATAACATAGCTCGTGATGGTGATTTATTCTGGTGTTACATGTACACATGTATCCTCCCTGCTTCTGAATGAAACTCATGGATTACCCACGAGAGAACATGGCATTTGGGGAATGCAAGTTTCTGGCTCCTTGTTTAGATCTGGAGATGATGAGGCAAATCTGAGCACTGTTGCCAAACGTGGCAGAGGTGACTTGAGGTTATCAGACTGTGTTGCTCAGGTCTTCAGCAAGATACATTATGCCATTCCACTCTTCATTAAAAAAAAATTGTACTTAAAAATACAGTGGTTTTCAGCAGGATTCAATTATACCGCAATCATACTTGTGTTTTATTATAAGTACCATTAGTTCATATAGGCATTAGGATAATCAGAAAATTGATTCTTTTCCCCTTCTGGGTTCAAACTGAGAACATTTTGTAGGATTTATTCTGGAGTTGCACTTTCTGGAGCAGTGTGATCTCTGTGAGAGTGAATGTTGCTGAAATGACTGTGGCATTGCAGAAGCCAGTAGTAAACTTTAAGAGACCGAGGAGAGCTGACTCTGCTCACGGGAGTTACAGTATTTTTCTCATGTTTCATAAATTTTCTTTCCAATGGACAGCTTTGTTTTGACTGCATCAGTATTTTGATGTGTGCAGAGGTGGTGTCATTTTCACATTTTCCCTTTTCCCTTTGCAGTACGAGGAGCAGCCTCAGTGGGAATATAATTTATACATGTACCTTTACTTTGTGATTTTCATCATCTTCGGGTCTTTCTTCACATTGAACCTCTTCATCGGTGTCATCATCGACAATTTTAACCAACAAAAGAAAAAGATAAGTAGTGCATGTGCTGCGCATCATCTTGTGATTGCTGCAGGGACCCAGCTAAGGAATAGATTTATCAGAAATGGCTTTGTCACAGTAGCCTTGAGATCAGCGGTGGCAGAGCAGCTGCAGAAACCACCTTGCAGGACTTTTACAAAGGCACAGCTGGAACAGTCCCTAATGTCCCCAGAGCACGAGCATCCTGAAAATATAGGGTGGGGGACTCTCTACCCCACCGAATGCAGCAAAGCAGCTCCGGGGAGAGGGGATCTCTGCCACAAGGTTGGACACGGGCACAGACTGGCCCAGAGTCCTCTGTGCACAAACACCACTGTCCCTCTGAGCAGTCCAACCTGATGAAAGCTACATTAAAAGGGAAATGAAATGGAAGAGGATTCAGCCTTGAACTTTGGAGGGGGGCAGAGGGGAGCTCTCTTCGTCAAAAGTAATAGTGTTGTTCTCACCCTATACTTAGGTGGCCAGGACATCTTCATGACCGAAGAACAAAAAAAGTATTATAATGCAATGAAAAAGCTGGGATCTAAGAAACCTCAAAAGCCCATCCCAAGGCCACTGGTAAGAACGACATAATTCAGTTGAAGTTTGTGTAACAGCTGAATGTTTATTTATTAGAACAAGCACCCTTCAACTCTTCAGCGTAGGAAGGTTTATTGCTCCCAGATGAAAGGCACTTAGCAATTATATGTTTTGGTTTTGGACGATATTTGCAAATCCATTGACCTGTGGTACAAAATTCCCACTGTTCTGCAGCATTGGCTAACATTCCAATTTACATGTGCCATTTACGTATGCCAGTGGCCACCTGCCTGCACCGAATAAATTCATGGCCAGTGTCTTGTTTACAGTAGTTTCAAAAAGCATTAGGAGCAAATGGGTTTGAAAACTCCATCAAAACAACTTTCATCATCCCCTTTAAGTTTATGAAGTTCCCATCAGAGGCAGTGTATTGTCTGTTTTCCTCTACTTTCTGATCAATCAGGAGACAATTACAGTGTCATTTTTGCATGGCTCAAGTTTTCTAACTAAACCTTATCCTTTCCCCCAGAACAAATACCAAGGTTTTATTTTCGATGTCGTCTCAAAACAAGCCTTCGATGTCTCCATCATGATCCTCATCTGCCTTAACATGGTTACCATGATGGTGGAAACGGATGACCAAAGTCAAGAAAAAGTGAACATCCTCCATAAAATCAACATGCTTTTTGTTGCCATCTTCACCGGGGAGTGCATGTTCAAAATGCTGGCTCTGAGACACTACTACTTCACCAACGGCTGGAACATATTTGACTTTGTGGTCGTGATTCTGTCCATCGTAGGTAGGTGACCCTGGATTTTCACCCAGACTCCAATGTTAGAAAGGCAGACGTAAAATGAATTGGCAAAGTTGAAGGGTCTGTGCAGTAATATATGCTTGCAACTCAGAGAATTGAATCCTAAACACAATTTTAGTGTGTAATTATAATCTAACATACCGCTGCCTAACAATAACTGGTGTGATCGCAAAGTTAGGAGGTTTATCAAACCGTACGCTTAATGGTTCGTGGTGATGAAACAAGAACTGGCCACCACATACACTTAACACCAGTTCTGTATAATAGCCAATGACAGAGAAGTAAAAAAGCCACGTGAAAAGGGCACATGTGGATTGCTATTGCTTTGCTGTTTGCTTTTTATTACAAAAGTTCGAAATAGTCCTTCAGGGCAGGTTTAGGCAATGCAGTGAGTTTGACTTTTCTCAGTCCTGTTGTAACTAGAGCTCCACACCTTCATGTATCCAAGGGATGAAACAGAAAGACACAGTTTGATTTTTAGTTTGTGCCATTTGCTGTTCTGCAGCCCCTAACAGAGATGTATATTAGATGCTAAAGAAGTGCAGGTCAAACGAATCCGAAATCCTACCAAAAGAGTTTTCATTAAAGTTGGAAGTAAAGTAGCAACTGGAAGATGCTCAACTGATCCAGTGAGCAAAAGGAGCTCAGAAATTCAACTCTTGCAAAAAACCTTTCCATTTTGAGGGAAGGAATAGGTGAATGAGAAAGTGTCATGTTGGGAAAGCAGAGACGTCTCATTGCCTGATGCTCCTGCTGCTCTGAACACCCTATAGTGGACTGGGGAACCTGCAGGATCCTAATGCAGACCTCTGGTGCTCAGAGACCCACCTGTGCTTTGAGGGCATTAAACAGCCTGGATTTCACAGGTTTGGGTCACCCGGGGAACGTCCCTGCCACACAGCTGTCGCTGGAACCTTGAGGTCAGATGCTCTGGATATGCCCATAGCAGGCAGGTAACCAGACCTGTCATGCTGCTCACAATGCTGGCCCGTGATCAGCCAGGTTGTTTCAGTGTCAGAGGCCTTGGGCCATCCCAGAGAGACCTTTTCCTGTAGGAGACAGAGCTCAGCACGGCTCAGCGCAGACAAACTTTCTGTGTGCGCTGCTCCTGCAGGAAGAGTTTAGTCCAGGGGTGCAAGCTCGGTTCCTTGCTAGCACACCCTTAGCCCTTAGTTCCCTCCCAGCTCATCAGGGAAACTGGAAAAATTGATAAGCAAACAACCAACCAAGAGGATACACAGTAGAAACCTGCGCTGTTCTGGTGGTGGCTCAAAAAAACCAGGCCCTGCACGCCAGCATTTCTGACTTACTATTTTACAGACAAAAATATTGTCATATCAGACAAATTCTGACCATCAGCACTCAAATTTCTCCGGTGGGTCTTGGCCAAAGCTGCAGTTATCTGTGTCTTGAGTTGATCTTGGTTTCTCATTACCAAGAGAAAATCTTTCCCTTAGTAAAACTGCCGCTACCATTCTTTGCTTACAGTCTCACAACTTTTTATGGATTAAATGGACATGAAATGCCTTTCCCTTTATTATGGGCCTTCCAATCTGGGCAAATTTCCATTTATTTTCTCAATAATCCTGACTGATTGCTTTGAAGGAAAGCCTGGGACTATTTCCCGTGCACTAACTCACTGTTTGTCTCTTTTCTTTCCAAGGCACCGTACTTTCTGACATCATCCAGAAATATTTCTTCTCTCCCACACTCTTCAGAGTCATTCGTTTGGCTCGGATTGGCCGGATCCTGAGACTCATCCGGGGAGCCAAAGGAATTCGAACTCTCCTGTTTGCCTTAATGATGTCCCTACCTGCTCTGTTCAACATTGGCCTCTTGCTCTTTCTGGTCATGTTCATTTATGCCATTTTTGGCATGGCTAACTTTGCCTATGTGAAGAAGGAGCATGGGATTGATGACATGTTCAACTTCCAAACCTTTGCTAACAGCATGCTCTGTCTCTTCCAAATCACCACATCAGCTGGCTGGGATGGTCTTCTCAACCCCATTTTAAACACCGGACCACCGCATTGCGACCCGAACCTTCCCAATGCAAATGGTTCAAAGGGAGACTGCGGGAGCCCTGCCGTAGGGATTTTATTCTTTGTTACATATATCATTATATCATTTCTCATTGTTGTAAACATGTATATAGCCATTATTTTAGAGAACTTCAGTGTAGCCACTGAGGAAAGTACAGAGCCTCTAAGCGAGGATGATTTTGATATGTTCTATGAAATCTGGGAGAAGTTTGACCCCGAAGCCACTCAGTTTATTGAGTATTCTGCACTTTCAGACTTTGCAGACGCGTTGTCAGAACCTTTGCGCATAGCGAAACCAAACAAAATCAAACTCATAGCGATGGACCTGCCCATGGTCAGCGGAGACAGGATCCATTGCTTGGATATTTTGTTTGCTTTTACAAAAAGGGTGCTAGGAGAATCCGGAGAGATGGATGCCCTTAAAATACAGATGGAAGAAAAGTTCATGGCGGCTAATCCGTCTAAGATCTCTTACGAGCCGATTACGACGACTCTGAGACGGAAGCAAGAAGAGGTCTCCGCCATCGTCATCCAGAGGGCCTACAGGAGACATTTGTTCCGGCGCTCCATGAAGCAGGCATCCTACTTGTACCGGCACAGAACTTTGGAAAGCAGCATCCTGGAGGACGATGCACCCGAGAAGGAGGGTCTCATTGCGTTCATGATGAACGAAAACTACGGCAGGCCAATAGACAAATCAGAAACTCTGTCCTCCACCTCTTTCCCTCCATCCTACGACAGCGTCACCAGAGGCACGAGCGAAAACCTCCAGCTGAAGATAACGGACCTGAGCAAAAGCGATGAGGCTATAGATTGTCTTCTCTCACCCGACAAGGATAAAGAATCAATTGTTTAAATGTTTGTTTCGAATGCTTTAAAACATTGTTTACAGAATGTAATGCTGTAACTACACAACGATTGAAGCAGCCTTCTTATTAAAAATTAGTTGCAAAAGAAACAGTGGAGTTTTTACCCTTAACTACAGGAGTCTAATAAGTCATATAACCTTTGACCCTGCTCTTTTTGACTTGGCTCAATATTTATATTTATATATGCACAGGAAGATTCTCTGCAGGGTCATAGCTGTTATATCAATGGTGTGAATAAGAATAGGCTAGACTGTAAAACAGTAAACACAGTGTATATCTATCCACAGATAAAGCCTGGCTGTATACATTCATTTAAGGTCTTACTCATATTAGTGTGTTTACTTATGGCAATGTATGACCTTACATTCTAAAAAGATAAAAAAAAAAAAAATCACAGCTGCTGTAGCAAAATGTAACACTTACTGTATATGTTGTGAATGGTCTTTCATAAATTTATTATATTTGATATTTTTTTACTTAAAAAAAAAAAAAGTCTCTTTTTCCATGGAGATTAATGATCCTTACACTCTTCATGATGAACTCTGAGTCAAGGTAATAGGAACTTGCGGGATCCCCATCGCTTGAAGAGGAAAGTTGTTGCAAATTGAAGTATCAAATTAGCAACCTTTAAACTGTTGATTACACTAAACCCTCCCTCTTGGGACTTGCAACTGCACATCAGCAGAAACACACACAACAACAACAAAAAAACAAAAACAGAGAAGCAAATGATGTCAAAATAATGAGAGAAATGGCTTGTTCTATCCTTCAGGAAACTAGACAATAATGGATTCTGTTTGTAAAACTGTTAATAAAAGCACTAATTTTTTAGTATGTTTCAAGAATCTGCTTTGAAATCCGCAATCAAACTCGCCACAGAAGTAGCGCATCACGTTTGTGTGTAGTGATCCAAAGCACCATCTAGGCTGGCAAAGTTTCTGTTAAGGTAGTGGGATAGGTTACATTTTCCCCAGGAACACTGAGCTAAGCAGCCTTATTTGGAACTCTGTGCATCAATATTACTCGGAAAAAAAAAACAACCTACTACTAGTACTACTAATAGTAATAAATCAATGCCAACTGGGCCACGCAGAACGGCTGAGACAGTGTGATCAAGAAGGTGGGAGGGGAATTGCCTCTGGATCCGTACATAAATTTTGAGGGTTTGAATCCTTTCTACTCAAGGTCCATCTTTCATTTTCTCAGATGGTACAGTTAGATTTCTGGGGAAGGACAAGAAATACAGGAACCAATAAAAAAAATCTACTAGATAATAGGTACATCCTCATTCCTGTAGGCAAAGTAATATTTACAGTTGATGTGTCCTTCAGCTTCAGGCCAAAGAAATGACAATGGGGTGAAAGGTGGATGTGTGGCTGTAGAAAAGTATTAGAGGTTTTTACGTGCTAACATAGGTTATTATTTATTATCCTTCAGCCTCGATAGAATGTGAGAAATTATTTATGGCAGATAGAGACATGTCCATCATTACAGACAAGTTCTTTCTTTTTCACCTTCGGACTGATTGTACTTGGGTTTGATTGGACTTCATGGAAAATCTTGAGATTTCTGTAATGAGCCATTGCACTTTAAGGAAGAGTAATTGTGCTTTTTCACCTTGGAGAAGCAAAGATATCAAGAATGTATTTAAGGTGTATTGTCATTAACATTTAGTTACATCCCAGGTTGTAAAGGAGTCAAAAAACCGCATGGGGCTGGCAACAAGAATTAAAAAACACGTTACAGTCAAGTTTATCTACGGCCATTGTTATCTGTCCTCTAAACAAGTCAGAATATGTACAACAACATGTCAAAAGGATGACAATGTATCTGTGTAAATATGGGCTAATGTATTCTCTCCATTCATTGAGAGGTGTCTCAGGCATTCACTTGAGAGTGGTCTATCGGTTAATTCAGAGGATTTGCCATCAGGATTCCTGGGGTCTATTCCTGATTCTTACTACATGATTTTTAGGCAAATAATTTAACCTATCTGTGCCTCAGTTTACCCATCTGTAAAATGGGAATAATAATACTTACCTACCTCACAGGGGTGTTGTAAGACTTTCTGATTGCAAAGTGCTATAAGGGAATGAACCATACTATATAAGTATTATTATAATCATGCTCTCTTGCCCTTTTAACCTCATGTCTATGGTGTATAACATAGGGCTGTTCCTCTGGGCATTTTGTTGCCTTTAAACCTTGTATGTAATTAGATTCTAACTTAAGGGGACTACTCGTCGTTCCTCGAAGTGAAAACATTCTTTATTCTTTCCTCCCTCCCCACCCCTCACCTCCCCCAAAAAACCAGAATTGCTCAAGGCTTCTCAAATTAGAGAAACTTTATACAGATTCCCTGTGTATTTATGCTGTAATGTTATTCTGACTGTACATATCACCCAGAAAGAGTATGCGATTTTTATATTTATATGCATATATATATATACACACACACATACGTATATCTATACATATATATGTGTCTTGTGAGTTTATAGAGTGGCTGACACTCAGAGGACACGACTTACTGATTAAAATGTTTTCTCCTCGATGGGATTTATCGATCGTTAGCAACAAGTTGCTGCCTATAATGAAACTGTTTAATTAGAAAATAGTACATTCATTACTTGCTGAACAAGCATTTATTGGCTGACAACTAGCAAAATTATTTTCCTTTCAAAGCTTTAGGGAAAAAAAATAAAAGAAGGAAAAATACTGAGGAAAAGGAGCATTTCTCATGTGATTTCTTTTCACGTACGATGTAAACTGTTTGAAACCCAAGGAAAACGCCAGCCTGCGCTCAGAAGTGAGTCGTTGGTTATGCTGTTTTAACAATATTTTAATTATTTGCAACTTCTATTAGAAAATATTCAACCGCTTTTCTTATTAAGAGTCAGGCCCAGTAGCGAACGGAATGTAAAGACACAATTAGCTGGTCGCTGATTTTATTAGAGAAGATCTCTTCCTTTGGTCATTTCACCCTTGAGTTGAACATTTTAGCGTCATTGCTGTGAGACCCTATAGTACTGATGCAATTACAAATCGTTCTTTTACCCAAAACCTCTAAAAAAAAAAATAAAAAGTAATGCAAAAATAATCTGAAAGAGGGTCTTAACTCTAGATGTTTACAGTGCAACTTTCTAAAACTGAATTGTAAATTACTTTCAAAAAACCTTTGTAACTGGAAGGTTGGTTTTCTATTGGGTTTTCTATTGTTCTGTGGCGCGTTTCTTTAGCGACGAAGAGGGAATGGTGTCTTTGTATGGTGTGCAGGACTCCCCTCAAAAATGTCAAATGACCTCACTTGTAGATCTTTGTTACTGGAGATGCTGATCCGAATTGAGCCATGATACAACCTCCCAGTGCAGTGATTTAGTTTAAGGCACTAACTCAATAGTTGGCCCACACTGTCTATGAGCATGGTGAGTGCTACCATTTTTTCTGTTGATTTGTTCAATAAAGGCTACCACATGAATCACTCAAGCTACAAAAAAGAGCAAGGAAAATATCAGCCAATATCATAGGACATATTAAGCTGTTTGTACCTTGAAAAATTCAAGTTTATTATGTTTCTTTATTAAATAAATAAGGATAACAAATATTTCCTCTGCCTTTTTTTTTTTTGTTTGTTATGTTATGTTATCAACATTTATGTTGTTATTTCTCTGACTCTTTTTCTACATATTTTTTTGGGAAATGCGTGGTGACTTTTGCTAGGAAGCTTGTTGATGAAAACCCCTCCAGTTCATCTTACATTGGAAGGCAACCTACAGAGCATGAAAGGCTCAATCCAAAGCTTGTTGAAATCAGTGGAGAATTTCTGGCTACATCAGATGAATTCGAAGCAGATTCGAAAGTCTCTCTTCAAACAGAATCATTTATAGGGT
Organism: Mohoua ochrocephala; assembly: GCA_013398855.1. Classification (NCBI taxonomy): domain Eukaryota; kingdom Metazoa; phylum Chordata; class Aves; order Passeriformes; family Acanthizidae; genus Mohoua; species Mohoua ochrocephala. Next base: position 174,005 of record VZTA01016319.1, on the reverse strand, counting down.
GAACCCAACATTGGTATTTCAACCCTTCCTGCCCAGTAGAATTAGCAGAAGGAGGAAAGCTAGTTTGAACTGCAATGAAAAAATTCAGTCAGACCTTTGAATTAGTTCAATAAAATCAGTTTATAATTATGTTTTATATTAACCTAAGGCAGTCTGACTTGTGGAGAACACTTTTTTTTAATAAGCATTTGCTAAAATATGTCATATAATAATTTGACTTCTGAATCAATGTGCATAGAATGGATCTGTCTGAAATTCAAGAAGATATTTTTGGTTAGAAGGAGCAGTTTGCTGAAATGAGAATTCTCTGTGGGGACCTGTCAAGTTAGTCAAGGAAATTCCTGGTTAGAATTTGTGGTCAAAACTCCCATGTGAAGGAAGTTCAGTGTCATGATCCCCACTATGAAGATTTTCACATCCAGATTTTTATCAGAATTGCCTAACTTCTATAGATGTGTTCCCATCACTGTGCTGGGGGCTACTTTGGGTTACAGGACTCTCCTTATTTTCATGCAGATCCCGGGGAAGTTTCTAAAGGCTTTCAGATTTTCTAATTTTCAGGGTGAAATTTTTAAAAAAAACCAAATTTGCCAATTGGATTTCTTGTTTTTCAGCCCTAGCAAGGAACCTGGAGGACTGGCTCCTCAGAAAATGTGGATTTTTATACTTATTTTTTTTTATAAATCATGAAATTATTTGGGTCGGAATGGTCTGAAAGATCATCTAGTTCCAAATCCCCCCTGCCATGGGCAGGAACACCTTCCACTGGACCAGGTTGCTCCAAGCCCCATCCAACCCGGTCTTAAACACTTCCAGGATAGGGCAGCAGTAACTCCACTGGGAAATCTGTTCCAGTGTCTCACCACACTCACAATGAATAATTTCTTCCTAATACTCAATTTAAATCTACCCTCTTTTAACTTAACTACATTAATAAGTAAAATTAAGTTGATTTTACAAAGCAGCAGATCTATTAAATCAGGCCCAGGTGCAATCCATGAGGTTGGAGTCAGGGCCTGCAATTTCTAGATTCATTTTAAGATTTTTTTCTTTAGTGGTTTCTGTTCCTTTTTACTTTTGATGTAAATTGTCTTGTTAGATACCAAGATGACTTTGGAAAGAAGTCAGCATTATGAGAGAGAGGTAACAGCAGCATGGGCAACCCAGTCAGTTTTCTTAGGAAAAGTCACATATTAGTAATTTATTTGAGATTGAAAGAGAATTTTTATAGTCAGAAAACATTGCTGCAGGAAGAGGAGAAATAAAGAAGAAGTGCTTTGCAGCGCAAAGCCTCCTCTGGGCTCTAAAGGACGCCCATGTAGGATGGCAGTGTCGTGTTTCTGGCACCGGGAATGCATTTTCCTGCTGTGTGCCAGGGGTGTGGAGACCGGAGCAGGACTGGATTTATGACTGGAGAAAACAGACGGGAGCGCGGCGCACGGAGAGAAAGCGCCGGACGCCTGCGGAGCGGCTGCTCCTTCGTGTCAATTCTCCCGGCGAGCTGTGAAAGACCGTCCGTGCCGGGCGAAGAACAAACATGGAAATCCTTCTGAGTGTTTACATATTGCAAAGAAATAGCAGCCGTGTCAAAGGGAAAGCATGTGAAAGCAAATAGTCCTCGGGGAATAGCTATTGGCAGCCAGCGAAAAAATGCTTCGGAGTCAAACGTCACCGATAACCCCACGAGGGCTGGAGGTGTTGGGCTGCGGCGCGGGCATGGGTTTGTCAGCACCTCCGCCTGAGCTATTTTAGCCAGCTGACAAACAGGGCTTTGGGCAGCTCCTGGCCCACGTGCTTTTGCCATGGCAAAGTTTCTGGGACCGCTGCTGCAGTTGTTTTTCCCTGGAGTCTCGTTGCTTCGCATCGGGTTGTGAGTCCCAGCCAGGTCCGAGCATCGGAGGTCTTTTTTCCCTAGAAAATAGCTGCACAGTCCCAGAAACCACCATCCAGTGTTCAAACATCAGCATACTGGCTTAAATAATGAGATTTTAATTCAAAAGAATTGTCTCCTTTTCTTCTTCTTCTCGTTATTATTACTCCTATTACTTTATTTTTAATACCCCAAAACTTCAAGTTTATATGAGCTGGTCATATTTTCAAGGTTTCTGGTTTTCTAACAGCTCTGTTAGTCAAAATACTTGGTTTTCAAGAGAAAAAGACAAAAGACACAGACAATCATAATAAAATTATGATATGCATGGTTCTAAAAGAAGTTTAAAGGTGACTTGAACTACGTAGCTCCACTTTACAACTTCCGTGGCTTCTGTGGAATCTCAGTTTCTCTAAAGCTGAAGGGAATTTAGCAATTCCCATAGGGAAATCAGGTTTCTAACACTTTTTTTTTCATATAGACTTCCAGTTACACAAGTTTGTCTTAATTCTCTTTCCAAACTTGCAGACCAAGCAAAAATGAAATCATTTTCATTTTTAGCTCAGGGACAAACTGTGTTCATTATAAGAATTTCTACGGATGATACAAACCTGGAGTCATAGGGCCCAATGCAATATAGGACAATTCAGCCCTTGGTGACAGTCTTGGTGACAGAGAGTCATTGAATCATGGAAGGGTTTGGGTTTGAAAGGACCTTTAAAAGTCATCAGATCCAACTGCCCTGCAGTGAGCAGGAACACCTTCCACTAGACCAGGTTGCTCAGAGCCCCTTTCAACCTGGCCTTGAACACTTCCAAGGGTGGGGCAGCCACAGCTCCTCTGGGTAACGTTCCAGTGCCTCATCACCCTCATTGTAAAAAATTTATTCCTCATATCTAGTCTGAATCTCCTGTCTTTTAGTTTAGAACCATTATTCCTTGTCCCATCACAACAGAACTCCCCTAAAACATTTATCCCCATCTTCCTTTTAGGTCCCCTTTAGGTGCTGACAGGACTTAAAGGCCCAGGAGCCTTCTCTTCTCCAGGCTGAACAACCTCAGCACTCTCAGCCTTCCCTCACAGCAGAGGTGTTCCATGCCTCTAATCATCCTCACAGCCCTTGTGGACATGCTGGAGTGCAAAGGAATTTCTGGCTTTTTTGAGGACCAACAAAGTCCTACTAGAAGGAAACCAGCTGCAGGGTTTGTGTTGGTGGTGCCTGAGAAGGAGAAGAGCTCCCTGCATCACGCAGGCCTAGCTCTGTAGAAAATACCTGTGCAATGGCAGCCCAGGCACAGGGGGAAGTTGAGCCCAAGCCAGAAGCTGTCTCCTTTATGCAGGCTCTTTTCTAGACAAAACCAAGTGCCCATTTCAGATCCGCTGACAGCTTTTCTTTGCAGGGTCTGCAGCATCCCTGCAGGTGCTGCTCTGAACCTGCTCCCAGCAGATGTGGAAAAGTTGCAGGCTGATCTAAAGAGCTTTTTTTATTATTATTTTGTTGATCTTGAAGGAATTTGGTATTCCTTTTTTCACTCTCTAAGACTGGACCACAACTTGCAGCCACAGCCATGACAAACCTTGAATAGGAGGGGACATCACCTCCACCTGTCCTTGCTTTACCCCACAGGCCAGACAAGGCAGAGAAAGAGCCAGTGGGAGCTTTAATCAAATTCCTTTCTCTTACTGCGGGAGTGGGGACTGAAGGGATGCTCTGGGGCTTGGCTGGGTTTGTTGGAGTCTGGATTTGCTGGCGGGTTTGCTGGCAAATCTTTGAGGCAGAAGAGAAGAAGGTCCTTCTTGTGAGGAAGTGGGATGCCATGGTTTAAAGGTGGGTTGCTCTGGATGTTGCAGGAGGAGGTTTGTAGCTGTGCCAAGTGCTTCAGCAGTGCTGTGCTGCATATGGGTAGGGTCTTCTCTAAATCCTGTGGTTGAAATGGGGTAAAGATAACTGAAATGGGGTAAAGACAGCTGTTTCTCTTGTGCAGTAGGAGAAGGGAGCTCCTTACCCAGGCAGGGAAGATATCAGCCCTCATAGGAGGGCAGGTTCCTCTCAAGACTCGTGTGGCTACTACTACAACAATAATACTCACAGGGTGCATACACCTCTGGTAGTGTCTCTCCCCCTGGCCTGTTTCAGTCTGATTTGGTTGAGGGATGGAAGACTCAAAGATAAATGAATTCCTATGAGTTTTGCAAAAATAATCAGCTGAGGAGGCTGTGAGATTTTGGCAAGCAGGAAAGTTTGTAAGAAGAGCTCAGGACTTAAGGAAAGATAAAACATTTTCACAGTGAGGGCAGGTCATACAAATGCCTCACATTGTAGAGGGAACAATTAATTTGCGTTTGCTTTGCCACCAAGGACCACCAATTCCATGGCATGAAACACAGGAAAACAGATATTGTTAGTTCTGGTTCCCTGAGATTTGTTTGGGTTGCCTTCATCATCCAAGGGGAAGGTACTTGAGATGGAAGGTATTTTACTTTTTGTTTTCCAGGAGGAGCTGGGAGGACGGCTGTGCACCTTAGGGGTAAGAGCAACCCTGTACCTCTCTCCACGGCCGTACAGCTGTGAAATGCTTCTCAGAAAAAGTTGGAGAAGTTGAGAAAATAGTGGGAGAAGCAAGGTGGGGATTAGAAGTTTACAAGTACCCTGATTTGCTTCGGTAGGAGCAGCTGCTGAATAGCGTGGTGGGCAGGTGAAGGGGGTAAGCTCCATGCTGATGACACTGCCATAAATCTCTCACAGCAGGTGACAGTCACCTGGGTAGCATCAGCAGTGATGCAGCTTGTGAGCAGCTCAGGGCTGCGTGCAGTGCCACGACGGACACCTCCGTGTGTGCACAGCACAGATAACTGCTTATCTGCATGCCTGCTGCTCCAGCAATCATTTATCTCCGCAGAAATGCTGTAGGGTTTAGCTGGGCAAGCTCTCCAGCCCCAGGGTTTCACTGCACTGTCCTCTCCAGGCAGCGAGAAGGTGCAGAGGGCAGCAGTCTCGATGGGCTCCTGTCAGTGGGGCTCCAGTGGTGGGATTCACCTCCCAGAAAGTGCATCACAAAGCACCGTGATACAGTAAGTCAAAAGAGAAAATGTGGTGGGCTAGAAAATATGTCCGCTGGAAATAGGCTCCTCTTTCATTTTTTGTTTTTTAAAACTCATGGCTGTGTTGGGGAACTTGGACTCAAGTCCTCTTTCCCCTCACTGTCAGAGGAAAGCCTCTCTGAAACCCTGTAATATTCAACCCCAGTGATGCTACTCCTGTCAGCAACTATAAGCCAGGCTGTTTCTCTCTTTTCCTTGTAGCAGGGCATACTGCACACCTGGCTGTTAGTATAGGATGCAAAAAAGCCCCCCAAACCATCACAATTAAAATGACCTGGCTTAAGGCCTAAGTTTTTTGCCATTCAAACCATGGTGAAATTTCTTTTGCCAGGAGTGGCTGTCTGGCAATAAAGCAGCTCCTTGCAATGGCATTTGAAATAGAGCTGGGCTGAGTGAATTACCCTACTGTCCACTGAGATGGCAACAGAGGCAGAAAACACCTAACTTCTCACTCATGGAGGCTTTCTAGGCTTCAGGGAGGACATTACTTTGCTGCAAAGTTGTAGTAGTTAACCAGAAAGGGAAATGCTCAGCTGAAATCATGTTTCTGACCCTATTCTGAGCCTGACATTGGACTGCCTTAGTGCAGCCAAAGATACATTGTCCCCCTTGAAAACAGGAGTGCCTGGTCAGGAGTTCACAGGTCAGGTGTGGCCACCAAGGATAAGGCCCCAGGTTTTCACCCCACTCTTGTCCTATCCTGTTGCACCATGTCTTGCCTTACACATATGGCATGCATATGCCAGGAACCTTAAACCCACAAAGGCTGCAGAGCTTACTTTTGGGTAGGGTCTTGAGGACTTAACAGCTTCAGGAGCCAGAGTGTGAGCCTGCTACGCAGCAGCTGCGATCCCCTCTCACCTCAGCCTTCCTGAGAAGGATGGGAAGATGAGCCTGAAGATTAGTCAGCCTTCACATTCTTGGAGTGTCTGGCATAGAAACACTCCTGGACACTGACAGGGGGAAGGTGGAGGACTACCCAGGCTCCAGAAGGTGGTAAACGTGGCCCCTGTCCAAATCTAACAGGGCTGGTAAGGCTGTTGCTTTATAAGGTTGCAGAGGCACAGGGAGGGGTGACTTGCTGCTTTACCCCTCTCAAGTCAGCTCAGTGTTGCAACTTGCATCGGAAAGGGTGGACAAAGCACACTCCCTCGTGCTCAAACTGGACTCCCCTCCTTGGTTTCCTCTGAAAGGAATTTAGTTCACATGCTCACATAGGGGGGGATTTTCAGTAAAACCATATTGTCACCTCCATGTAGACAACCAGGGCATGTCTTCCTCAGAAATCTGTCCTGAAGTAAACTCCAACTGAAGTTAAAAGAACCTTCCCAGAGCAAAGAATGAGATGAAACATGATCCTGTAGCAATCTTTTTATCTGATGATGTTTGCAATTATCAATCTGAGCTTTTTTTAATCCTCTCCATTCTTGGTGTAGGCAGTTGATGCTTGCAAGTATCACAGTTCTGGTCTCAGAGCTGTGTCCAAATCCCTGAAGCCTGAAGCTTAAGGTCCTTACCCAGCTCTAATTTGAGAGCTTTGACTCTCACACCAGCTGACTGTGTGGATTAAATGCATGTAAATACCTTCATAGTGACTAGCAAAACACACTCGTGACGCTATCCTAAATTGGGATGCTCTCCCTCCAGGGGTGTCAGTTTGATGTTATCACCTACTCAGCAAATAAATCCCTTTATTTAAGGAGGGAGAATTCCTGCTCTCCATCAGGCCCACGAACAGCTTCTTTACCCTGTAAATGTTTTCTCCCCTGCCTTACCATCACCAAAGCTGGTTTTCTTAACACTGAAAATGCTGTCATTAATGCCTCGATATCATCTCTATTTCAGCTCAGCTTGCTGTGAGTCACTGATGTTTGCACCTTGGTGCTCTGTCTTATTGGTCTATGAAAGAGCCAGGATGAGAGTTTCCATTCCAAACACTCATCTCCCTCCCAAGCTAATGGGGTCAGACAGGTCTGTCTGCAAGGCTCGGATTTCCTCGAGGGCGTCACGTCACTGACAAAAGCGATGAAAAGGTGGTCGCTTCAACGCGAATAAAGAATTCCCTGGCTTACAGCTCTGTCTATAAACCTGGGCACAAGGCAGTACCTCTCATCCAGCATGAGACATGCTGCATTCCCTCTCGCCTCCAAAATGCTTGAGATGCCCTACACTGGTTCCAAACACCAGTTTTCTGCTCATTTCCCTGTTTGTAAGGGTATACATCAACTTCCAGCTCTTGGGCTTGGGTGTTTTACTCTGTCTTTAGGTGACCCAAATAAAAGAATGCCCTCTGTTAACCTCAGCCATCCATAGTTTTGGAGCAGTGAGCCAGTCAGGCTCGTTAATCTGCATGGACTGCACCTTGAGCTGTGTTTCCAGCTCATACAGGTTACATTCCTGCTGGATACCAAAATCAGTCACAGGTTGCTTTTCTTGCCCAGAGGCTAAATAGGATGGCAGGACTAAACTCTGGTCTCCCTGAGTGGGGTCTCAGAGAGACCAGACTCTCTTCCAACCTGCTTAGCTGAAGCTGTCCTCAGTCAGTCTGAACCCTGAAAATCATGTCTGGCAGACCGACCTAAATTAGAGCAGTCCCATGGCTCTTTCCCTGTTCACCTATCAGGGTGTGCTGCTAAACCAGTGCCTCCCAAAACCTCAAAACCTTCCTAGAGGGGAAATGGCTGCTGGGAAAAGAAATGTTGGTAGAACAGGCAGCTGGTGATGGGAGACAATCAGAAATTGGGAAGGGTATGAGGGTACAGAGGGATGAAATATGGGTGGCACCACCAAGCTGTTAACACGACCAGGAAGCACACAGGGAGCAAGTGCTGCAGTGCTCAGAGCAACTTTGTAGTCTGGTGTGGCAGCACTGAAGTCTGTGCCTGGCCGTGTCTTGTTCAGTGGAGTAGGAATAATCACTTTGACAAAGGGCTCTTCCAGCTGGGGAGAAGCCTGGGAAGTTCCCTAGGACAGGCTGCTTCTCCATCTGTTCAGTCCCAGTGAGAAACCTGGCTGGTTTGTCAAGCCACCAAGTGCGGTGGATGCTGGTTTGAGAGTTCTCCTTGGCAGGCTCCTAGAAACTGAGGACTTTGGGGAAAGTATGTCTGCTGATTTTTCTCCCCTTAAGTCTAACTAATCTGATAATATTTTAAAAAATAAAACCAGCAAAGCAAAGCTCTGTATTCATGTGTGTGTATACACGGAAATACATGGTTTCAGGAGGAATTTCTGAAAGCGATTCACCTGGAGACGACTCCTTGTCTTCCTCCTGGGATTTCGAGGACATTTTTCTGAGCCAAAACATGTTCTTCACTTTCTGGGGATGGAAAAGGTAGGCTGTTTCATACTCTAAAAATGGGTGCAACATTAATGAAGCCAAAGCCACAGAAGGGCTCGATTACACTTGCATTACAAAGCAACCACAAAATCTAATGCTGGCGGGGTTCAAATGTCTGCTGGCTTGCAAGAAGATGACCACAGAGAATGCAAAGCACGATCTCGCCACTGCTGTCACCACTCCTGGGGAGAAAACCTGCTGGTCTAGAACGCCATCCCAAGCAGCCCGTGACCCAAGACGCGAGTGCAGTTTGGTGTTGTTGTTGATTCCTGCTTGTTAAATCTCTTTACTTTATATTTATCAGTGATGTTCCTTGTGCTAAAGACAACTCCCTTCGCTGTGTGACAGCAACATCATCCCAGGACCCAAGGCCAGAGTGAGACAAATGCATCTGACTCAGCTGTAAAATCCACTCTCCTTCTCTCCCCGTGTGCAGCACGACTGCTGCTGAGCCGCAAAGGGTGCTCTGGGCAGCGCTCCCAACAGCAGCTGTCCCTCTGTGCCCAGCAAAGAGGCATCTAAGAAATCTTGGTATGTCTCCTGCCACACTCAGCAGGAAGGCTCAAACTGCACTGCAGGCTAAAAGTGATCTTGCAGCAGGGCCAAGAGGTTCAACACCCAGTCGTCCTTGTCATAGCACATTAAAAGCTGGTGATCACTCAGCTGTGAGCAAGCAGAGGCTTTTATGTAGAGCAAATGTAATTTCTGCCACAGATCGGTGCGAGAAGCAGCGGGCAAGTTCCAGGAGTGAGCTTTCTGATGACGCTTGGAGTCTCTGTGAAGATTGCATGCTCGGATCTCTGAGAGGGGGAAACAAGTCAAGGAGTCCCCTTTTCCTCTCAAGATGCTTTCCAAAGAGCAGTGGAGGCGGATGTCCTCCAGCCTGGGGGCAGATGCAGTCCGTCCTGTTGCCCGTGGCTGGTGTTTGAGGCTCGGAGGGCCACGGGATGCTTCATGGGAGAACACGTGGCAGTCCAAGAGCATCAGCCATGCCAAGGCACTCTCAAGGAACACCATGGCTCCTCACCCCTTGCCCTCCCCCAGGCATGGAGGTCTCCAGCTCGTCACTGATTAATTCTCTGCCAGGCCTGTTCCTAACTTTCAGTGAGAGTAGTGCAGCCAACACATGGTTTACTTTCAATATTCTAACAAAGTCCCAAATCCAGATCATTTGGGCACTTTATGTTAAACATTTTGACTGAACCAAAACTGCGTTTATATTTATTAAGGGCAGTTTTGGCTGAAGACACCATATTGAAATATTGTGCTCAAGCATTTGGACTCCTCGGTTTTTTCTCTGAATACGCTGTTCCTTTATCTGCCTTTTGTTTCATTAAGATTCAGGCTACAATTTCAAGCTTTGGTCAAGCTTGGGCATCCAGCTCACACCAGATGTCTCTGGCACTGCTGGCAGACTTTAACTCCTCTCCAGTAGCACTCTGAAGCTGTACCACGTCCTGGAGGTCGGAGTCTCCATTGCCCACTGGGGTTTTCATAGCACCTGAAAGTGCCCCTCCATTGTTAATGCAGCAGTAAGCAGAGCTGGGAGCTGCTGTAGCACAGGCAGGAAAGCTGCCCCAGCTCTGCCCAGATCCAGCCTGTTCTCCTCAAAATCCATGTCAAGCCCAGCCCCGGCCTTGAGCAAAACCAGCCCTTGCCCCAGGTGGCTGATGCTGTAAAGAACCAAGATTATCTAATATCTCTTCAATGTATATATTCTTAATGTGCTATTGACGATTGAACAGTGTCCGGCTTCATGCATATTTGAAAAAGGGATTGAGAATTATCCTGCAGTGCATCAGCAACTAAAAGCTGTTACCTGGAGCCTGCTTGATCTGCCATAACATTTTTTGGCTCCTCTACCATGTTTGCTTTCCCCGGAACAGCCTAAGAAAATGACCACAGTCCTAGAGGATTTCGGTGGCAATGATCATGTCAATAACCACCATGATCACTTGCACAGCCTCCTTCCAGCCACGCAGTGAAATATTGCCTCTCTGGGTATTGCTGGGTCTGTGGGACTCAGCCTGTGGAGCCACGATGACTTGCAATCCCATCTCCTGTTGCTTTCCCACAGGAGCACGGGAGCAGGGCTGCAGACACATGGCATGGACTGCCCAGTGCCAGCAAAGCCGTGGCACCATGGAGCTGCCTCTCTCCCGCTACAGTCAGGTTCATGGAAAGGTCACTGCTCTTCCTCCTGTGGTTCAGCGCTTCTAATGTCCTTGGTTAGGTGACTACTGAACCATTTGGGGTGGGATTCATCTGACAGATGCTCTGAAACAGCAAATACATGATCACCTGCTCTTGCACTCCCTATGAACAAACAAACCCCATGTGACCGTCCAGCTCCACACTTGTGTCTCTCACTTGAAGGACACAAACCCCTAAGGACAGCCTGCCCACGTGTTTCTGGTGGGTTAGAAAATATTTACATTGCAACAGCCAGTGCTGAAGTGTGGTCACTTCTGGGAAGCAAAGCAGCTGCTCTTTCCTAGGAGAAGGGAGGCTTTGTGGTTTGGACAGTGGCTGGAGCCCAAGATTTTATGCTGGTGACGCCCCTGCTAGGAGCTGAAGCATTGTGCAGACATGCCTTTGGGAAATGGGTGTTACACAGCTCAGGTGCTGATGGCAGTGTAACCACAGACACAAGGCAGAGCCCTCCGTGCACTGATTCACCTCCTGGCTTGGGGACATGTCTCAGCCCATGCTGACCCCCATGCTGTTCTAACCTGATTGCTGGAAGTCAGCAGGCTTCAAATGAACTCAAGTACAGCTGGTAGCCAGCCCCAAAAGGTCCTGAAATGCAGCCAAAGGGTTACAATGCAGAGTAGCCCTTCAAAGAATCTGTCAGCTTCCTCTGCCCTTTGTGAAATGGGTGAATGGATGGAGTGTGTGCACAGATGTGGTGGAAGGGCAAAAAAAAGGAATAGTTACAGTGTTAGTTAGATGGTAACACATGTCTGCAGCCCAGCAAGGTCCAATTCTCTCTTGGCTGAGGCTCCTGTCACTGTTCAGGACTGTGGTTCCTCAGATGAGGCTGGAAAGTAGGAAGAATGTCCTGGGTAGACCTTCCCAAGGAACATTATTAGGCAAATTTTTCCCAGAGAAGCAGTGGATACCCCACCCCTGGAAGTGTTCAAGCTGGGTTAGGTGGGGCTTTGATCAGTCTGGTAGAGTGGAGGGTTCCCTGCCCATGGCAGGGGAGTAGGAATGAGATCATCTTTAAGGTCCCTTCCAACCTGAAAGACTCTATGTATCTGTGATTCTGTGAAATCTAAGGCACTTGAACAGCTTTCAGATCTCCTTTTAGATCCCTTCTCAGAAACGCCCCTTCTCAGTGGGGATTTAGGGAGTGAATGAGGTGAATTGGGAATTCTGCCACAGCTCCACATGGAGAGATGGGGTGTCCCGTGGTGTAAGCCATGAGAACGTAGCAGTCCCTCTCATCTCCCTGCCTGTCCCGAGTGCAGGCAGCAATAGCAACAGTCCAGTTTGGCCAGATATCAGAAAACAACAGAAGATGTGAACCTGGAAATGGCCAAATGGGGATGAGTAGGAGGTGGCCTGTTGATTATTTTACTTAATGAGGAAAGGGATCCAGCTGGACCTTATCCCTAGTACAGCTTAGCTTTTTCTGTAAAGGTAGCATAAGGTCACCACCGGTGGCACATATCTCACACCAGACAACGCCAGTGTTACTAGAAATGTTTGCTCATTTAGTCTTATGCCTGGGTGAACTTTATTTAGCAACCAAACTGGATAGGTTTTTCTAATGGGATCTAGATGTGAAGCAACCTTTAAGCACTAACAAGGAGAGGTTTGAATCCGCTGGGTACAGCTCTTCCTCATCCATCACTTTAACGTGATGTAGCAGCCCAGGATTTTGGAGGGATGCGCTGGGAGCCAGCAGACAGCAATGGCTGTGTCTGTCAAACTGCAGGACACTCGGGAGGCTGCATTTGCAGCCCCCTGGGGATGGCAGGGACTGGCATTGATCAGTCAGACATAGAAAGTCTCTCAAGGGTGGGGACGGGAGCAGCGCTGCTGTGAGCAGCAGCTGGAGATTCTCCTTCTGCTTCCCTCCCGTCTACCTGCCTGGAAAAAGCTCACCCAGAGATGGCACGTGAGATTTCCTGGATCCGAGTCAGAGCAGACTGGGGTTGTTAAGGCAGCCTTTTGATACCGAGGTGTGAATGCCTCTCTCGTCACTGTCCCCAACACGCTGATAAGGGCCCGCTGCCCCATCCCCTCGGTGGCATCCTGCTGCACATGCCACAGCGCCAAGTCACGGCGCTGGAAAAGGTGATGAGACACTCGATAGGCCAAACATGTGGTGAATCACAAAGGAACATGAAGAGATGCTCAGTCAGACACCGAGCCACAGGAACACACCAACCATCCTGGACGCAGTAGATCATCCTTCCCCAAACGAGACATCTGTGCCTGACAACTGCTACGGTCGGTCAGTCACAGCCCGCAGTGCACCTCCAGCCACTCGTGGGTTGAGCAGGATTTGCTGAATTTGCTGGGGTGGGTTTGTTGTTGTTGTCGTTGCTGCTTTTAAGGCTGCCTGCTCCCATTGCAGCCTCCACTCCGGTCCCTGTCTCCATCCCAGCTGCACAGGATTGCAGAGCAGAGCCACCCGGAGCGGCTGCCTCGCTGCAATCCCCTGCCCGACAGGGGTGGCTGCATTTGTCAGAAAGCTCCCATTAGTCGTGCATGCCAGCTATAATCTCCCAGCCCGAACACAGCAGCATCTGCTCCAGAGCCAGTATTATATAACCACAATTGGCCTTGTCCAGGGCATGTTAAAGCCATGGGCAGGAGAGAGCCACTGGCTCCACCACGGAGCTTGTCTTTAGTAAGAGCCTTTCTGTGACTCTACAAACTTACACTGGTGGGTTTTTACCCTGGTGGAATTTGGGGGCTGTGTTTCTTGCAAGTGTTATAAATCTTAAATTCCCAGTCCTGGGCTACAAGAAATTCAGAAGAGTTTTTTTAAAAAAACACTTAGAAATGGTGACAAGTGAGAATACACATGAGGGAAACTCCACTGTGTCAGATTTGCTGAGAGGCTAAAAATATGTCCCTGTTTTAGAGAAAGGGGAAAGTGACTGGCAAATAGAATTAATCTGAGACAGTTTGAGGCAGATAGAAGGATTATACAGCAGCTCATTTAGGACTGCAGCATTCATTTTCAGGCACTCCTTTGCAAAATGCTCGCTGACTCCTGTGCACCCAACAGAAGGTCTCTGGAAGCAGCGTGAAGAGTGCAGGGAAGGACTCCAGCCCCATTATGCACAACAGCAAATCTCTGAGTAGAACATCATTAACTGTACTCAAGTGACAGCCAGGATTAACTTGGCTGAAAGCAAACGGCATAGAAACATGTAAGACTAAATTCAAGGATGCCTCAGAAACCATGGGGATAATCCATCACAACAACAGCTTTAGGCACGAGAAGCCAAAAGGTCCAGACGGACTTTTCTGCTGCTCCATGGAACTGGTGCACTGGTTTTGAGTGGTTCTGTGTGTACTTGTGCACAGCACACGTGCACGGATATGCACACAACCTCTCCTTTCCTCTGTGGGGCGGTGGGAAACCCTCTCAATGCGTAACCATGGTCAATCACTCAGCCTTACAGACCCTCCTGCTCCTGCACCCAGGGCTGCCAGGTGACTTTGGGAAGGAGAGTGAACAAAATCTCAGGATTTCACACATCATCTCTCTCCAGGATGCTTCAAGCCTGAGACTGCAAAGAAAGGTGGTTTTACACAGCCTACCACCACAGGAAGGGAGAGTGCACAGGAGAAAAGGCCAATCTGCCTGAAAATACACAGGTCACTGCTTGAGAAAAAGAACCCAGGGTAGAAGAGCACCTTTGGTTTCCAGCTGCCACCTTGGCTCTTGGAGGGCACCAGCAGCACCCTCTGGTGACCTGAGCTGTCCCAGACAACGGCAGCTACTGAGGAGAAGAGGTTGGACTCTGCAGGGCTTTTGCCATCACTGGAATAAATCATTCAAAACTCTGACAGTCTCCTGGGGGAGTCTGAGGTCGTGGAAAAGTGATAGGGTAGGAGAAGAAAGAGCTGCATGGCAAGGCTCGTAGGAGATGGGCGGAAGTTACCTTTGTGCAGTCACCCAGTACCAGGGCTGCCCTAGAATGCAGAGGCAGTTGCTTAAGCAGGTCACAGTGGTGTGGGCAGGAGAGCTGTTAGTAGCTGCTGCCTGCCCCAATTTCTGCCTGCAAAGAGCTGGTAAGAGGTTTTCAATGCTACAGCCTCTTGGAGGGACAATTCAGTTGCTGCCTTAGAGGTTCCTCAGACATGAGGCAGTGTCCTAACATGAGCAACACTCGTTAAATGCATGAGCATCACCAAGAAATTCAGTCTTTCTATTCTCTCCTGCCCAAATATCCTTTCCTACTGACCAAGGAAGCAGTTTGTTTGTTAATGCTTCTTGTTACCTTTCAGGTAGCACAGTGCACTCTGGGAAACCCCAGACAGCAGCAAGCTGAGGGTTTCCCTGGTGATATCAGCTCCTGTACACACATGAGGTCTCCTGTGCTTCCTCTGCTGCCCAGGGACCACCACAGCAAATTCACAGCCCTTAGTCCCTACCTTGCAAGCATGTAAAGCATGGACTGAAGGTGTCTGAACCATTGCCTAGAGCAGAAGTAAAATTCCTGGTTTATAACTTTGATTGCTGCAGGGTGAGTCTGTAGTGTTCCATGAAATCATAAACCATTCAGGACCCTGGGAGGCCCAATGCCCTGCTCAAGCTGGGTTCACTTCAAGCATTTGATGTTAAATCAGGTGGGTCGGAGTCCTGTCTACTCAGTTTTAAATCTCAGCAAGGACAGGGATGGCACAGGCTCCCTGGGGCCCTGTTCCAGGCTGCATCACTCTTCTGGGGATTTTTTTTCCTTTTAAATGTAATTTTGTCACAATTTGTGCCATTGCCTCATAATTTTTTTTGCTGCTTTCCTTGGGAAAAACTATGGCTTTATATTCTCACTAATCCCACATCAGGTAGGTGAAACAGCAGTGTGGTGTTATCGGATGCTACGTCAGGACTGTTAGTTTTGACTGACAGGTCTGAGGGTGGGTTTAACTCTCACCTTGGGCAGTGGCACAGTGCAGTTTGCTGAAAAGACCTTTAGCAAGACTGAGCTTAAGCAGATGATGCTGGTTCTGCACTCTTAAGGATTCCCTTTCTTTAGTCTTGCTCCGCTTGTTCACTTTGTAAAAGGGAGCAATAGGAGTGAGTTTCACTCTTCCCTGCCTGCGTTCAAAGCAGGATGTCCACCCTTTGGGTTTTTATATCTCTGGCTCTTACACATTTTTAATGCAATGAATCCTAGACATAAAAGCACTATCTGCTATCTTCTCTAACCAATTCATTTTGTTGTGCCTCAATTTTTTTGCCTAGTCTCTTCTCAAAAGGACAGCAAAGCTCCGGTTGTTTTCCACCATCTTGTAGTCCTGGGATAAGCAGAAAATACTGAAAATAGCTTGTACCTATATGTCTGCATACACAGGTAGGAAAAAACTGCTCTTCCTTGTGCTCATCTCCAAAAGCAGACCCAGAGTGTGATGCAGGGAGGCTTGAATGGCCCCAGTGGGTTGGCCAACATTTGGTGGAGCTCATTCCTTTCCTGGCGTCCATTAGAAGGCCTCCTGTGGGAGCCTTCTACCCAAGGCACGTGAAGTCAGTCTGAGGACCAGGCCACTCTAGAAAATGCACCAGCTGGTCACCCTAACTGAGATGAGACAAGTGACTTTGGAGTTCAAAGAGCACTTCATCCATTTTTATATCATCACCACCTAACCAGAGAATCATTTAGGTTGGATCTCTAAGAACACCGACTCCAATCATTAACTCAGCACTGCCAAGTCCATCACTGATCCATACCCCTAAGTACCACACCTACAGATCTTTGAAATTCCTCCAGAGATGGTGACTCCACCACTCCACTGGGAAGCCTGTTCCAGTGCTTGACAACCTTTTCGATGAAGAAATTTTTCCTAGAATCCAATCTAAACCCCCCCTGGTAGAACATGATGCCTTTTCTGCTTGCCCTATCCCTTTTCACCAGGAAGAAGAGACCAGCTCCCACCTGGCTACCACCTCTTTTCAGGGAGCTGTAGGGAGCAAGAACGTTTCCCATAATCACATCAGCAGTTCTTGACACGCTTGTGAGCAAGGCTGAGCTCTGAGTGTGCTCCTCCTAAGGAAGCTGTGCAGGAGGCATCATTCAGGGGTTGTGGCCAGGGTGGTGAGAATTGCAGAGAGAGTGGGATTGACACAGTGTGGGTGCTTTGCTCTCCAAGTTTGGTTGTCTGTGGAGGAGAGGTTTTCACAGGCCTGAAGAAAGGTCTTTGCCCCAATTATGATGGAGCTGACTACTGTGTGAGAAACATCCTTTCAAGTCAAATCATCCTTTCAAGTCTGAATTACCTTCCATCTGCAGAGGGGTGTAATCTGCTGCCAGGTCACCTACCTCTGGTGGGTGAGCTGTGGGGGAGGTCTGCATGAGTCACTGCTGGACCAGCATCCCACTGATGGAAGAACTTCAGCAGAAAAGCTTCCTAGAAAAATGTAGTTTCTCTGGATGGGTATCCTGCTCTCTCCTGACGGGGAATCCTTAAAATAGTGTTTTGAAGGGAGAAAATTTCAGAAATAAAATAGGAAAATTTCCCAGCACTAGATAAATTAGAAGACGAAGTCTGTGATGTGGACATTGCTCTCCTCATTCACAAAGTGCAAAGTTAAAACCTGCCTCTAAGTTCTAACATTGAAAGTATAGTCATACTATAGACTGATTGGAACTGGAAATTTTATTTCATTTTAACCCTAACCCTTTAATTCAGAGGCTGAAAAATCCTGTTGGAAGTCCCCAAAATAGCAAATCTTTTCTTCCAAATTCTGCATTTGGAGGTTCCTGGGAGTTAACAAGACTTTTGTTTTCCTGCAGGTGGAATACTCCAAGTACAGATGAGAGCCACAGAGCCACACAATTCCTGCCCCAGAATAAATGTAGAAACCTGAACTCACAGTGCTTGGGTCAGCAGCCTACTTCTGCAGCTGGGGATGGAGAATATTATTATTTCGAGTGTGCCATTATCATTTTTAGTTCACATTGCCCTACCACCTTCCTCACCTGTTTAACCTGATTTCCAACTGCTTGTACAGATGGGGGTGGCACACGCAGTCCCAGAATTCAGCCAAGAGCAAGCTTTGCACTGTTTTATTTACCAGCCTCTCCTGACTGCTGAGCTGGCTCTTTGTGTGTCTGCTTGGCTTGGCCTGCGAGACAGAACTGCCCAAATCACTGCTGGTACGAACCTGCTCCCTCCATCATGGAATATCTCAGTGCTGACTGGGCTGGTCGGGGAGGTGGCTGGCTCAGGTCCCAGCACGAGGGTCCCAGAAGGTGTCAGAACTCCTGGTCAGCTCCATCAGGACGCTGCAGATCCTGGCAAGTGTTCTCTGCAGGTAGTGCAAGGCAGGGTGACCTTAACGCTTGCGGCCCAGAGCCTGTCTCGATGAAAACAGTTTTCTTCTGGGCATGAAACAAGAAGAAAAGAAAGGAAAATATTTCCCAGTGGGTTTGAAGGAAGAGGGCAAAATAAAGCCCTGCTAGAGTGCAGGGCCTGAGGTTGGCTTCCTGTCCAGAGACGAGTGATTTCCTATTTAAAAGCTGATTAATCCAAATGCTTTTCAATTTAGAAGGCAGAGATCAATCAATAATTATCCCATTTAATCCCAACATAAATCCTTTAATTTTTTTTTTTAATTAAAAGCAGCCAAGCACCACTGGCTGGGATACACCAAATTGCATTAAAACCCTGGAGTCCCAGGGGAGAGGCACAGGCAGCAAATTGTGCATGTGATTTTCTTCTTTCACTGCTGGGTTTAATGGCCGTTCTCTCTGCCTCCTGGTAGAAAATGATGAGCTTGAGATGTGTCTGGCAATGAGGAGGCAAATTAGACATTTCTTCCAAGCATCCAATGACTCACAAATCAGAGAAGTGTCCCCTTTCTGGAAGGAAAACCAGGAAGGGGGGAAATTCATCGGCGCCTCCTTTTCTGCAGCCGTGCCCTCCAACAGAGATAAAGGACTTTGGCCATTCAGGATCCATGAGATTCAAATTCCCCAGCTCCATTTGAGCAAGATTTGGGTATCTCCTAAACCTGCCTCTTGGTCTGAGAATTTCAAGGGAACCTAATACTAAAGTATATCCTATCACCTGCCTGCCTACAACAGAGGCCTCTCTTCTTGACAATTATCGCAGTGTAATTGTAGGTCTAATCAATTCTTTCACCTAGACAAGAGCTGTATCTCAGCTGTCATGAAACTACATAGCCACCACGCCAGTGAAGGCTGCAGGACAGCCACGGGGTGTACAGCAAATGCCTTTGTTTGCAGCCTTAATTTGGCGCCAATTCTCAGACACAACCAAGTTCTACCTCCGCTGGTCTAAGTAATTAAGCTGAAGTCACACCTTTCTTCTTTGATGCCAAGGAAATCTTCATTATAGTTTTATCTAAGCATGCTCCTGCTACAGCTTCAATGATAAAATTTAATTAAAAGCATCTCTAATTAAATCAAGCTGGGCTGTGTGACTGTACGTGTATTCCATGCTCCTTACCTGCAGTAATGAGTCGTGGGGGACACAACTACTGAGAGGCTCACGAGGTTGGAGGATCCTTTCTACAAACAAAAGCCTGTGTATAATCCTCCTCCTGCTCCTCCAGCTTGATGTGAATACCATCAGAGTTTTAAAATATGTAGGAATTGGCTGAAAATGGTGATGCTGCCTTTCAGATAGCAGGATGGCAAGGTATCCCTGAGGCACTGTGCTGCAGGGGAAGCCCTTCCCGTTTGTTTCTTTGCAGAAGAAGCCTGGAAGGGACAGCAAACCCTTCGTGACTGACTGCAAGCCAGAAATGAAGAGTGAAGATCATAAAAGCAAATACAGCCTAATCTATGAAACATTCCCCCTGGCTTGTAGAGTAACTTTCAATGTAATCTGGCTACAATTTTTCTCAAACCCTAATCTGATGGCCTTTTAAAGACTTCTTTGGATTTTAAAAGGCTGTTTATATTGAGCTAAAAAAGGGCTTTGCAGCACTGTCCAGTAACAGCCACCACAGAACAAAGGACCCTTATTTAAATGCCTCCTTTGTGCTCCGTTTTTGAAGTGTGGGTAATTTAGATTACTCTGTAAAAGCAACCCTTCCTTCTTTTCTTGGAGTTTGAGGGTTTATTTTCTGCCAGCTGTTCTTTGAAAGCCTTTGAATAGAGCAAAGTTTAATTATCCATAGAAAAGAAAAAAAGAAAAAAAAATTGCCTAGTTATTTTGAAATGATTGAGGCTTTTCAGAAAATAAATTGTCAAATAGATGTCACACCTGGGGAAAGTGAAAGCTGTGGTAGAGCCACACCATGCAGGCATCCCCTAAAGTGTTAGGCTTTACCTGAGGAGTACCCTGGGAATATTTTGGACTGCAGAAAAGGCTACAGCATCACAGAACTTTGCTTCATGGGCTATTAGGGGTGTCCTGAAGATCAGCTGAAGATCAAATCCATTAATTTGAATATTATGTGCTGGCCTGGCCCTCATCTGTCTCAGCTCTGGAACATGATACTGCTTAACATGGCACCTGCTGGGGTGGCTCCTGGATGAGGCTGTTTCAGCAATGTTCCAGCAGCATGACTTGTGGGAAAAGAATGCCTGTTCTGACATCTCCATGTATATCAGCTCCCTGAAAGGAAAATGAGTTGAAGAAGAATTTAAAACCTCCTGGTGGTGTCTAGTGCAGTCATTGGCATGTAGAAACAGAGCTGTGGAGGTTGGGAATTTTGATGTTGGCATTTTAGTTGCTTTTGGAACTGCAGGCAATGTCTGGGAGCAGCAGAAGGTATCCCAAGACGTGTGGTCAAGCTGCCAACCATGACCAACATCCAAATCCACCTTCCCTAACCTTTGGATCTGGGCATGTCTGGACATTCCCTGGACATCCCACCTCCCTGGACCAGTCCTTTGCTTTGTGAAACCTTCTCTTAGATCTGCCTAAGCAGCAAGTACAGTGTTTGTAGTCACTCCTCCCAAATTTGCTGCATGTAGAGCTCCCTGGCTCCTGTATTTGAGTTTTATGTTGAGGGTGGGAATGGGAGACACGCCCCACAATTCTGTCCAAGCAGCGGCCTGTGTCTCCTCCAATTTCCTTCTCAGATCACTCATGCCTCAGGATCAACAATTCTGCCAGCTCTCTGGGTAGCTGGGGAATGTCCCTGGGATGGGCTGCACGTGCTGCTGTCATGCTGAGGGTACTCTGCAAACCCATTATCCCTTTTCAGCGCGGCGGCACCACGACAACACCAGCACCGGCTTTTCTCAACTGTGTGTTGAGGACACCACGTGTGGGTTTGGGCACCTGCTGCGATGGAAAAGGCAAGGAGAAGGAAGCATGGCCTGCTCTGAGCAGAAGGCATTGAGATTTGAGTGGCCATCAGCTTCTGGGTTATATCTCTGCTGAACTTGGGCTTGGCCTCTGCTGCAGCTCTTCCTCGTGCTCTTGTGGACATCACCCTTATCACAGGCAGCTCTGCAATGCCTCCAGAGCACAGCTGTCAACGTCCAACCCTTGGACTTCTGAGAGGAGGAGGGACCTGCTGGTGTCTTGGAGATAAGGACTGAGAGCTTGGTGTGATTTGGTGCTCCCTGGGGATGCCTGCGAGAGGGATTTTCCCCTGCGCAGGAGCAATCCCTGCAGATAAGATGTGCTATAACCTACTACCCACTAAATTTTCCAGCTGAAATTCACCAAAGAGATAAATTTTAGTCCTTTTGCATAATGTCTGTGAACAGCAGCAGGAACAGGGTTTGGCACACAAAGAGTTCGAGCAATAAATCCACAGTTCTAGGGAAACTAATCCGTGCTCTGGCTGGAGTCCACATCTTCAAACAAGGGTCAGGTGAGTGGATGCTGGAGGAGAGGAGAACTTCCCTGAACAGTGTGAGACACCTGGAGGTTTGTCCTCCAGAGTGAGGTGGCAGCAGGGTGTTGCAAGAGGGGTTGGCAGCACCTGTGTACCGTGGAGGTGCTGCAAACTCCAGTGCCACGAATGCTCTGGGAAGTTTCTCTGGGGTCTGTCAGAGGAGCACCCCCAGTAAATGTCTATTATCCACACTGGCTGGCAGCCAGGGAGCTGGGTTATGCTGCTTCACACCACCACTGACAATTTTCCCTACCCTTCCCGCCCAGAACATTAGGAATGACTGGGAAGAGCTACCACACAGCACAGGCCATAATTAAATATCACCCCTGCCAGGGAACCCGTGGAGCAGGAGATGACCAAACCCATTATTTACCCTTTAGCCTGAAGCCTATGGTTTAGGTTAGATATGAGGAAGATTTTTTTTTATTATTTTAATTTTGAGGGTAGTGAGACATTGGAACAGGTTGTCCAGAGAAGCTGTGGCTGCCCCATCCCTGGAAGTGTCCAAGGCCAGGCTGGATGGGGTGTTGAGCATCCTGATCCAGGCAAAGGTGTCCTAGCACATGGCAGAGGGGATGGAACGAGATGATCTTGAAAGGTCCCTTCCAACCCAAACCATTTGATGATTCCACGTCTCTGTCTTCCAAGTGAGTCCCTTCTCCATGAATGTTAGTCATAAATGCTTTTTCCTGTTGCTTGTCTGGTAAGACAGACACCTGCTCTTACGAGGAGGACAGAAAGCAACCCTCTGTTTCACAAACATGAGTATCCATGGGGTGTATCACAGCATGAGGCAGCCCCAAGTTACCTTTGCCTTGGCAGTTCCAGCATCTTTTTAGTTTTCAGCGTGTTTCATTAATCAAAGAAATCCTTCTACTCTGTGTGTGACCTGCTCTGCAAGGAGATCAGATAAGCTGTTAGTGAATAATGATGTCAGTGAGCTACGGTTTCCCTGCTTCTGGCTTTGGATCCCTTTATTGCACCCCCTCGACATTTAACGTGTTGAGCTGAAGGAATATCCCTGGATCTGAATAGTAAATTCACATTTTAATTTGTTTCTTGCCTCAGCATGGATTGTAAGCTTCAGAAATGGACTTTGAAAGAAAAAAAATCATAATTTTTCTTGCTGTTGGGACCATACCTGCCTTCAGATTATGCTCAGTGACTGACACCATGACTGCATAGAAAATGAGGATAGGAGCTGATGTATTCTGGAAAACTGCCTTATTCCTTTGTAAACCTTATATTTTTATATTATCCAGGAAAAATGTGAGGGAGTGACGTTCAGAGCAAAACAGTATTTCTAAATCTGTGTTGCAGTACAACATTATGTTCTTCTGGCATATTCTCGGTACCTAGCTAGTGAAATCCCTGTCATTTGTCATCCATCAGTAAAATTCATCCAAGTCCTTCAGGTTGCTTCTTCCAAGGTGGCTTCTTCTGCCAGTTTTTTATGTAAAGTGCTCAGATTTGTGGGTAGAAACTCAGGGAATTGTCCTACATTTGGATTTCTACCCATGCAGCTGAGGGCAAAGCTTGTTCTGCCTCTGGGTGCAGGGGTCATCTCCATTCCAGTCAAAATTCAGCTGCAGTGGGAGGGCTGCAGGACACAGACCTGTCCTCACATGCCCCACTGGTCTTGTTAAAGCAAATGCCTCTGTGAGATGTGGACGTGGAGCTGCTCCTTGGTGTGATCTGTGGCCAGGCCTCCCAAGTATTGGAAGCCCAGGGAGGACTTTTGGATGCTAATGATGCACACACCTAATTCAAGAGCCGTTAGCAACAGGGCTGTGGAAAGACTTTGACAGTGATAAATTTCTCAGCTGACAGGACAGGGTCTCAGATCTCCTAACCCTTCTTCATCCTTGATTCAGGTTTTGCTTTCTGCAGCAGATTTGGGCAGCAACAGACTTTCATCTTTCTTTGCAGTCTCTTCCCTAGGATGGACTTCACAGGATAGGGCTGGAAGAGTCAGCCTTGTTCTTCAGGCTGACCCAAACACAGAGAAGGAACCTGAGGATGCCCCATCCCTGGAAGTGTTCAAGGCTAGTTTGGATGGGGCTTGTAGCAAGCTGGTCCAGTGGAAGGTGGGGGTTGGAAACAGATGGTTTAAGGTCCCTTCCAAACCCAGACCATCCTATGAGCCTGTGATGATTCTATAAAACACAAATAAACCGGGCAAATGTTTTTCCACAAGAAAGCTGTTGATCAATGACCTTCCTTCTGCAGTCAAAGCTGCAGACCGCTGTAGGCAGGTGTGAAGGAAGGCTCGTGGAGACATCACCTGGCCAGGACTGGTTATGGGTCCTGATGGAGACCCTGCAGCTCAGCACCCCTAAAAGCAGTGGCAGCCTAAAGCACGAGCATCAATTTTCCTACACATCTATTCAATGGACTAAAATCAGCTTGCACCCAAACCTAGTGCCCACTCCAAGGCAGGTTTGCCTTGGGATGCAGCTCACACGGCTGACACATTTCTGACCATGTCACCCTCATCCCAGAGCCCCTGTACAAAAGGGAGAGTTTAGGGAAAAGGAAAGCTGAGCACTGTCTGTGCATCAAAATCCCTTTTCACTGAGAAATTGACTCTGCAGTGAAGCCATCTGTTCTGAGAAGTGTTTGCTTGTGATTAATAAGTTTCAGTCCTGTAAGGAAACCAAAGCTTTATATTAAAACAAAACGAAACAAAACAAACACCAGAAACCAAACCAAATCAAACCAACTTTTTTGGAAAGGAAAAAAAAAAAGTAAATATCTTTTTGGGGATAAACAAAATTATTCTTAACTTCTGTGTAATCCATATGTTTAGGAATACCCTTCTGCGCAGCAGTGAGTGACTCCAGTCCGAGGGAGCATCCATTTCCATGGGATCACAATCCTCTTGGCTTCTGGAATCACAAATACAAATGCTCCTAAATCATGACTGGCTCCTCCTTTTTTATCCCTTCCTGTCCCCAACAGCAGGGTGGGAGAAGAACCAGTATTTAAAAAAAAAAAAAAAAAAAAAAAAAAAGTTCAAACTCTCTGTTGCATTTTTTTTCTTTTGTTCCTGACTTTTCAGCATCTGCAGGTCACATTTTCAGGCTGCAACATGACAGGCATTTTCTCCCCTGTAAGACAAAATACTTGCTTTTTTGAAAAATCCTTCCTAAAATCATTGTTTTAAACACCTCATCACTACACTTCCAAAGCCAGGGCTTTAAGGAGAACACAGGCTACAGCAAAATAAGTAAATTTTAGAGTAAGCACTGACAGAGTGTGCTCCTTCCTCTGTGGCTCTCACACAGACCTAAGAGTTTTTACCACCTCTCCCCAGATTAGGAGAGACCTGGTTTTGCTCACTGAAATCGTTTTATCCCTTTATTTGGTGCCTGAAACAATTACTCTGTTTAGCGAGCAGCGCCGGTGCAGCGTTACCACACCCGCGGGCACTCTCTGCCCTTGGGCTGCCGGCATTTTCACAGGATGCAGAGCGAATTTTTCCCATTTCAACACTCGATACCCTGCTCCCGGTTTTGCAAACATGTGCCAGTGCCGACGCAAATATGATTTGCATCCCGTAACCTTTGTGCCTGAGCCTCCTGAGAATACATTTCTCGTCCCTGTATCGCCTTGTAAAATACTTACAGTGAATGGGCAGTAATACACAGATATTACTCCATGGAGCAACCATCCGATATGTAAAGTCAGGAGTTCAAAGAGGATTAAGGATTGCTGGCAACGAGCAAGCCGCATTGCTTGTGGATGTGGAAGCAGCCACAGCTGCTCTCACTTTTCATGCGCTGGAATTATTTCAGCGTCAGTAGAGGACTGCTCCGGAGTTCTTCCCTCTCCAAAAGCCATTGACCCATATTTGTTGTGTTTGGCAGAATGAAAGGTCGTGGGGTTAGGGAAGGTGTCCTGCCCAGCAGACAGGAGGAAGCTGTTAGCCACTCGGTGGGAGAAATCTCACCGCATGCCTGCAAGGTGCAAGGCAGGCTGTGTCCATCCAGAAACCTTCCTTGTACTCCAGTCAAAAAAAGGTGAAGGATTTCCCATCCCACTCATGTCATCCCTCTCACCATCACTGGCTGCTTACTCTGGTATTTGGACTGTCCCCTCAGAGAGGGTGTTCTGGCTCATTTCCAATGTATGACTATTCTTCAGCTAAGAAAAATTAAGAGAACAGAAATCATAGCAGAGGAAAGAGGTATTGTAGAATAATATTGCTCGGACAGTAATGGGTACTCAAAGGAGATGCTGTTTGGGGCTATTGTAACAACCTTTCCATGTTGGTAATAGAAAAGTAGACACAGGCAAAAACTTCTTGGGTGCCTTCTCCATATCCTGTCTTCAGAGCACCATTGAAATTCTTGTGGATAAAACAGGGTGTCCAGGATTTGGAACACCTCACAAGACTTGAGAATTGGCTCCTGCAGAATCCATAATTGTGGGAAAAGTGATTTCGATCTTAATTAGCATGAGCAAGTATTACAAACACCCACTGGCTGCTGAGGAGAGGAGGACATGGCATCTCTCAGTGCCATTTGGTCTGGAGGAGCCTCGCTAGATGACAGCTGCCAAGGGAGGGCTCATTCCTGCGTGGGCTGGCAGCTCTTCCCATCCTCCCTTCCCCAGTCCCAGGGATGTGCCCCCAGCTTCCAGCTGCACTGCACCTCTCATCCCTGAGCTGGGGAGAACGAGCCTTTCCATCCCCAGAGATGCTCTTGGTGCCTGGACAGTCAGCTCTCGTCAGGGCATGGGTGGCACAGACTGACCCAGCAGCTCATCTGCAGTTGCCCCTGTGGTATCTCTCTTGCAGATGCAGCCAGACAAGAGCTGGTGCTCTGTGCAGCAGCTGCACACAGCTGTCCACTCTCCAGCTGGGATTTCCTGAGGGAAGGGTCAACTGTGCAAGTAAAGCCACGCTGAGCGAGGCCGCCTCTTGCTTTGACTGTGGTTGTGATAGGCAGGGCTACTAAACAGGAGCAGGGTGAAATAAGTTCTGCCAATGTAATGCTCATTCCTGGATGCAGAACAGGGAGTGCAACTGTGCTCACAAAGTATGGGACTTTTTTTTTATTTAATCCTACAACTAAAGTTTGTGCCAGTATTTGTCATCTGGAAGTTTTTTACCCTCTCGTTACAACTCCTGTTGGAAAGTCCTTAACTGCCTCCATGAAATTGAGTTGTGGAGAATCTTAACTTAAAGGAATTAGAGAATTCAAACACGGATCTTGTTTCTGTTTACTGCTCTTTTTAAGGCTGAATAGCTGAGTGCTTGCCTTCAGGGACACTCACGGCCCATGGGTTATGTCACTGCAATGTAGTCTCTTCTCCTTTGGTGGTTTATTTGTGATGGAGATTCCTGTAAATGTAAACCCAGAATATTTTACATGGGACAGTTTTCCCTCTAACTCTGCCAGATTGCTTGGCAACAAGGTGTAATGGTAGGAGGAAACCCCCTGGAAGGCATGTAAACCTTTTGTAGATCTGTCTCCCCTGGGGAATATAATTTGGTTTAGCCACAGAGTTGCTTTCTAGAATACTCACATTTTACCAGCTGCTTTGAGGTAGGGGGTGATGTGCCCTGGGTGTTGAAAAGCCATGGGAAAGGCTGCTCCAGGGGCTGGGTGTCTCTGGCAGAATCTGGGTCCGTTCCTCCCTCTGAGTTTCTCATCTAAAACTGATGCTTCACTCGGAGACAGAATCTCTCATCTCCACTGGAAGTCAATAGAAACAGGCAATTTCAGAGAGCAATTCCCCATGGACAGCCATATCAGGAGAAGATGGATCACTCTCCTGAGACACCTATTTCTCTCCATTAACTTGAAGACAGCCTGGAGCAATAGTTCAGATGAGGTCCCTTGGCAGAAGAGTCTCACTCTGGCACTGTCCACCCTGTTGTGCTCTCAGAGAAGCCACAGACACACTCGCAGCCTCAACATCTGTTCTGTGTCCTTGAAGTGACAATTCACCATGGTCACCACAAGGACAGCTTGTCCACGTGTTCATGTCCAAAGACAGAAGGGTCTACACCTGTCTACTTCATGCCCAGAGTTTGTTATCTGCCCAGCTAAATTGCTCCATAGGGGCTTCAGAATTCAAGATTTATTCTTCCAGGTCTCAGTTCCTGACAGGTAAAGTAGGAATGATTTCATCTCTGCTCCCTTCAGGGTTTTTGCAAGGATAAGTACAGTCAGGCCTTGAGAAAACCAGCTCCTATAGGAGTTGTGGGGAGAGATGGCAGAAAAACACCTAACTGGCATTTTCAAGAGGGCCTGTGACAGAAGCCACTGGCATTCTGTTATTTGGGAAAAGGTCGGCTCATACCCCAGGAAGAAATTTTTTAAACAACTTCATTGGAGGTTGAATTAAGTTTGTCATTTTGCTTTTTCAGATCATGTAAAGTTTGAACAAATTTTTAACAGAAGGAAAAGTTTTAAATCCCTGTATTCTTCTCTTGCTATCTGTGAACATAATCTGAGCCCAGATAAGCCTCAGACAGATGTTTATCTTAAGTGCATTTTCATACAAGATAATACCAGAGACTTGGAATGAAGATGCCAAGTGACCTTATAAAAAAAGCCTCAGTGTGGGTGTTCAGCTCCCTGATCCTGGTGCAAGATCCTTGGTAAGATAAAAATCAAAAATAAGCAATAGAACATAATGCAAAAAACCCACTGCAAGAGCATATCCATCTCTCTGGTGATGAAAGGAAACTGTGATCTCTTAGAATCATAGAATATTTGAATTGTCAAAATAGGAAATGACCTTTAAGACCATCAAGCCCAACCAGCAAGTTCACCATTAAACCATGCCCTCAAGTGCTGTATCTACCCATTTTTGAACACCTCGAGGGATGGTGACTCCAGAACTCCCCTGGGCATCCTGTTCTGATGCTTTACAACTCTTTCTGTGAAAAAAAAATTCCTCATGTCTAATCTAAACCTCCTCTGGTGCAACTTGAGGCCATGTCCTCTAGTCCTATCGCTTGTTAACTGTGTGAGGGAAGAGAATCACAACTATCTCACTACAACTCCTTTCATGTAGTAGTAAGGCATGATTAGGTCCTTAGGTCCCCCTTAAGCCTCCTTTTCTCCAGGCTAAACAACCCCATCTCCCTCAGCAACATCCCATAGCCCTTCCACCCCCACTTAGAGGAGGCTGTGGACCACAAGACCCCCAGAAATGTCCTTGGCCATAGCAAGAGAGAGCCCTTGTGACTTTGGAGACTTCCTGGCACGTATGGATTGCTGCAAACATTCAATAGGCAGGAGAGAGGGTAGATGATGGGGAGAGAAGTATGAAAAAGTAGGAGACAGAAGGGCTAAAACCACACCAGGATTATTGGGATTTATGTGAGATGACCATACAGGTTGATACAGGTATGCTGTGAAGAGAGTAGGCAAGTGTAAGGAAAAGTGAGTTATGCTATGTCCTTTTCTACCCATATCTAACCTCATGTTAGGCACTGAGGAGCAGGTTTTGGCAGAATCTGATTCTTAGCTTGTAATGGCTGGTAGGAATGGGGATTGCTTCAGTTAGGATAAAAGGACCTGGAAATTTTCAAATGCCTTAATATAAGTGATGAAGGGGAAAAAAAAGAGAAAATCATGGCTAAACTAAGGGCTGATAATAAAATTAATGATGTTTTATGCTTGGTTTTCTGGTTACAGAAACACCTTTGATACCCAGAAACAGCACAGCACTGCTGGAGGGACTGTGCCATCCCGCCCGACTCCAAATCAAGCAGAATAACACAAAAATCAGCCAAAAGTGCAATGTTTTGCACTTGATGACTCTTCAGACCACTCATTTTTCAGCTTTCATTCAGCCACTGGCCCCTTTACCACGTCACACAGGTGTCCCAAGAAGAGCATGGCAAACACTGTCTGCACACAGCAGCAAAGAGGGCTCAGAGAAAGCGTTTGCAGCCCCAAAGTTGCAAACATGCACTAAAAATTGCACCTGCCTTTAGGGGGAACGATGCTGGGAAGAAGGTTTGAGGAGCAGTGGGAAGATGAACCCTTTATCCCTTGCAATCTTGTCCCTTCTGCTTGCAAACAAGCAGCCTTAGACTCTATTGTCCCCCCTTTTAATGTCTAAGGTTGGCTGTTGGCAACCTCTCAAAGGCCAATAATGTTCCTTGCTCAGTCTGATCTTGACCACAGCTCTGTCTTGAACCAGCAGAGGAGGTGGGGGCATAATTAAACAGACCTGTCCTGTCCACACTGCAGAAAGGAGTGTAGAAAACGGGAATCTGGCGTCAGGCTGCATCTCTCTCACCATATGTGGGAGTTCACCTGGAGTTCACATCTGACTTTAACGTGAAGTTGGAGCTGATGCGTGGGCTCACATCCATCACATCCCTTGGCTGTAAGGAATTCAGCGGGGGAGCTTGTTTTGGTGGAGGAAGATCACAGGGATCTGCCAGCAGGAACTGAGCAGCAGCAAAGACTCCAGGCAGAGACAGGAAGGAGGAGGAGGAGTTTTAGGTAACACCATCCACGTGGGTGTGAAACACATTGATTCTCCCAACCCCAAATTGTAATGCCTACATTTCAGTTTTAACTCCCTGGCTGTACTCAAACAAAAGCCATGAGGAGAGACTTGTTGAAATATTTCTTTTTTTAATAAGAGCTTATTTCTGTCTCTTGTGGTTTTGAGCTCTCCGAGTCAGAGCAGTGGGATGATTTTTTACAAACTACACAAGCACTCATGAATGTACAGCAAGGGCTGAGGCGAAGTTTATAATATACAGTGCAGGCAGGTTCGAGCTTGCTTTGACAAAGCTGGGTCAAACCATAAGAGAAGCCCCTTGGCCACACTTGCACTGCCAGCCTGGTTCACCCTCGTCTGGCCAATGCAAAGTGAGTGGAGGCTGCACACCAGCAGTGCAACAAACTCCTTCCCTAAATGTCGTGAAATGCACCCTTTAAGCTGTGTGCAGGGAGCACAGGACTCAAAACTGTCTCACATTCCCCCCTCACAATCTGAGTGGATGACCTGAGTTGCTTTTCTCTACCACCACCCCCATGAGACAACTGGGTGAGCCTTTTTGCTGTAAAAGCACTCAGCGATATGAGGTTTGGCATTAGTCTCTGCAAAGCTGGCTTTATTCAGCACTCTCCTGACAGCCCTGCAGAGCATTGCCTGTCATAGCAGGATGGCAAAACAAAGAAAGAAGCAGCAAGGAAAACCTGCAGCCTCCAACGTGCTCCTCATAGCTGTTTGTGCGCTCGGACTGTCTGGCCCGAAACGTGTATACAGGCTGCGTCCTAAGTGCCCTGATAAGATTGGGCCTCCAGAATGTGTTGTCCTGAGAACGTTTGCTGCTGTTTATCTGCGAGCTGAAAAACTTTCCAAAGTCCCCCGGCCATCAGCCCCGACACCCTGGCTCAGAGCAGATGACAGGCAGAGGCGATACCCAACAGCTTTCGTGCCATGGGGTGATACCGAAGTGGCTGAGAACCCAAAAGCTCGGAGCGAGCTGTTGAGTCGGGTCTGCTGACACGGTGGTGGCTGTTGATACCCAGCGCTGCTGCTCTTGTGGCATCCTGTGGGAAAGCGTGGGATCTGTCCCCTTCCCCAGACCTGGGGTGCTCCTCATGCTCCTGGAGCCGGTAGTCAGGAGGTGACAGCCCCATCCTCCCTCCTCCTCTCTTCCAGGCTGTCATATCCAACTTCGGGGTGAATATATGCATCAGCAGCTTACAAGCATATAAATATATATATATAAATATATATATATATATCGCTCCTGCACAGATGTTTTTAATGTGCTAGATGTGGGAAAGGTGCCAGAGGCCTTCGGTGTGGGCACCTGTGTTTTTTCAAAGCGTAGGCACTTTGCAGTGCCAGTGGGTAGGGGCTGTTTCAAAGTTGAGGGGATTGACATCGAGCTGTGCCTACTTTCCTTCAATGTGCAGGATGAGGAAAATGTGGAGAAACCTCCCAGTGTGGTGCCCACTGATGTGGTCCCAAGACTACCCACCCACAACCTGCCTGTCTCTGATTTGCTGACATTGCCCCAATATATTAGATGTTTAAGTCATTTCTATAGAAAAATAGTTTCTGGATTTATTTTTCCATTTTTCAGCCAAAAAAAAACCCCTCTGCTAGGAGTAAGACTTAATCTTCTTACCGCATACATCCCTATAAATCCTTCCATACTCAGTGGGGTGTTGTGTGGTTTAATGGCTTAATTAGTGAATGTTTATGAAGCATTTCTGATATCTTTGCTTGAAAGATGTTGTAGAAGCACAAACTTACAATATTTTCATCACCCAATTAAGTTCAAGCAACATACAAGAAAGAGATTTATTTACATATCTCAAGAATTTTATTTTGCAAAAACTCAGAGAAGACTTCAGCTGCTCCGGCTACCAACTGCTGACAGTCCTGGAGGTTTCTGGTAACCTGTGTCCTGTGGGAAGGGAAGGCATTTTCTCTGAGAAGTCGGTGTTTTTCAATCCTGCACAGTCTGCAGGGTGGTGAAACATGTTTGGCACCGGGGCTTCCCCCTACAGTTTGAATTCCAGGCACTAGTTGCACTAGAGAAACCCTGTGAAGACTCTGTAGTTCGGGACTATTTCTGGAAGTCCTCCTCATCAAACAAGCTAAAAATAACAATAAATGCCCCAAAGATTTTTGCCAGGGGGGCAGCAACCAGGGCCCATCATGCCTGGTTCCCACCCACGCAGCTCTGGAGTAAAGGTCTACATGGAGTTATTTGCTTTCTTTTCATCCATGGCCCTGATGTCTGTTAGCAGCAGTGGGTTTAATCAGCGATTTACGTGCTTTTTGTATCCAGAGCAAACACAGAGACATTGATTTCCTCCCACGTGCATCGCTTTGTTCGTGTGTTTTCCAGTTTTGAAGTCTCTAATCCTCTTCCCAGCTGACCTGGGAATCTAGTCTGTGCCACCACCTCACAGCCAATTCCAGACAGAGGTGGGCAAAAACCTCTGTTTTGGAGAAATAGCTGCCATGCAGGAAAGAAATCCTGGAGGTGAAACAGGTATTCCAACAAAATGTAACAAAATGTCATCTCGATGGGTGGTCTTGAGCAGAAAAACAAACTCCTAGGCACTACTGGGAGAGAAACCAACATGCTGCTCCATAAATGTGGGGTGAGCCTTCCCCAGGTTCCCATCTCCGCCTTGCCCAAAAGATGCTGCTGAGTTGGTGCAGAGAAGGGTGACAGGCAGGATCAAAGTTACGAAGCACCTCTCATGTGGGGATGGATTTAACAGAGGGGACTCTTCTGCCTGCAGGGCAGATAAAGTGAAGGAGGATGTGATAGAGGGGTAGAAAATCATGACTGGCCTGGAAAAAATGAATAGAGGAGGAGACTCTGGCTCCTCTGATCCAAGGGTGAGGGAAGTGTCAAATAAACCAGCAAATGGCATGTTGGATAGAAATAAAACGAGATATTCTGCACTGTCTGTGCACTACAGCTTTGGAGCTTGGATGCTCTAGATACTTTGGGCTTTTTTGGTGGTTTCAAAAGGTGATGGTATAAAGCAATGGATGAAAGATCCTCCAGGGACTGCCAAGCACAGAGAGTTCGCTGGAGTGTCACAGGGCACTGTTCCTGTGCCCCTGCTCACAGGTGACAGTGGGACCCTGGGCAAGACCAAGCTCTGGCTTGGCACAGCACAGGTATTTGGTATTTTTGTGTTTCTGGTATGTGACATTAATTTGCCAAAAATGAGCAGTTTCCTGTTAGCATCTCCAGACAACAGCTCTGTTTTAGCACATCAGGAGTGAGCCCAAATACAGCATTTGGAGTGAAATCTGCCTGTTCTGAGAAACCTTCTCTGTGATGGTTCTCACCCAGACACGTTGTGGGCCTCCAGCACATGATCAAGCAATGTAATTTCCATATTTTCTCCTCGAGGCTCTCTGCAAAGAGGTTTAGCCACGAAACCTGAGCAAAGGCAGGAGCTCAACACTGATTTTTTCCTTCCTATTTCCTCCCCTAAACAAAAGAGCCTCTTCTTGCTTTTGATTGTGTGATTAAATAAAAGCTCATCCTTCATCATCGTTATGAGGACATTACAAAATCCTTATTGATGTGCTTCCTGACTCTGCACCTTCTGAAATAACTCCCAAAACTTGGGGACAGCATTGCCCTTCATGGTGGTCAGACAGCACTACCTTATGTCTTCGTTCAGCTGCAGTTCCATTTTGATGGACTTCTGAAATGTAGAACCGTGGAATATCTCAAGTTGGAAGGGACCCACAAGGATCACTAATTCCATTTCCCTGCTCCTTGCAGGACTACCTAAAATTAACCCCGTGACTAAGAGCACCAGTCTGTGAATTCTGGCAGGCTTGGTGCTGTGACCACTTCCCTGGGGAGCCGTTCCAGTGGCTGACCACCCTTTCAGTGAAGAACCGTGTCCTAACGTCCAAACTGAACTTACCCTGGCACAGCTTCATTCCATTTCCTTGTGTCCTATCACTGGCCATGTCACGAGCTCGCTCTGATCTTCCTCCCACCTAAGCCCATGTAAATTTGAAACATTCCCTCTGCCTTTGATCCAGGTTGCCAGCGTGAAGAATCTGGCTCTGAAGTCTGGACAGAGGATGTAGCCAAAAGAGCTGATAGAATTCCAAATCCAAAGTTATCCACAGGACTGTCTTAGTCTTCTGGCTCACTAGATACCTGATCATGTGCAGGTCCACGTGCTCCTTCAGCCTTAGCGAAATTTGGAGAGATATAACGCGCTGCTTTTAGCCTAGGCAAAATGCAACAACTAAACAAATTGATTCAGTCTCATTTACAATATATTATTGCCGTATACAATCTGTCCTTGCTCCTTTACTGGCTGCATTTCCACTTTTCCACGGAACAGGCCTTTCAAGCATTGCAGTACCATCATTGCTTCTAATTCAGTATTGTTTCAGGCTCCTATATCGCTGTGTACACTGGGAGAGCACAGGGCTTGGATATCAAAATAAATCTTTGAGTCTTGAAGCCATTTTTTTTAGTTTATCATTTTATTTGGAGATCGTTTAGGGTTTCCCCTCAGCTGTGAAATTACAGCCTATACATTAGTAGTTATTTTGTCCCTCAAAACACCTTGTCACTGAATTATTTCATGCAGGAACTTTCTTATAACTTATCTCCTCCTCTGACTTTTTCACACTTAAAGGTCACAGGCCTCTGCCTCTGATATCACCAGCTCTCACTGCAGAAAGGGTAAGAGTCCCAACATGTGGCAGGAATTTGAGGAGGAGACAAAGCACTGCAGGGAAAAAAGCATCTTTTTTTTTTTTTTTTTTAAACCAATAATTTATGAGCTGTTAGAGAGGACAATAAAAGAGGTAAAATGAAGGGGAAAAGATCTTCTAGTTGGAGCCAGGCAGGACAGACATTGCCAACCAGAACCCACGGCTGCACACAGATGTAGTCCCCACCTCTCCCTTGCTCCCCATATGGATTTTGCTGCCTATCTCACCACTTCTGAACAATAGTATTCACAAAACCCCATCGCCTGAGTGGCAACCACTCTCCTGCCTACCCAACAGCAAGATGCCCTTGTTACAGGCCTTATAAATACAGCCTGCAAAAAGTTCAATGGAGTACCTGTACTTGCAACAGGAGCCCAGCCAGGGGTGAAGTCAACGCAAACTGAAATCATCTCAAACTGAATTCACCCCAAAACAGCCCTGACGGGGTTTC
This sequence comes from Mohoua ochrocephala, assembly GCA_013398855.1. Lineage (NCBI taxonomy): Eukaryota > Metazoa > Chordata > Aves > Passeriformes > Acanthizidae > Mohoua > Mohoua ochrocephala. The sequence goes on along the minus strand of VZTA01016319.1, from coordinate 139,009 downwards.
AAATCTCTGATTTGGATTTTATTAGGATACAAACCAGAACAGAAAGATCTCTTAGACAAAAGGAACAGGGACTTGCTGGGTGAGACAAATGGAAGTAAAATAGGCTGGGAGTGGCTGTGGTTAACACTTCTGTTCCTGAAGGCCTTTCATCTGCTCGGACCCTACAGCCAGGTGTGCTCAGATACACCCACATGTCCTATTTCAAGGTCACCATCAACTGCAAAACTCCCGGTGTCCAGATTTAGACTGGAATCCAAAACACATGAGGGACAAGTTAATTTTGCCTCTGATAAAAGGGGAGGGCCGGCCAGCAGATTTTGCTGTCGTTTCAGCAGCAAGTGGAAAGGAAAGGCAAGGACTATTCCCACCAGAGGCCTACACAGATTACACAATCCAGGTTTCCATTTGGCTGGAAATATGTTAAAGCTAAATTAATTTCCTTTGGAAAAGCAGAAGCTTAACTGAGACAATGCACTGTTCTAACACACTTTTAAAGTAATGAAAACTGTTGTAGAGGCTCTGCAAAAAGCCAGAGCAGCAGGTTCTCCCAAACCAGACCATATTCCACCACGACATGTTACACAAGGAGCAAACAATCAGGCAATGACAGAACAATGGATAAAGAGATAGAAGGGCATTTATAGATAAATAGGGATTTGTAAATACTAAACTGAGTCTTAATGGACTTGCATTCTCTGCCAAGATATTTACAAGGAAAAGGGATTAACAAGGAGTTTGGCACAAAGACCTCCATCTACAGAGCTGATATTCAGGAGGATCTGTTCTTTGAGAAAATCATTTATGTGGGTAGTCTAAAAACTACTGTGGAAAATCCATCTCTCATACAGATGCTGACATGTAAAATGTTTGCTTTTTTGCTTTCCACGATGAGCAGAGGCTGAGATCTGCACCACTGCTCTGAAGCAGATTCTGCCTCTGGAAGGACTGTTTAAATGCTGTTATTATGAAATTATACAGATGTGCTTGGCTTTGCCGTTGATTTCCAATAGGTCTATGTGAATAATTGATTTTGCTCTGTATTGCCAAAGGAGAAAATTTAGAGGGGGAAGCAGAATATTAAATAAAAACTAATTTTCCTGTTTCTTCTAACTCAAAGCCACGCTGTGCTTTGTTTTGGTTTTGTTTTCCCATCAATGTTAGTCCACTGCAAATTCATTGGAAAGGTGAACGACTCTGCTATTAATTGTGCATTTCCTGAGGGGGAGTCACTTTGATGCACTACGTCCAGTTTGTATCCAAACACTGGATGTAGGTTTTGGCCGGGGTAAAGTTACTTCTCTTCACAGTAGCTCATACAGTGTTATCTTTGGATTTGTGACCAAAACAGTGTTGATAACACTGGGATGATTTTTAATTATTGTTGAGCAGTGATCACACAGCATCACAGCCTTTCCTACTTCTCTCGCTGCCCCACCAGCAAGGCTGGGAGTGAATGAGAAGTTGGAAGGGAGCACAGCTGGGACAACTGACCCCAGCTGGCCATAAAGGGATTTCCCACACCATATGATGTCTTGCTCAGCAGTAAAAGCTGGGGAAGGAGGAGGAAGGGAGGAAGTTCAGGGTGATGGTGTTTGTCTTCCCAAGTCACGATCACACATGATGGAGCCCTGCTTTCCTGGGGATGGCTGAGTTCCTGCCTTCCACTGGAAACTTGTGGATGGGTTTCTTTTTTTTGCTTTGGCTTTACCTGTTGAACTGCTTTTAATTCAACCCATGGGTTTTTTCACTTTTGCCTGTCCAAGCCTCTCCCCATCCCACCATGAGTGAGGAACTGTGTGGGGCTGAGCTGCCCACTGGGGTTGAACCATGATGCTGGGAACTGTCCTTTCTCCCACAGCACTCCTGGTTCTCCACACCTCTGAAATAACTTGCCCATTACAAGCCACCTGAACACAGTCACCATCTCAGGTTGCTGTAGCAACTTCATTAATTTCAAGCTGAATTGAGCTGATTATGTCCCAGGATAGCATCCACCTTAGCCCGCATTCCCACTGCCTGGCGCAACCGTGACCTTCAAGCAAATTGCTGCTCTTCTCAGAGGGAGAGAAGCAGCCACCCACGAGCCTCACAAGATGAGAGTTTCCTATCTTCATCACAATAATATTACAGAAAAGTTCAGTCTTGACTCCTTCCCTGCACCATCTGAACCATCAGCATTACTGAACTATCCAGGAGCATGAAATGCTCATACACCACAGTGGATTTGGTCTTTCTATACCATTTTCATTCATTCCTGTCCCTCATCTCTACCAGACAGATTCTGTCCATCCCAGGCAGCACTCTACAGCACAAACACCTCCTGCGCAGGAACAATGCTGGGTAATGTCTTTATTTCCCACCCCCCCAAGTCAATTTTTATTCTGCTTGCAAAGTAAAATTAACAATCTCAAATTAAATTTTAACAAGTTGAAGCCAAATACTTTGCAGCAAGAATTGCTGGTACAGGTATAGAAACCTAGGGGACAAGGAGTGAATGCACTGCCATGTCTCAAACTCTGAAAGCTGGAGAAGGGGCCTGTGTGGAGATGGGACAGCATTTCCCTTGGGACCAACCTCCCTTTGCTGGTCTGTGCAGACCACACAACACAGAACAGCACAAGCACAGGAATGGCATCAAGGAGTGGGAAAGACAAGTAGAGGGGCATTAAGGCCATCAAAGACCCTCAAAGCCCTCTGACTTATTTCCAGAAGGATCTGGGGGAATGGACTGCATTTGCATTTGCATTTGCATGAGAAGTGAGAAACGTAATCCCAGAGCAGGGAAAATTTACCTGTGAAAAGGTACCCCCACGAAACCTGGGCAGTGCCCCCAGGACCCCGGGCACTCTGTTGGCTGGATCAGAGCTGAAACCAGGACTTGTGATCAGCTTTCCTCTCCTATCTGATCTCCTGTTCACTCTTTCTTCCCTCCTTTCTTTTATACTTTTATTCCTCTCATTATTAGAGGGTGGGGGCAAAACTTACCAATTTCCATGCTGAGTGTGTAGTTTGCCAATAAAACTCTGTGAGCTTTGTTTTGGGACCATTTTGGCTTTTGCCATTCTTTTTCAACCACAAACACCTATCAGTCTTGGGTCTTCCTTTCCACACAGGAATGGGACACAAGAGTAAGGAGAAACTTACTAAATATTGCAGATATTTAGGTAGTTCATGAAGCCCTAGATGAGCACACCTGGAATGTGTCCAGTGAACGGATCACTACTTTACCCATCCACATTTACCAAGGCAAGGTTCATAAAATAATTCACTCATTTCTGTAGATACGTCCTTTTTAAGAAACCTCTCAAACTGCAGTTTCAGAAATGCCAGGTATCAGTTTGTTCCATTACATTAGGACATCATCACCATTACGCCGGCGCTGTGTTTGGCTGCTGCTGTTATTAAGTTCTCTGATGTTTGTGCAAGGAAAAAAATCACTGCACTTCAGATTATTTAACACCTAAATGAAATGGAGCTTGTTCATCCCACGGAGTTGCTAGGCAGCCATGGCAGAGCAGCGAGCAAGGACGAATAAACAGCTCGAGGAACGGGAGCTGCAGCAGGGTAGACCCTACTCCTACAAGCGTGTGCAAACCACACGTTCTGTGACCAGAAAATTATGCAATTAGGTGAGGAATAAGGCAAACTGCTTATGAAGCTGTTCTGAAACTTTTCAGCATTTTTTCCCCTTTCAGAAATTTCAGATGGGAACAAGTCAGTACCCAAGTTCCCTCCCACTCTCCCCTATGGAGCAGAGACGCAAGGGATTGGCTCCTTTTCCATGATAGGACACTCTCCAGAAGAAAAATTCAGCCTGGGAATTTCAGAAACTTCAGAGCAGTTCAGGTTTTTCATTGTAAAAAGAGCACCATACTGGTAATTATCAATTAAATGGGGAAAAAAAAGTTAAATATTTCACACTGGCATAAGCTTTCCAGAGGCTCAAGAGGAGACTGTCTCCACTGTCAGAAGAAATCTGGGTTTATCAATATGCCAGCCTGATATTCTGACACCTGGTTTTTTGCAAAACTGATCCTACAAGTCCTGATTCCACTCCAAAAACTACCGCTTGCTAAGACAGCCTTCCACAGCATCCTCTGACATACTTCACGTTCATGCATGAGCAACAAGGTAGAGGTTATAGTGATGAAGGAATGGGGATCATGGAGAAAGGGGCATTCCTCTCCTGGGAAGAGAATTTCCCTGCTGGGAAATTGGCACTGAGCCCTCTGGGTCTGGCTTGAGAACAACATCCTTTGGTGGAGCACTGTGGGCTTTATGAAGCTGGATATACCCAGAGCTGTTCTTCAGCTGCACAGTGACTACAATAAAGTTCAAAAAGAGATGTATGTCAGAAAATGTAGCAGTCACTTCATATTTTTTTTGCTTTCAAATGCAAAATAGCTGTTTTGAGTTGAGTCTGACAAGACTGGAATTTTGTCACAAATTTACAAGTTCTTGACTTGGAAAGAATAGTTCATATTTATTAAAAAAATCTTTCAAGGAACTTAGTTTTCTGGATATAAACAACATTCATGAGCCACCTTAACAGCATGTCATTTTGTTCTGGAGTACCTACACGAAGCGCTTTTCATCTATTTGAAGATGAAAGAACACATTTATTAAAACAAACCAAAAAATGGTTGAGTAATTATTTTTTAAGTGGGGGTGGGAAAAAGGTACGTAAAGATGTGCCAGGTTTCACATGCAGCTGAAGTGTTTGTTTGTCTAAGTGAGAATGTCTGGGTCTGGCGGGGGCACCAACTGGTACAGCCAGCGAGGAGCAAAACACTTTGTGGTCTCCACGGTCTGGCTCCAACCAGGGCAGAAAAACAGTGCTGGAAGTGCCTCTGTCTCTATAGTGACCTCAGTGGGAGTTTAGGATGAGCAGCATTCCTGCAGGTGCCTGCATGGTAGACTCCTTAATCGAAATGAGATGAATCCCCTCCAAAGGCAGAGAGGCTGCACTGCTCTGGGATCGGTTTTGAAAGGGAGTGGTTGGAAGATGAACTCTGTCCCTGCACCGGGGCTTTCTGCCTGCTGTATGACCCCTCACAGAGCTGCCTTACACGTCAGGTATTTGGGAGATCTGAGCCTATGCAGCTCTGCCATATAAGGGATTTCACGGAGCGTGTCTCCATCGTGCCTGTTGGGTATTATCTGTATAACCCCTTCGGGTTGGATTATCTCCTTTACTGAAATCTGTTCCATATAAGGGGCTGGGAAAGGGCTGTGCTTCTCCATCTGCTCGTGCCTTGGAGTGGCGAAAGGACCGTGTGCCTGCAAGGACTTGGCTCCAGCTCAAAACCTCCCCATGCCGAGAGGGCTGCAGCAGTTGGCATGGGAGCTTGTTCTCTCTGTGATTTGCAACCCTCCAGACCTTCCCCATGAAAGTTCTTCAGAAATTGGGTAGTTTGGTTAGATAATGGTCTTTAGTGCCGGGTAGGTGATGCCCAAATGCTGGTGCAGGGTATGAAATCAGCTCTCAAACATGTCATCCCTGGGAGAAGTCAACACCCAAACCTTGTGCCAGCATCCAGGAAAGTGTGGTCAGTTTTGTTGTCACGGAACTGCTCCAATTCATTTTATTTGCAGCAAATGCACTGTCTAATCTCCTTTATCAGTACTAAGATCCAGTAGCTGTAGGTAAGATTGATGTACGACAGCAGAGGAGAGACTTTGAGAAGCAAAAAGCTTTTCCACCCATTCCCGGGATGCATAATAAGAAGTTCATGGCACAAAACAACCCATGGTCAAATCAACTTTCGCATTCCCCGATGAGTATGTGGCCTGTTTTGTATATGAGTGATTCTTTGTAGAATTTTACTCCCATAAAAGCTTTTCTTTCCTCCTTTTGCACATGTGCCAAATGGCGAGGAAAGCCAGAGGCAATTAAAACAAATATGGCTTGAATTACAGGCCTGTTCCCACAAGACCATGTGATAAGTAAACGGGTTAAGATGTGCAACAAGAAAAAGTAGATGCTGTGGAGAGGCCACTTTCTCAGAACTGGCATTGGCCCTGGCTTTCTTGTGCTCACCACTCTCCCTGTGAGCCAGGATCTCTCCAGCCCCGCTCCATGCAAAGTGAATGAAAAGGGCTGCACCTCCATTCAGTGCCTGGCCCCACCATCCTGCAGTGCGGAGCCATGTCTACTAAAAGGCCAAGTTTTACCTCCCCGGCCCCAATTCCAGCACCTAATTCCAATGTGGTTTTTTCTGTGGGTGAAAGCAAGTAGAGAGCTTCATGCTCCCAAAGCAAAGAGAGTAAGAATATCAAAATACTGAAGGATGGGGGAAAATGAAAAAGGTTGTCTGTCTTAAACCTCTGCTGTCACATCAGATCAGGGAAGGCAGAAAAGGTCATAATATTTATTATTTCAATAGTGCGTTTCCTCTGGTGAACTCTCGGTAGTGCCACCTTCTTCACTGTGATAAGATAAAAGGATTGGGATTTGGGGAATGCTGCATCCTACACTAGCACTGAGGAAGGCATGGTTCAAGTGCAACCTCATTCACACTCAAAGGGACACCTCTGAGGTGTAGCAAATCTTTCCATTCATTCTGACACCGATTTGAGAAGGAAAATGCAGAAATGCTGTATGCAGAGTGACCCCGATGCAAGTGTTGATCAGGAGAGTATGAATGTGTGTGGTCTGATCTCCAGAGAAGGGACGAGGCTCCCTCAAAAGGTCAAGGAGAGACAAATCATCTGGACATCGCTGTGGTGCCTTTCTATCTTATGACAAATTTCTGTTCCACACAATCTCAATTCTTTAGATTGTGGTGACTAATGCATTCAACCTCGTACTCAGCCCATTTCCATGAAATCTGGGCTAATCTCTGCCTTTTCATTACGTTCCTGGTAACTGGGATGGACATGGGCAGATCTTGGCATCACCCTGGGTTTGAGTCATTGGAACACCATTAATCACCAGGGAAAATGATGCCCCAGCAGAAAGCTTGAAACAAAGTCACACTTCAATATCTTTAGATTGTTTAATGTCCTCAAAAGCCAGGGCTTGGTCCACATCCCTTATGCTGATTGCTCTGGCATAGAACCATTTGAATGAATAACTGGTAATTCCCCTCTGGCTTTTGGCCAAAACTCTCCACAGGAAATTTTTATTTAGCTGACATTTCTTTTTTTTTTTTTTTTTTGATGCTTGCAACATGATTTTGAAAACTAGGAAAAAATGGTGCCTTTGCAATGGTGTCTGCACTTCCCTGAGCTGAGGGAGATTAGGAGAAAGAGAAATCTTTCTTGTTTCACTGTCAAGGAAAATGAACCAGGCAGCTTAATTTGAAAAATCCCATCTAAAATGATGCTATTTTAACAACTTTTGCCATTTTTTCCTTAAGAAAATGTTCATTAGAATTTTTCCTTCATTGTCATATCCCCATAGTGTTCCATAGAGGAATGAGTCTCTGGATAGGACATGTTGAGAAACCTGCTGCAAGGCAGAGGGGAGAGGTAGCAGGAGGAACAAGGTGACTTTTTTTTAGCTCTGCATTTTACACTGCAGAAAAGAACATCCCAGGCTTTAATCACGACCTCCACATTGGGTCAAAGTGAAAAAGTGACCTTATAAACAGTGCAACTTGAGGTTGCAAGGCCTCGGTTCAGGGCTTTTTACCTTTTATATTCCTGTTGCACTCCCACTTAACACTCTTCCTTCTGCAGGTGAACCTTCCACGCACAGTTTTGACCCAGTATTTGCTGGTGTCAAATACCTACAAACCAAGATCTGTCAAAGCTGGTGTGGGTGACACACTGCAAAGATCCAGCTGAAGTCTTCAGTCTTGTGACCAGTGACAGGACTCGAGGAAATGACACAAAGCTGAGTCGGGGAGGTTTGGGTTAAATATCAAGAAAAAGTTTTTCACCCAGAGGATGACTGGGAGCTGGAACCCAGGGCAGTGGTCACAGCACCAAGCCTGGCAGAGCTCGAGAAGCATTTGGACAATGCTCTCAGGGACATGGTGGGATTTTTGGGGTGTCCTGTGCAGGGCCAGGAGCTGGACTCCATGATCCTGATGGATCCCTTCCTACTCAGCATATTCTGTGAACAGAGAAGGAAGGAGGGAACATGTGAGTATCCGAGTTAGAGCTGTTTCAAATCTTAGCACAGACCACAAACTTGGACAGCTAGGAAGGGGTGAATGGGGTCAAAAACCAGTGAGAGCTATAGCTTAAATAGACAAATAAATATAACAACACTTCTGACCTGGATTTCCTTGCCAGATCTCACTGCTCATTGAAAACAGTCAGTAATGTTAAGTATTTACGATGGGTACATCAATTTATGAGCCTTCTTCCACCCAGGCTGCTGTGCCAGAGATGTTTTTAAAACTTTTGCTTACAGGGGAAATTTGTCCTAAAAGGGAATTCTGTGAGCTGGTCAACAGATGCTCTGGGTCTTACCCCCCATAAATTGGTCGCAGTATTATTGTGGGTATAAACAGCAATAATGCAATTTCTCTTAACCCAGTGCAAAAACATAGTGCAATATTTTGATGGCCTAAGAGGTCAGACTGTCCTCACCTGGCTCCCTGCTTTGGCAAAACGGTCTGGCTTAGCCCTGTACTAAACATGGGTGATGGATCAAGTTGTTCCAGTCTGCTCTTTAGGGACCCACCACATCTTGACGCTGTCCCTACACACTCTTCTTCCAGTCCAGCAAGAGGAAAGGAACAATCCCCCAAGAGCACAGGTCTGTCCAGGGCATAAACAGTGTAAACTTTTTGTTGATACAGCCCTGTATGATCTGGGGGGAGTAAAAATTTTTGCACCTGGAAGACCCTGTTCCTGTGATTAATACTCTTATTTTACCATATTTGCCCTGTTTAATGATTATATTATACTGACCCCCACAATTCTGCTGTAATCAGTCTCTAGGTCAGTTGTGGGTCAAGTGTGGGTCAACACAGATTGCCCCAAGCCTCAGCCATGCCTTCTACAACAGGGGCAAAACTGGGGAGGATGGGCACCAACTAGAATTATCTTTATCATGACTGAATGAGCAGGCACAGCCCTCCGAAGAGGGTGGAAAACATTGATTTTTACCTGATTTATTGCTATTGATGCACATGCTTATCCTGTCTCCCGGAAATGGATACCAAGGCTTCAGCTGATCTACTCATGTGACTTAAGTTAAGTACTTCAGAATTTGCAGGCTTCAGGCCTAAATCCATGAGAGCAAAGCATCTTGCTGCATGCCTTGAATTTATCTAGACCAGAAACCTTTATTTCAGCTTGAAACTTCCCAGACCCTCTGCCTGTGCTTTCATAAGAGGATGACCTTAAGCCCCCGACATATTCTGTTGAAATGTGATTTAAAGTTCTGGCAGAAAGGCAAAAACTATTTCTTCTGGTTTTGTTTTTTTTTCCCCCAAGAAAAACATAATAAACAAACATAAGCTGCTGCCTTTCTCTGGCTCTTTACTTCTTCTAGAAGATGGATTCCTCGGTCAGACAGGTAAGACACAATTGAATTTGTGAGCCTAATGCATATCAGTTCATGCACCCTAGACTAGCTCCCAAAACTGCACATCGCACCATCTGTCGCGAATAGGTGGAGGGCAAATGGCAAAAGAAAATCTGCCTTGCGACACAGAAGAAAATCATTAGCACTGGAAAGGGTGCTGTTACCTGAAAAAAAGGCAACACACGCCTCAGGGAATGAGAGCTCATTAGAGTGCTTGTCTCTGTTTCCTTTATTGTTAGCCTTCATGGGTAAACATAAGCCCAAATGTTCATTTAAAGGATTTTAATGCTCAGTCACACGTAATTTTCAAGCACTTCCTAGATGTCTGTTCTTGCCACGAGCTGTTTTTTCTCTCCTTCACAGCGTTTGGGCTTTCCCTCCAAATTGCTCCCCGTCTCAGCCCGTGGAATTCTGTAACAGCCTCTCTATGAAAATGCTTCATTTTCCCAGTCCACCCCCTCACAAAGCATCACCAGAAGCCATCAGCTTCCTCCCAGAGCTGCTCTTCATCGTGGTGCCGCACAAGGAACGGGCCAGGCTTTAGCAAGCAGGTTTCAAGACAGTCTGTACAACCAAGGGCCCACATTACATGAGTCAGGCATTTGTCAAACACCACCACATTTCCCAGTATATCCCCCAACTCCAGGCTGACTCCAACACTTGTGGGAATGGGTTGTGCCTTCAGTGAGGTTTGGAGCATGGTCCTTCCATGAGATACAGGGGTGCTGCCACGCCAAAATCCCCGTTTTATTTCCACTCATCAGCCTGGAGGAGGACAGCATCCCCTTTTCATTTAAATGATTCAATTACGAACTTCTCCAGCGCTCTCTCTGTAATGAATTCCTTGATCAGAAATACTCGAGACGTTGCTAGTCCTGGGTATAATTGAATCTTTGTTCTATGACTTGAACCTGCTATCAATACTTATTGAAGAACTGAACACACACTTGTCCACTGAGTGCTTAAAAGTGACTCAGGTTATTATGTTGTGGTTGATTTACAACAAAACCATCTGAATTATGAACTGCTTGAGGAAGAGCTAATTGAATTTGAAACGTTAAGGCTGATGGTGCTTCAGACTGTGATTAATACCAAGTCAAAAGTCTTCCCCAGGGATGTTGGCATCAAGAGATGTTCAACAGCTCCACAGGCAAGTTTTACAGTGGGACGAGTCTTTTATTGGCAAAATGGGATTTATCTTTTTAGAGGTGGATAATCCACAAGTTAAACCAGTATGAGCTGCAAAAAATCACAATGGGAAGATTGTTGAATGGCTAGAGAATGAAGAAAAACAATCAAATCCTGCATCAGACTCATTTTCTTCCATTACATTTTAGCTCTCAAATTTATGGAGGCACTTTTAACCAGGTGCCTACCAGCAGCCTAACTGGAAGATTTAAACGCCAAGAGCAAGCTCGCTGCTATTGCTACTGCTCAGCAAACTCTAAACTCTCAAAGTACATTATTAATTGAACCTAATAAACAGTTGGTGGGGAGGGATAAATTCCTCCAGAGTCTGATTCATCCCACTTACCTGAGATATCTAATTTAAGAGAGGATGAATTGTCCTTTGTGAGGCACCCGTGTCTCATCAGAGACTGCAAATGGACCTTTTCGCACCTAACCTTGCGAGAAGTTATATTAAAGGAAATACTACCTGGAATGACCAACTGAGACAGGGGACAACCTCTTTTTCCGTTTGTGTGGCCAGTCTTTGCTCCTGTTCTCCCTGCTGCACACATATATCTTCCTCCCAGGGATAAGACCTGGGTGTATATCGTCTGGTCCACCAATGCAGAGAACAGCAAAGATACAGAGGCACATGACATGCAAGATTAATACCCTTCAGCTTCAGGCATTTGCCATGCAGGCTTCTGCACCTCGTCAGGCTTAGCTCTTGTTGCAGTCAGTGCAGAGAAACACTCAGTTTGGGGACAGGATTCATCTGGCCAGCTTTAGAGGACAAGGTGGATTGTACTTCCAAACCCGTACACCTCTCCAACTCCCAAACTCCAAGGTCTATAAGAAAAGCAAATAAATAACTCACAACTGGGTGTTTTCAGCAGTTTAAGATGTTTAATCACATGAGACCCACTTTCATAGTCATTACCACTGGTGACTGGGATGGACCCAAGCCACAGGCCAGAGCAGGAAAGCTTTAGGTGGCTGCTCCTTGAGGAAGAGAGCTATTGATACGTCCAGGACAAGGAACCATAAGTGTTTGAATTAGACTAATGCAATTGATGTCACATATTTATTTACAAGGTCCAGTACCTACCTTCTGAAAACACCTTCATGAGGCTGCTTCCCTCAGTACACTTTAGCCCCTCCTCAAACAGGTGATGGATGAGATACCTTTTTCACTCGTTTATTCTGTGTCTGTTACTCCAAAAACCAGACAGCTTTCAAGGGAAGGGAGGCTTTTGCTCTGATTCTGGCTCCCAGAAGCCCTACACTCAGGAAAGATAAATTTTCAAGGTTTCGTTCAGCTCTGGGGTTTTTTTTATGAGTAGCTGATTTCTACTTTCTATGAAAAGGCACATTTGTCATAGACTTATCACACACAGTTGTCAAGATTACAAGATCTGTTCCTACTGCTTTTGGTGTTAGCAAAAATAATTCCTAACTCCAGAAGAGTCATTGTTATTTGTGGGCAGCTTTAAAGGATATGTTTGTATTTCTTGCTGAATTAAAAGCTGCAGTCGTGGAAGCACAGCAAAATTTGAGTCCTTAACCAATCCTACTTCTGCAAATACATAAACCAGATGTTCTTGTGATTTCTAAGCTGACATATATTCACTTCAGTGGAGTTAAAGGGATTTCCTGGGTGGATAAGGATTTAAGCCATTAACCCTGGTCATTCCCTCCTCCCAGCTTCCCAAAGTATCAGCTGTCCTCAGTGCCTGTCTCCTTGAACCCCTCTGTGTGGCAACCTCTTCACCTCTGATCAGCTTTTCCAGCCAGACATTTTGATGACTCTTGCTGCAATACTTGTGCAGATGGCAAAATATATAATAAATATTTTATTCTCCAAGAACCCCATCGTAAGAGCATCATCATGTGCCTGGGGAGGGGTTTGTCATGCAGTGCTTCTGCCTTGCCTGGCTGTTAAAAACGAATCCTGATCTTGCTGTACATGGGATGACAGATGCCTTTTCTTTTCAAATACCAATATTACATTCCTGACTCAGGGTCCCCTTCGACTGTGAACTGATGCAGAGGAATGTGCCCATGTCTGCAGCCTCCATCACCATCAAAAGTGGGATTTCCCTCACTCTCTTATTAATCAGATTGTGATACTGGCATTAAAATTTGATGATGGCCCCACATTAACCATTTTGTGTGTGATCCCACCAGTGAATAGAAAACTGTTCAGAATGAGGAACAAGTTCAGGGCATAGAAATTCCGTGTCTGCTGCAAGAAAGCAAATATAGAAGAAACAGCAGATCCAGGTGGGGGAGAAAAGTGAGAATAAAGACAAGGCAGAATAAGAAAGGCAAGAAAATGCAGTATTCTCAAATGGATCAACACTAAAACATTGAGCTCATGCCTCATCACACATTTTCTGGTGAAGGTCGCGCTCTACCACTGCTACAATCCCCTGGCCAAAGTGGTGATGATTCTGTCTGCACTGTGGGATGAAGAAACTTTCCTTTAGCCTTGGCGTACAGGATGTTAAATATAAAATCTGATCTTTCTCCACAGTCTCATTTGATGCTCCTTGACCAGACAATGATAGAAATAGTTTTCATTAATTTCCTAGACTAAACCACATCTATACTCTTTGGGTATTCCTGCAAATTCAACCTGCCCCTCTCCCTCCAGGTTTCAAGTTCCTGTCTAAACCAACTGCACAAATGGAATTTTCTCTCTGCCCATGAGCAGCTGAGCCAGGCTGTGCAATAAGGCTGACAGGAGAGTAGACCTCTATTAAGAGAGGTGGCAGCAAAGAACAACAGAGTGATTAAATGCAAAATTGAAATCATAATGGAAATTGGGGCACTGAAAAGAAATTTTAATTAAGTAAGCAACTGCAAATCAAACAAATGTATTCATTATTTAATCAACTAGTGAGTGCAGAAATCTCAACTAATCAGGAAAGTCTCGGGGAGCAGATAAAGAAACAAATCAAGAAACCAATTTAAAAACCATAAGAAAATAGCACACATCCTCACTACAAAAGACTGTTTGTCTGAGAAACAGAAGGGAAGTTTTTTTCCCCCAAACATCATATTTCTTATCTTTGTAAGGCTCTATTTTTTTTTTGCTGGGATTTCAGATGCTATTTTCCTGCATAGCTGCTTTTAATCTGTTCAGTCACAGAAAGATTGACTGTAAAGTGATGTATTTCTTTGCCTACTTCCACCCATTTTTCACCTGCTGCACAGACCCCTTGGGGTATCGGGATAAATGAGTTTTTACAGAGGTAGATAAAACACTGGGTGCCCCGAGCTACTGCTCAGCTCCAGGTCCAGTGTGGGACATTGGCAGTGCAGAGCACACAGGAGAGGTGGCTGGGCTGTTTCACAGACATGAGCAGGGCCAGCAGAGGAATGTGATTTATTATTCACCAGAGCTTTGCCAAAAATCTGCCAACTTGCCCCTGCCTAAGAGGAAGAAAGGATGCTGAGCACCTCATCTGTATGGTCCAGAGGAGGGACATGAAGGTGGTCAGAAGAATGGAGCACTCTCCCATGAGGAAAGGCTTGAGAGAGCTGGGGTAGTTCAGCCTGGAGAAGAGAAGGCTCTGGGGAGACCTTAAAGACCTTTCCAGTGCCTAAAGAGGCTACAAGAGAGCAGAAGAGGGACTTTGGACAAGGGCGTGGAGTGATGGGACAAGGGGGAATGGCTTTAAGCGGAAAGAGGGGAGATTTAGGTGAGATATTAGGAAGAAATTCTTTACAGTGAGGGTGGGGAGGCCCTGGCACAGGGTGCCCAGAGAAGCTGTGGCTGCCCCATCCCTGGGAGTGTCCAAGGCCAGGCTGGATGGGGCTTGGAGCAACCTGGGATCGTGGAAGGTGCCCCTGCCCCTGGCAGGGCAGTTGTAATGAGATGATCTGTAAGGTCCCTTCCAACCCAAACCATTCTGTGATTCTGTGATTCAAACCTGCATTAAGTCTGTGCCCCTGCGTATGTTTCCACCCTAAATTTTTTCTGCCTGACCCGTGTGGGTACCAGAGCAGGTATCCATCATTCACTTCAGTGAACTCCTTGCAAAGTCAGCAAACAGCTCAGCGTGAGCACAGAGAGCCCTTTCAAGCCTCGGAGCTACTTCAGGGTAACCAAATGAGTCACAAGCAGCCATGTAATTACTTTTCCAGGCTTCCTTACTTAAGAATGTGGATCCGTGTACAAAAGCATGAATCCAGAGAGAATTTGCCATCATACCTTGTGAGTGTAGACATGTTTGCACTCAAAGCAGTTGGATAGGGGCAGGAGATAAGTTAAAGAATAGTACAAACAAGTCATTTACTGCACCGTCTTGTAAGTACAGCCTGTCTGCAGTCTAATAAAAATCACATATTTAATTAGTGGCTTCATTCAGCATTGTGTGAACAGTGATTCACTGTGCCAAGCCAGAGGAAATGGGTAAAAAATAGACCTTGCATGAGGTATCTAAAAAAAAAAAAGCTGTTTTATTCAAAGTGTAAAAATCAGCTGCTTAACAAAGACACGTGAGAAAACATGGTGGGGCTTTTGAAATACAAGTGTAGCAAGCTCTTACATAGAATAAGTGGAAATTGAGTTCATCTTTGCACCCAAGGGAAAGGAGTCTGATTTTATATCCAGACTCAGGGACTGGGACACCAGATGCCTGTTTTCTTATTCTTTCTCCCTGGGTAGAGCACACAGAAAACACTCTGTATTTCTGCTTGTCTGCATTATCTGGTTGCTCCTACTGTCAAAAGGGCCAAGCACTTCACACTCGTAGCATTTTTCACCTCATCACACCTCTTTTGCAGATGAAAATGCACATCCCTTCCTCTGCACTGAAGTCCCAATGGCCTAAAAGCTGCTTGGGGCTCCAAGGTGAAAACTCCTTGTTCTGCAGAGGCAGGGCTCAAGAGGCTCTCAAGCTCAGAGCTGCTAATGTCTTTTTAAATTAACATTTCCAGGTACTCAAAGGTCTGACAATAGCACTTCCCAACAGTGCCCATCTCGGGAGAAACAAATATCCCAGCACCTTGCTCTTTCCTGAAGCTGATCATATGGCAAAAGTAGGAGGTACCAGGTGCAGTTTGGGCTACAGATGTGCTTTGAAGATACTTACAAGATCTCACTTTGCCCTCTCCAAAATTCAACAGTTCCCCACTCTCCTCCTGAAGGTCCACAGCTGAGGATGCCTATTTATTTATGGAAGACTAAATTATGGTTCTGCCTCTAACAATAGGAGTTGAATCTCCTGTGGTGAAGGGGTCAGAACTAAATGATCTCTGAGGTCCCTTCTAACCCAGACAATTAATGATTCTATGAGAACCAATTTCCTGGGCTCCATGGCCACGGAATCATAGGGGATGCTGGAGGGCTGATGTGTGCTTCATTCCCTGATGATGATGCAATGTTGGTCTTTCAAATAATCAAATTATAATTGGGCTGGGCTGGGCTAGGCTGGGAGGAAAGGAGAAGTGTGATTCTACAGCTTCATGATTAGGGTGCTCCCCTAGGAGGAAGGGTAGCTGACTTCCAGTCCACTTAATATCTTACTGCTTAATAAAGAAAAAGCTTTGCTTTTGTCCAGCTTTGCTGTCAGTTTGGTGTCCCAGCATGGGAGAGCAGAAGCGTTGCCAGCCCAAATGGATGCCCCCCACTCCTGTCTCTGGAGGGTCTGTGGAAGCATCTGCCCATCAGGAGCTCACGGACAGTCCTAGGGAGGTCCAGCTCAAATTTCACATGGGGTTTTTTTTTGCTGAATCAGAGTCGATTTGTCTTAAACTGCAGAAATCACAACAGAAAAGTAATTTTATATGGGCATCATGCTGCTGCCTAACGCTGCTCAGAGCAGTCTCAGCACAGGACATATTCCAGCTTCCCAGTTCGAGCCTTATTCCAATTTTATGGTCAGGATAGAGCATCCCTGTGCCCCGCAAAGCTGCAGCTGCCCCCGCAGCCCAAGGTTTGCACACGTGCTCTGGTGCTGCTTCACCACCATCAGCCAGCATCCCAGAGCATCTCCTGCTCCCTCTTAACCGCATTATCGGGAGGTAATGACGTTGTTCGGATCGAAAGGAAGTGGCAAATTGGATTGTGACCCCCTGGCAGGATGGGTGTGATGGGTGTGCTGTCAGCCAGCACACGCACGCGGCCCCACGCACATGCCCACGGAGTGACCTGTCCTGGCACACACGCCAGGGCTGGGCTCTGCAAACACGCTCCCTGTTAATTAGGCAGAGATCAGAAACGAGCCTCTTAGTCTACTACGGGAGGTAATGCCACTGGGGGCTAAAAATAAATCCATCAGCTGGAAACTGGATGAATAAGACTGGTTTTAAGGAGGGTGAGGTAATTTTTAGGTTACATCATGCAGCCATGTTGCGTCCCATTTGATGTACTATGAGAGCATACAGCAATTTCAGCTCTGCTCTAGGACCATGTTTGTGTGAGCAATCTCAGGAAAGAGGATAGAAATCTTTCTATGCCCAGAAAGCTGCTTTATGAACTTCTCCATGCTACAGTGAAGGAAGCATTATTACCCCCAGAAAATCCATCACCCCAAACATCCCTGCTTGTATGTGGAGTTGGAGGTCAGAATTGTGCTTGCTGGAGGGAAATCCCAGTCAGCACTCATCTAATTATGCTCCTGCCTTCCAGATCCCACACAGCAGCTCCTGATAAAAGAATAGACAGGAAAAGTGGAATCAGTTGCAGTCTGGTTTATGATTTTACATTATTAAGCCATTGGGGACTGCCAGACAAGCTGAGAGCTTAGTGAACTGAACTCTCTAAGACCTGCTAAGTACTCAGGAGGCACTATGCAAACCCACAAAACAGGAGCATTAATCATCAGGCAGACTTGTCAGGATACTCAATACATGACTGACAGATGAGAATGGAGTGGAAAAGAGAAGAGAGAAGGGCAAAAAATAAGAATTAGGAGCTTTCCACTAACCCCTCCTTAAAATGTCACAGTTCTTCAGAACTTCCCTCCATTTTCTTTTCTTTTTTTTTTTTTTTTGAGCAAACCTTTGTTTTTCATCTCATAAGGGCATATCCATGCTTTAGTGCTGATTTCACTGGAATTACTCCAGATTTACTGCGGTCTAGCTGCACGGCATTGGCTCTTTATAATAATGTGCCTCATTAGTAGCTACTTACAGTGTAACTGAATTATAGCACATCTAGTTCTGGGCAGTTGCTGGAAAATGGGGCACTGACGTGACACCTAATAAAGTACTTGTTAGTGCCTTCTGGGAGTTACAATGTTGTATTATTTATGAAGTGCCATTGTGTTTTAAAGACAGAAGACCAGATGTTAAAATCTGTTTTATTTACACACTGTCACCAAGGATTAAATCTATTGTCTTGGCTGAGAATATCCCAATCTATGCAATGCATATGTTGGCGTGGAGCATCCCTGGAGGCGCAGGGGTCAGGCACGCCAGGGTACTCCAACACCATCTTTGGAGACAGAGCAGTTCAAAGGGGATGTGGCCTGGTTTGAGCACTGAGCCAGATGTTGAAAACTTGTGCAAAAATAAGTAGGGGATTACGTTCTTCCCAGATCTGACTTCCCACGAAGCTTTTTTTGTATAACTTGTGCAGCACTCCTGCTAGCTGAAGAGTGCTCTCGGACAGCAGGACACCTCCCAAACAAGCAATTGTTCCCCTTTGGGACTTTTGGGAACAAACGGATTCCTATCAGGTCTTTTTTTTTTTTTTTCCCCTAAGAACCAAACCTTTGTATACAAGCTCTGAATGGGCATTAAAAGAGGCTTCTGCTGTGAGAAAATAAACGCAGTGTAAACTTCAATCTCTACAGCAGCAACATGCCATAACCACACTCGCTGCTCCCGCTGCTTGGTGCCTGAGGGCAGCACGCTGCCTGGAGTCCCGGAGCACGTAGTCAGAGGTGTCTCCTGCCACGTAGGAAGTGTAGCCTGGTCCTGCCCCGAGGCTCTGCCACCAGGCTGCCGCAGCTCCCACCCAGCTGTCACATCACAGTGCTCACCGAGTGCTGCTGCACAGCGCTGCGCAGCCCTCCCTGCCCAGTGTCCCATGAAGGAGAGCCACGCCGAGCTTGCGTCGGAGCGCTGGCAGTGGAGCAGAGCCTCTCTCAGGGGGGAAAAGAAAAACCAAAATAAATTTTTTAAAAGTGGATTTGGGAGCCCTGAGGACGTTCTTCTACTTGGACTAAAGGGGATCCAGCTTTTCTGAAACCCACGCATTGCTGAAGCAGCTCTCTCGCCGGGCTGGTGCCCAAAGTGCGGCTCTGGTGAGCTCCCACACATCCTCAGCCATGGGGCCCACCATTCCCCTGGGCTTATCTCCAGCTCTGAATATCAGATTGAGTGAAGTTACTCCAGTGGAGATATTTTCCTTTTGTTTTTCACCAACACATAGAAGCAAGAAATATCTTGCCCTCGGAAATGCTGTGTTTTTTAAAGTGCTTTCCTGAGGGGATCTGAGCATTCCCGGTGCCCTCCCAACAGGTGTGACCAGCAGTAATGGTGTGAGCTGCTGTAAGCAGCCATGGCAGCCCCAGCACCATGGAGGTCGTGCTACAAATGTTGGAATTACCCTGTCTGAAGCTTTGCTGAATTTTTGAAGAACTCCTGAAGTGGAAGCTTGACTGACCACAAATGTTGACCTAATTAAAATACACCCTTCCCTAGGAAGAGGGCTTGTTCTTGGGCTTTTCAGAGTAGTCTGGGACTTGTTCTTTGCTTGAGTCCTGCCTGTACAGTCCTCCACAATCTGCATTTCCCACTGGCCTCCATCTTCCCACTGCCCCAGTGTTTTCCTCATGAAAGGGAAAACAATTTGCCCCATGCAAGTACCACTAACACCCTCACCACCCTGCAGCAAAGACCCCCCAAGGCCTTCCAAGCCATCATCACTCTCTGAATTCACGCTGAGGACTCCAGGGATTTTAAAAGATAGAAATTTTGCTAAAATAATTCCACAGGCAAAAGGTTTTAGTTCATTTTCTAGAGGGAATGACTTTAAATTGTGAAATGCTTAAAACCCAAGACTGCTTTTGCTTCCACAACACTGAAGGAAGGCAAACCAGAAATCCTGAGATGGATTTACTGAAGAAGTTAATTTCTGTACAGGAGGCCACTGGGCTCAGATCTGCCTTTGAAGTATTTCCTACAGAAAACCCAAAGAGGTGTGAAGGGGGCAAGGTTTTGGACAGCATTTTATGGTGGAAACCTCCAAAGCTACAAAGGTTATTAGGATGGTGAAGGCAGGGGTGGGTGTGAGGGTGACAGGAAAGATGTGTGCTGATGTCTTTACAAACAGTTCCATGGGTGAGGGAATGGGTGTTGAGGTCTTTGAAATGGGGCTTAATGTCTCTATCAACTTCAAGCAGCAGGTTTGTTACAGAACCCAGGCAGCTTTACTCCTAAAACAGACAAATGGGGCAGCACAAGCCTGAGTTTCTGAACTTTGGGGGGAAAGGACATGTTTAAGTGATGCCTTAGGTTTTAACTTTTATCTTTTTCAAACCCTGCCCTGCCTGGTGTGTGACTCTGCAGTTCCTTGTGCCCTGGGAGCTGCTGTTCTCTCCTGCTGCTCACATACAACAAACCTCTGCAGGCTTCCACTCCAAGGACACCAGGCCCAAAATGTGTCAACTCAAAGCCTCTAAAGGGGGGGCAAACTTGGGGTAATTCCATCATGAAACTGAGGTTATAATTGGAGAATTAACCCTGATATGCAAATGAAACAAACCTATAAAAGCGTGAAGAACCCATGACCCAGGGTCCATCTTGGGTGTAGCCTCTGGACTGCCCAGGGTGTGCCTTTGAAGGCCTTTAAATAAATACCTCCTTTTATTCTCTTAAGTCTTGTCTAGTCTCTGTGTTTTAGGTGGCCTCTTAAGGCATCATAAGGGGGGGATATGTGGTAGGTGGCTCAGGAAGGCTGCACTTTCCTGGTACCTCAGCAGTGGGGAAAGGAAGAGGGCAACATGAGGCCAGGAGTTTGGGGTAAAAGGAGGCTGCGCCCTCCAAAACCTCGAGAGAGAAAACCCCACAGGGGTATGCCCCAGTGGAGTCTCTCCCTTTACCCGAATAAAGTTGCAGGACTCCTCTGCCTCCTTTGTGGACACTGACTTTTTGTAATGGGATTTTCCATACAAGGGCAATGTCCCTCTTGAACAAAAGGGCTGGGGCTCCAGGCAGCCATCCCCCAGCACTAGGGCAGCAGTGGGCTTGTGCAGGGACATGGAGCGGCACAGGACCTCTGATGAGCTTTGGATAGGACCAAAATCAGCCTGTGTTGCAAAAAGTCCCAAGAGAAACGCTCTACAAAAATAATTGCTTTCCTCTAACTCTTTAAATGATTAACAAAACACATCCCATGTGGGGTGAACCTAGGAGTGCGTTGTTCTCCCACTGTGGAGAGCCCCGGGTGCTTAAGAGGTTTGGGACCTGGTCCCAGCTATGTTCCATGAAGGTGGGATGGTCGTTCCTTATTCAGGAGAGATGGAGGTGGTAAATGAGCTTTTCACAATGAAAAGAGCTGAATTGCAAGACTGATCAGAGGAACATGTGAGGTTGATCAGCATTATACCATACAAGAGGAGCCTGGGTTTAGGACTAGATCCAGAGCAGAAACCTGTGCACTGATGCTGGAAGAGTGCTGTGTGTTTAGGAAAAATCAGGGGGGGAAAATTATTATCAAATTTATTATTTCTAGTATATTATTTATAATTAAATATTAATTATAGTATATATCATAATGATAACATACGCTTAATTGTACTTGTATATGGATATATAATATGCAATTATATGTTATAATATATTAATTTTAAAAAATTCTTTATTTTAAAGACTATTTAGAAAAAAATTAGGAAAAATCATAGAGAAAGGTTGAGGCACTGACCGGAGGAGAGAGCCTGGAAGAGGAGCCACGTGCTCTTGTTTGGTTCCTGAAGCACTGAGGCCCCAAACACGTGCATGATTACAGACAGTTCCCATCCCTCTTGGAAGCAGCATCCAAGAGCTGCTTGACTCAAACTGGGATCCCTCAGCATCCAAGAGCTGCTTGACTCAAACTGGGGGACAGTAATTCCCACCCTTCAATGAGAGCAGTGCCGTGACTCTGATGGGTAGGAAAGGCTTTCTCAGAGATAATTTTGCATTTCTCAGTGGTTAAACAGTGTGGCTGTGTCACACATCCCTTCACACACCACCTGCTGCACTGCTCTCCTCCCAGACCCTGCTCTGCTCAGAGCTGGGATGTTCAATCAGCTGTTTGAGTGCACCACGGGCAGGGAGCGCATTTCTCCTCTGCTGAAAGCTCATGAAGACCTCCTAATCTATGTGGGATAAATTAAACCTCGATTCAGCTCCAGTGGCACAATGAAGCTCAAGCAAGGATGAATTTAATCACAGGTTGGTCAGTATTGAGTGGCAGAGGAGTCTCCCTGTGCTGCCTTTACCGTAATGTGAAATGCAGCCAGTGCTGCAGAGGGGAAGCCGCCTCTTGCAGGTAACACCAGAGAGATGCTTTGGAAAAGATTTATGTACTCCCTGTTCAAATGGATACAAACTACAGTGGTCTCTATAGGCACACACAAAGTGTTTCTGTAGGAACAGCGCTTCAGAGCTGTGATATTTTTCCCCTGAGGGTACCAGCCGGAAAGTGTGGCGTTTATTGGCTTCCTAAAGCAGCCCTGTTCGTAAACACAAACTGAGTTTTAGCTTGGGAAAAGTTTTCCTTCCGTTTTCCAATACGTTTAGCCTTACAGAGCGTTTTGTCACAGGGAGCATCCGGACGAGGCGGATCTGAGCCACGACCCTGGGAAAGCTGGGCTCTGGAAGGGACGAGCAGGAGCAGGGGGGCACAGGAAGCGCAGGGGATATCGATTTCAGACTGGCAGGCTCCTGCCAAAGGGTGGGCTCCGAGGCTGAGTGCCCGGCCGTGCCATTAGCCGGTGTCACTTCCCAGAAGCCAGGCAGTGCCGCGCTCTCCCCTCGCTAATCCGCCAGGCACATTGCCGCGCTGTAGGTTTGTTTTGAGGTGGCGGGCAGGGGGGAGGCAGGGAGGAGATCAGATTCGCTTCCGAGGCATGCACACAGGCACATTGTCCCCCTCCTGCCTCTCCAGGATCAGCTGCCTGCATACAGCTAACGTTAAGGGAGACTCATTAAATGCAACCAGCAGGATAACGTAGTGGGCACTTTTTCCCTCTCCAGATCCATGAGCGCCCCAGGGACAGGACTGAAGAGCTGAACCTGCGAGCAGCTGCCTCCTGTGAAGCCCATAACATTTGTGACTCAGCTTCCGACTGCTCAGTGCAGGGCAATTCCCCCCAGCTGAGGAAAAAACCCGCTGGGGCTCCCTGATGCAGGTGTCCCACGGGAGAAGCTGTGACCCTCAGTCTCAAGGGGCTCCGTGGGGACTGGCAGCAGTTTTTCAGAAGAGGTGAGCACCACAACAACCCCCAAAACATTCCCCAAACACATCCAAGCTGTCCTTTATCTCACTGAACCACAGCGGGCCACCACCACCACTCCAAAGAGAACCCCACCACCCTCACCCCGAGGAGAAGCACGGGGAGAACACCAGGGACGAACTTGACCCGCTCGTGCTCCTATTGCCTATGCGTGTGCAAACACTGCCCTCTGCCTCCTGCAGAAAGGTTTTGTTGCTGGGTCGGGGATCTGATGGGTTTTTAATTTTCATCTCCTGTGATTACAGAGAATTCTCCAGCCTGGCTGCACGCCAGCGCAGAAAATGTTGAGAGCAAAACGCCGGCGTGCCCAGCTTGGCACTGGGAGTGCCAGCCCAAATATTCAGAGCCATGTGGTGAGTGGGCTGTAAAACTCTTCAGCCCTACAATAAGGAAAACCTGGAGATTTTCTTATGTGTCTTATGAAAGGGAAAACTTTGGGCTTGTTTCGCCCTTTAGGCTCATATTTTCCAGCATTTTTCTCCTAGGGGAAAGGTTAGGAACATTTTTGTTAGTTTTAACTACTCAGAGGAAGGGGAAAACAAAATGCTGTCAGACCTAATACCCAACCAGAGACACCTGGCCAGGGCTGATTCCCAGAGCGTTCCTGGAGGACCAGCAGTGTAGATAAGCACAGCAAAGCCAGAGTTGAGCAAGGAGATGTGGAAGCAAAGCAATGAAATGATGTTTCCCAAAGTGACAGCTGGCCCAGGGCATGGCCAGAAGTCAAATCTGTGCCTCTGCCTGGCCAGGACAGCAGGACGAAGTCCCCAAGGCTGCTTGGCTTGCAGGCTGTTCCCAGCTGGCCCCAAGAGGGTACATGAGCTGTGTCCCGTTGTTGATGCCCCTGGACCTCTCGTGGGGTGCCCGTCACCCGAAAGTCATGGCTTCCCTTCACCCCATGATGGGCAGCACAGACAGCACCTCCCAGGGACTTCCAGCAGAAGGGAGGTGCCTGGCTCCTGTCACACCATGGAAAACCCCCTTGGCCTTTTATCTGGGCCATGTATGGCCCCTGATAGCTGCAGCGTCGGGCTGGAAGAGGCACGGAGAGCAGGGAGGCAGCCGACCAGATCCTGTTGGAGGAGAAGAAAATGCATGGATGCTGCACACCAACTGCTCACAAACGAGCCCATAGGAGGGACCTGGATCTCCCAGGCATGGCCTGTCCTTCCCCAGACTTTGGTTCCTCCACTGAGGTGGCAGCTCTGCTCCCATTTCATGCTGTTTTGTCATGGAGGTTATCACAGGGAACACGCCTCTAAAGAATGCATCCTTTTTTTTTTTTTTTTTCTCTTTCTGGTCAATAAAACTGCATTTTGACTTTAGGGTGAAGATTTGGATCAATTCTCATTTTCTACAAAATGATTCTCTCTTATACATCAAGGAACAGAATTGAAAATGTAATCTATCTTGTTGAGAGGTAGAGTCAGGGTCATGAAAATTAACCCCCAAGTGCCATTTAGTGTGTCTTTTCATATGCCAGCAAATAGCAAAGAACATCTTTGGATTGCTAAACAGTAATTTAGTAAAAAATACAATCAGTTTTGCCCAGGCCTCTGAAGGAATCCTGCCACCAAGTCACTTTTTCTCCACAGTGTAAAAATAACTGAGAACAACGACTTTCGGCCATGATTTGCTAGCAAATACTATTGCCAGATGAAAATTGGGATCTGGGTGACTTTGTCTCACAGAATTATATTCTAATATTTGGCTATATAAATTGAAGCAGAACTGGACTCCTTCAAAGAAACAATTTCACTTTCAGAATCCATAGGATTAAAAATTGAAAAACAGGGAATAAAATGTCTTGAGTGTTCTCATTTAAGGCCAGGAAAATGTGACACTTTACAATGACTCAGATTGATGAAGAGAAAATGAGGTGTAGCCCGGCCAACAGAGAAAGCTTTGAGGAGACACTACCCAGATATTGCCTTTAGATTTATAATTTGGACTTTAAACTGCAAGCAGGGTTACTGGAGGCAGACATTTAATCCATCAGATCACTTGGACAGTTGTTACTGCTGATCACCAGAGACGAGGCTCGTAAAGGAGGCCTGGGCTGGGTAAGTGGACAATGTGATCCACCAGGGTATGCAAGAAATGCTGGAATTTGTGGATGAGGAAGCAGGATGTTGAAATCTTTCTTCACTGAAAGGGTGGTCAGGCATTAGAACAGGCTGCCAGGGAAATGGTGGAATCATCATCCCTGGAAATGTTCAAAAAATGTGCAGGTGTGATGCTTGGGGGCATGGTTTAGTGGTGGACCTGGCAGTGCTGGTTTAACAGCTGGACTCTGATCTCAGAGGTCTTTTCCAACCTTAATTGTTGCATGAAACAGGACAAGACCTAGGAATGGCTCCTCCTGGCACAGAGAGTTTGTGCCAGCACCAAGACTCACCAATGGACCAGTTCTGTGAAGAGCATCTGGAATCTTATCTGGCAGTCAGGCTGATGGGGTCCCTTCTGTGAAATTCATTCAGCAATTGTCTGTCAGGGTTTTGACCAAGCACTTTATTCTCTTCAAACCAAGGAGTGTCTGCTTTCCATCGCTATGTGCTTTCCATTTGGAATGGCTGCTGAAAGCAAGGAAAAAAAGCATCACTCAGGAGGTTTCTGGTGACGGATGGCAGCAGTGCTGCTTTGTGAATTGGGCTTGGTCATGTCTCAATATGCTGTTTCCAGGATCTGCATGGTAACACCGGGACCGTGATGCACCACAGCAGTGATTTGGGGGGCTGGCAGGTAAATGATTTTTGTTAAAACATCAAGGCTTCAATTCTTTGCCAAAAAAAAAAAAAAATAAAAAATAAAAGAAAAGAAATAAACAAACAAATAAAACCCAACAAAAACAATCAAGCAAACAAAGCCAACAACAACAACAAAAACAAACCAAAGAAACAAACAAAGCCTCAGACAACAAAAAAATCCACAAAATCAACCACCAGAAGGAAGGAAATTCACAGTGGCACTGCAAACAAACTAGCCAAGCCGACAAAGAAAAGAGCCTTTGGATTCCGTTCAACTGATGCATAAAGAAGAAAATTTTGAGAAAGCAAGTCAACTGATTTTTATCCTCAGTTTTGAACTACCTAGAAGTGGTCAGCTCCAAATTACCATTCTTTTGTTTGGCACTTAAGTTCCTACAGCACTTGAGAGAGGCCAGAGTATCTTTGTTCCAGGGTCTAAAAACGCCAAATAAAAAACCCTCACAAGAGTTTCCAGGCTGAAGGAAAGGAAACATTTAATAACAGGTGCAGTGGATTACTGGGAAATGATGAAGTGGTATCTGTCAGCATCGTGGCCATGATACTCGTCCATCAGCGGCTGAATTACTACCCAGGGCTCACTTGCAGCAAAGGCAAGTTCAAAGGAGGGCAATGAGGGCACTTCACAGGTATTTCTAGGTGTCCACAGGAAAACACAGCGTTGCTAGTTCAAAATTATCTGAGTGAGAAGCAGAAGGTGTGGGGCAGGTTAGAGCTGGGAATTAGAGTCAGAAAGAAACAGACAGGAGAGGTTTTGAAAACACAATCTGACTGCTCTGCCTGATGCAAAAGGAAGGCAAAGCAGGGGAAAGTTAAAAGGAGAGAGCTGTGCCAGCCAGCGCAAAAGGATGGGGAAATGGAGAGCAGAACTCTACTTGCCAAAGGCCAGGGAAAATGCTGCTGCAAATTTGGATAATGTAAATTTGGAGCAAACTTTTGCCTTTTCGGTCTGTGGGAGCATAAGAGAGGATGCTGGATGGTAGGAAGAACAAACCAGAAAGAACAAGAAACAACCTGTGTGGGGAGAGATTGGAGGGGTAGAAGAAGATTCTTATTAAGAGCTTTGATAGGAACCCAGTTCATGCTGTCCACAGAGATTTGCCAGGGATGGAGTCAGCAGCTGAGTTTGGATACCCAAATGCCAGTGAGATAGCTCAGCTCTGAGGATCAGAGGAGCATGTTTGAACACCTCCCTGCCTTTTCCTGCCATCTCCACACTCAGCAAGTGCATCTCTGTGGAACAAAAGCCGGCAGAGCTGCGAACGTGCCCGGGGCAGAGACGCCCGTGGGTGGGAGGTGTGTGCACAAAGCCACCCACCGCCGGCCCCTGCCGTGACACCCATGGGTGACAAGGAGAGGTGCCACCCAGCACAAAGACATCACCCTCCCCACGTCCCCGGTGGCCGCGTCCCAAAGCAGCTGGTGTCAGCTTTTCCGCTCTCGCAACAGCCGCTCAAGTGCTGCTCTAGTACTTCAAAAGGGTCTGTGAGAGTGGCACTACGGCAGCCACCGAGCAAGCCACTGCTATCTATCTTCAGGGATAAGATAAGACATCAAAGTGATTGATTCCCAGCTCTCCACGTCAAAGCGGAGCGTGGGGGCCGGTGACAGCCCACGCATCCCCCCATCCCGCAGGAGTGTGGTTGCATGTGGGGAAGGCTGTCAGATTCCCAATGGCTTTTCTTTTTTTATTTTTTTTTCAACTTTATCTCCTTCCTGTTGGCAACCAAGCTTAATTTGTGCTTTTGAAATTATTTCCTTACCTTTAAATAACAATAAGGAACGCCCACGGAAAAATGTCTCGGTGCCCTGACAAGCAGATTTTCAATGGGAAATGGTGACCACCCAGCAGCAAAAAATGATCATTATAGGCACATAATCCATTCTATCAGTCCACCAATCACCACAGCGTGAAATGGCCCCATTAACATCCCCCAAGACCTAATCATTCACCTTCCTCCAATACCCTGTCAAATAAACAGCTCATGGAAATGCCTGTTATTTTGCTGGATGCAAAAGCCTGCCTGCTAGCCAGTGGAAAAATGAAGGAAAGGTGTAAAAAAGAACTATTCCCTGATTAAAAAAGAACTATTCTCTGATTTGCTTTAAATTTCCTAGCAGAGAGTTGTTGATGGTCTACTTGAGAAGCAGCTGTCAGGCTGTTTTGCCCTCTCTCTCCACTCTCCTCGTTGCCTAATACGCTCCTCAGCAGCACTGGGATGAATACGTTTGTCACACTGCAAACCCAAAGAAAATGAGGACATCTCTTATCAGAGCTGAGCCACCCTGAGAAGGTGCTGGCTGATGGGAGATAGGAAGAGGCTTGTTTGAGGGACCTCTGAAAGCTCCTTATGGCCTGTTGTGAGGTATCCAGATACGGGCTGCCACAGGGTGATCCGAGGGTGTGTTTAATATGTGACTTTCAGAGATTTTAACAGCAGAAAGGAAAATACATTGTCCCTACTTCCCCCCAGAGGGACCTCTGGGCTGCCACAAGGTCCCAGGTTGATGGTTTTCCTGGCTGATGGGTATTCTCACCAGGGAGGACCCAGCTGGCTGTGTTGATATGGCATTTTTAGGGACTCTTGCAGGCTTGTTTGTTCAGTCTAGAGAAGGGGAGATTGAGGGGAGAAGTCATCATGGTCTGCAGCTTCCTCACGAGGAGAAGCAGAGGGGCAGGCACTGATCTCTGCTGCCTGTGACCAGTGAAGGGACCCGAGGGAACAGCATGAAGTTGTGTCGGGGTAAGTTTAGGTTGGATATCAGGAAAAGGTTCTTCACCCAGAGGGTGGCTGAGCACTGAACAGGCTCCTAAGGACAGTGGTCACAGCACAAAACCTGACAGAGCTCAAGAAGTGTCTGAACAATGCTCTCAAGGCAGATGGTGTGACTCTTGGGGTGTCCTGTCAGGGCCAGG
Source organism: Mohoua ochrocephala (assembly GCA_013398855.1). Classification (NCBI taxonomy): domain Eukaryota; kingdom Metazoa; phylum Chordata; class Aves; order Passeriformes; family Acanthizidae; genus Mohoua; species Mohoua ochrocephala. Next base: position 110,212 of record VZTA01016319.1, on the reverse strand, counting down.
AGTTGGACTCGACCCTTGCAGGTCCCTTCCAGCTCAGCTTGTTCTGCGATTTTGCTGCTTGAGTGGAGGTCCCCAGCCAATGTTTCTTTCACATCCTTCACACTGTGAAGCCCCCATTCCTGGGGCCCACCCATAGACACGTAGGAAGCCACAAAATTAGGAAACAACTTGGGAAAATGCAAATCTTTGCACAAAGCAGTGTGTAGAGGTGAATAGAGTTGTCCTGGAAAGCCAGAGTTGCACGAACCCCACTTGTTTTTCATTGAAGAAAGATGCTGTGCCGGGACAACATCAAGCTCCCTAACACATGGTGTGAAGGAACGAGGATGTGCCGCCTACTGTCCTAAAATCACCTCCTGCTGCACAGCAGCGACCAAATAAATGTGAGAAATTGAGTCCTGAGGCTGCTGGACTGGCAGAGGAAGGAGAAAATAAATAAAAAAAAAAAAAGAAAGAAGTGTTACAATCAGTTAAGCGACAGAATCCTTTTCCAAGGAGGCAGTCAGTAAGGCAGGAAGGCGGCGATACAAATAGCCCGGAGGAACACGCTGGTGGCTTTAGCGCTTCTCCATTAGCAGAGAGGGACGGCTCAGCCGGACAAGCGGGATCACTTTCTGCCGGGGTTCCTCCCAATCAACAGCTCAACCAACAGGTGCAACCTGGTGTTTAAATCTGAACGGGGACAGTGGAGAGCTGCCAGAGCAGCGAGGAGAGGAACGGCGTCGGATGCCAGTGGAGATGAAAGTGGGGATAGCGGCACGCGGGCTCCGGGGAGGGACAGCGAGGAGGAGAGAGGTTCAGCCCATCCCCAGCGCCACGGCTGCTGGATATCCTGTGTAACATGAGTGGGGGATCTGGACACAATTACAAGAGGTCAAGTATCTGCATCAGAAAGCTATGGAAATCACGGGAAGTGATTATTAATAGCCGTAGCAGAGAGGCTGAGGGCTTGGCAGGTGGTCCTTTCACAAGAGGGACGTACCTGTTTTGCAGGGGACGGCAAGGTCTTGCCCCTTGGTGCTGTCAATCAGGGCCTTTCTCTCTGACAGAAAAGGTCTCTGCTGCAGGAAAAATACAATGGGAGTGCATAAGAGCAGTGAGTTGGGTGTGTGTCCTGCTCCACCCCACCCTGTATGTGAAAACATGGGCAAAGCCTCCCCCTGCCATCCCATTTCCCACCCCTCAGAAGCAAATGATTATTGTCTCTCTTTCTCTTGTGGCCAAACATTGGACTGATGAGGCACACGGGAATCCTGAGGGAGATGGTTTTCAAAGAAGCCCAGGAGCCTTGGGCCACGCTTAATGCCCTGCCTCATGACTTCTCAGCTGTATTGGGGCAAAATCTGATTTTCTTACCCCTAAAAATGCAGGTGTGGGACGTGCCTTCAGGTAGAGAGGATCTGCCCTGAAGAACTGGACTTCCACAGCTTCCAGCAGACATAAGATCCAGCAGCAGCTCCTACTTTGGGCTAGGTGTCACACATCACAAGAGCTAGCATGTCACAAGCCAGCCTTTTGGTCACTGGTATTAGCAGTTTCCCAGCTTTCACCCAGACAAAGGCAGGAGCAAGGCCATTTTCTCTCTCTGGGTGGGTGACTTCCCATGCAACAGCCTTGTTTCTGCCAATCCAGTCCTTGGTTTGCCTCCCTAATTTGGGCTCTCGTATTTAATCTAGAATCCAGTTACCTGAAATACCCAATTTTGCAATAATTTACTATCCAGGGAGACACTAGAATGTAACAGAGACTCATGCACAATTCTCCTCAGTAAAACAAAACTAGTTTTCAAAATGGTTTAGCTTTTGGGGGAAAGAGGGCACGGGACCAAACTCCATCCAGGAGCAACCCTGAGGATGATGCCAGATTTGGGAAACCCCTGAGGATGATGCCAGATTTGGGGCAAGTTAGTTCTCTGGTCAGAAAAATTCTTTCTCTCTGGGTGTGAGGGTGAGAAAGGTGTGGTACGTGCTCCTTCGAGGGGGTTGGATGGCAGATGTATCCCTGATATTTTCTTTGAAACAACTCTTTCCCCTCCACTCTGGTGGAAAACCAGCTCACAGTACCTGCATTTCCAGGGCGCCTTACTTCTCCTGTAGTCTGAAGCCCATAATTGTTATCCTGATGCACAATAAAATATGTAGGCATGAAATGGTCAGAAAACCCCCCATTTGCTAAGCAATAAATATGATCAGTGCTGCTTTGTTCACTCTGAGAGTCTGAAAAAAAAAAGCCTAAACATTTGAAAATGTAGATTACCAGCAAACCTTAAAGGTCATCTTGACACATAAGGCATTTAATGAATTCTGGATTGATCTTTTTCTTAGTTCCTCTGGAATTGGGTTATAATGATTGTATTTGCAGAGTCTTATTTATTTTTTGGAAACAAAGTGTTTGGTTTCATTAAATAAACTGGGGGCTTTGCTTTGGAAAGTTTAATTGCAACTAAAATATGGATGTAGATGTTGCAATAATCACCCAGCTCCATTATTGTTTCAGTAATTCGAGTAGTCTGACATACAAGAAAGGAAAGTAAATTCAGCTTCGAATTGAAGGCTATGTATAGTTGGCATTTTTGACTTCAGGGGATATTTATCAGCCGATTATTTTGGGGAAATTCATGCAGGTAGGACTAAGACTGCATTTTTAAAGAGTCTGTGTACAGACACCAAAATAAATGGTCAGTGCTTGTGACAGTGCAGCCTGAAGATCCTCTAATAATGTAGGTCCAAACACTTGAAGAAACTCAGATCCAGGGCTTCCTTATGCAGAGGGCATGACATTTTTATAAATGCTTACATCTACTCAGGAATTACCGCTAATTCCAACTTCCAAGAGCTACATTGGAAATGTGCTTATTCAAAATTGCTATTCAGCAGTTCCTTAATTACAGTTTACAAAGCCTGAGTGTGTGGGAACTCCCACTGGCAGACCTGTAACTTTTGGCAAAGGGCAGGATCGAAGACGCGGCGCTTTTTTTCACGCTCCTGCAAGACAGCCTAGGGAGCTTTCTGCCATTCAGCCTTCCTGGTTCTACATGAAGGCACCAAACCTCTCCAGATTCTGTGTGCAGCTCCCTAATGCCCAGCTCAAGGCTGCAGGGTCCATGAGATGTCGGGGAAATAAAAAGTCAGGACGAATATTGTAGCGTTTAACTCGAGTAAGCCAGGTTTCCAGGAGGATTTATGTCCTAGCACAAACTTCAGCAGTTAGTCCTGTAACGTGTGACGCTTCTCAAGCCTTATCTTCTCTTTATCAGTTGAATAATACAGGCCTCTGCTTAGCCAGGCTAAATGGGATTTTAATTGAATGTTTCCTTTAAAAAAATCAATGGCATGGAAACGACAGGGTCAGTGCTGCCTGAGCATGTGCTCCACTCTCCCAAATGACAGCACGCACCCCCCAAACACATCCATGTGAGCAATGCAGCTCTAGTGTGATCATCATTATTACAATATTCTTCTGAGATCTGCATTCAGGTCTCATTTCCTTGGGCTATGGGTAAGCACACACTTCAGGAGCAGTCAGGGAATTATAAATGTTGCAGCTGGTGCCCGTCACTTCACCCCAAAAGCCTGGGATGGCTGCAGGAATCGCTGGGCACATCCTCATGACCTTCCCTCACCGTGCAGGAAGGCAAATCAGATGATCACTGTGGTCTCTTCTTTTTCCTGTCCTTGCTAAAATAAAAGTCACCCTGTTCCTCACCTCGTGATTGGTTCCGGAAGGCAAGGGCCAGCTCTCACATGGCTTCTCCAAAAACCCATGCACCGCAGTTTGGATGGGCTTTTGCCTGTCCTGATCTGATTGCAGGAGACAGCCGGCCATGGATCTGCACGGGATGGGGCTGTCTTTAAGGGCTGGCCTGGTCTTTGGTCCAAAAAGAGAAAAAAATATCCCTCAAAATGAGTCTGAAGGGCCGGGACTCGATATGAGCCCTTGGCGGGTTCAGTGAGAGCTTCGCCCAGCCTCAAACAGAGCTGTGCCTCAGACTTGGCTTCAGGCACCCTTTGTCTCCCAGTTCCAGCCCTCCCGAACAGGAGGGGTGGCCTAAGCAGTAGTTTCATGGTGGTGGGCTCCCAGCACAACTCGGATGACCCACCAGAAATGCTTCTGCTCCATCTCCTCTCCATGGATGGGATGGGCATTCCCAGCTCAGCTTCTGCAGGTGCTTCATAGTGGCATCTGCAGCTATGGGGCTCTGTCCCCACATTTTCCTGCCTCCTTCCCATGCCCACAACCCGTGTCCATCCATCTGCCCCTTCTCAGTAATTCCCTGTGCACTGCCTCGAGCCACAGGGCTGATTCTGAGCCCATTGGTGCTCGCTCAGCTCAGAAAAACATGCTGTGTGCTGTAATTCCTGCTGGTTTTCCTTCCCGTGCCCCAAAAGGGACACATCATGTTGTTCCCCCAACCAAAACTGAATTTGCTTTGCCATGCATGCTCTTGGCCCTTTGCTGGGTTTCCTGGCCCCTCTGCAGATTTGTCCCCTTTTTCTACACATCCCCTCTGCTTTCCCCACATCGTTCCCTTCTCTGTGTCCAGACTTACCAAATTTCAAAGCTCTGGCTCTGACAGGGACATTTTTAAGCTCTGTGAGCACTCTAGAGTTAAATCCCTCTCCAGACCTCCCTTTCATTTTTTTTTTCTTGACTCAAAATAAGGATGTTTTTTTCTGGTTAACTCATAGCATCTGCATCCCTCTTTGCTCCCAGCTACATCCGAGCCACTTCCCAGCAGTAACGGAGAAAGAAGAATTCTGTGCAGCGTGAGCAGGAGAGCCAAGGGCTGCTGTGCAGCAGCATCTGCTTCTGGGACCACTCCATGCCTCCATCTGAGCAGAGCTTGTGTGGATGACTCAGAGCTAAAAAAGGTGTGTGCCCAGTACAGTCTGCACAGTAGAAATCTAACCCTGTGCTTGTGGAGCTGGAAACCAAAGAATTCATACCAAGATAGAAATGCAGTTATCCCTTTCAGATTTACTGCCAGTTTTGTGAGGATGAATATCAGTCACCTTCCAGACCATCACAGCCTTCTCCAACCATGGCTTTCCAAGCTTTGCTTTCCCGGCCTGAGGTCCCAGGTGTTTTCAAAATATTGCAGCAAGGCAGTTGCAGTTTCTGGGACACTGATGCCAGTTTTAACCTACATAATGAAGAAAACCTTTAAAAATCCTTTTCATTCTTTTATTTCCCCCCAGTTGAAAACTCTGCTTTTCCCTTTAAAAGAGCAGTAACAATTAAAATCAGATGTTCCATAGCCCTCACAGCTCTAGGATGGGCTATGATTGCCCTACCCATGTTACAGCACATCAGTCTCAGCAGCATCAAGGCAAATTTTTTTCCCTTTCACCTCCAGGCTTATGTTACCCATGAGCTCCTGGAGGGAAATGCAAAAGCTGGTGTTTGACTTTGGGGTGAGCTTTTTGGGGGATGGTGTGCCACTTGTTTTGCCACTTGTTTTGCCACTGAGCAAGGCAAAGCTGTCTCTCCACGTCCCCTCCAGTGCTTGGCTGGCTTGGTATCCGTGATAATCCCAGCAGCTGCCCAGACTCCTTCAGATGGTGCCTTGGCTCAGCATCCACCCCCTGGGCTCTCCAGGGAAAGGGCTATTAGAGAGAACATGCTTCCCTTCAACTTCCCCTGGCTCACTCAGGCTTGGAAATTCTCCATTCACAGCTGGCTGTAGCAAAGGTCAGGGTTTTCTTTCAGGTTTTTTCTTCCCTCTCTCTGGCCTGGAAGAAAGAAGCAGAACCACAGGTGATGCAATTTGATTAGAAGCTCCCGAGGCCTAAATTAAACAGAATTATTTATCAAATGTGTTGGCCATTAGCCCCGTCTCCAGCAATAGCCATGCCAGGACCTCTCCCTCTCTCCTCCCACTTACATTTCCCTTCCCTTCCAAAGGCTCAGTGAGATCTAATAAAATAAAATAAATACTCTCTCTCCCTTTCAAAAAGAGGGAAATGGCAATGGCAATAACAAACAAGTGACAGCAGTGCTGGATGCTGGATGCTTTGCATGACTCTGGCTGTGCTGCATCCCTGGGGGGCAGTGATGGCCCCCAAGCCCCTCCAAGGACTATGTGGGTGTTGTGAGGATGGCAGTGCTGCCCTCTGCCATTGACCTTTCCTTCATCCTCATCCTCAGCCTGCACAAGCCAGCCAAGCCTTCACCTGTACGAATAAATGGCAGTCCCAGGGGGGCGTAAGCTCACTGCCAGGTAAATTTGGGGTGATGCAGACTGCTCTTAGCACTCATACATTCCCTTGATCCTCAGCCAAGGGCTGATGCTCCCTATGCCACCACCAACATCCACCCCACCCCACCCCTCCACCCTCTAAATACTCTCTCCTGAAGAACTAAGGCTGGTTCTTCAAACCGTGGCTGAGACTGTGTGAATTTCATTTTTTCCTTTTCTAATTTCTCTTTAGGTTTTTTTTGTTCCCTAATTGATGAGAATTTAGGTTTCAGGAGAGCTGGACTTGTTCCTATTTCACCTCTACCGCAGCATCTGGGCTTTATCTGGGGCGAGACCTTGTAATGAAAGTCAGACTCAGCTCTGCCTTGTTGCTGGTACCCGGAGCCCCGAGTCAATCATCAAGTTATTTTGCAATGTAAGGTAAATCCATAGTAGCTGGTAATGTGGCAAATGATCTCTGTGTTGCTGAAAGGAAATCAATAAACTGGCTGAGCCTGGAAAATTTTACTTCTCCGGCTTTCACATTTTATCCCATAGGTTCCGTTTGTCTGATCGAGTTTTTTTCTCCAGGACAAAATCAGTCTGACAGACATGAAATTTCTGTTTACACTGAGAAACTTTGTTCTTTCCTGTTTTCCTGCCTAAGCAAACTAAACACTTTAAATTTTAGTCATCTCCAGCATGCCTGCCCTGCCTGAATGTTACTTGTGCTATTTGCAGAGAAATGATGCTGAATAAAAGAGCACAACTCATCCCTTGGTATTTTACACTTCCCCTACCCTTGGCTGATTATCAAAGATTTCAGTTCTATTTAGTACTTCTTCCCAGCTTTGTCCAAATTATTTGTCTTGAACAATTTTTGTCTCGAAAGCATGTCGAGTTCAGTCTCCCCCCATGGGAATCCCAGGACTTCTACTCCAGCCAGGAAGTACTGTGAGTGCAGCCTGTTCCAAAGCAAATAAATCAGCTCGCTCAAGGAAAAGTGGCAGGAAAGTCTCCCCTCTAAAATAGCGTTCACCTCTTCGGCCGAAGTTTAGAAATGCTTCTGTTTGACTTGCAGCAATTTATCAGTTCCCAAATGAAATAATCACACAGTTAGATACGGTCCAAAGCAGTCAGAAAATGTGGAAAACGTGGGGATAAGAAACCCACAGAGCTTCTATGAAGCCTCTATATTTATTTATATGTATAAAGACAAACTTTACAAATATAAAGAAGATATGGGTTTACTGTCTTTAAGGAAGAGTGGGCTGTGTTTCATTTAATATTTAATTACAAATTTCACCCATGAAAGTTCTTCCAAGCTCTTCTTTACTAATTGGAGGCCTGTCATGATGCTCTGAAATGGTATTCAAGGGGAACCTGTGTTGAAATAAATGAAGCAATATACATGATTAAGATAAATATAGCAATTGTCTGATTGGGTATACAAGTAATATAAAAAATCTTATTTGAAAGTAAGTTCTGACTGCCTCCCGAGCTGGGAGGCAATTAAAAGTTAAAAAGGAATGAAAAATCCAGCTCAAAATGTATCAGGCCAGAACTGTGGTTTAGACAAAGGGCAAAGAAAAGTCCCAAGGCTCAGTGGCCACTCCTACAGACAGAAAGAATTCAGGCTTTGTGAGTGAACTCTGCTTTTGACAAAACAAGTCATCCTGTGTCTGCATTAAATCATAACCTGAAAATAAAGGGCATTTCAAATGTCACAATGATGTAGTGCTCTGACATGGCTGCATTTTGGTAAGAAACCTATCTTTAGCTGGATTTCTCTTTAAAGTTTGTACGGGACTCAGCATCCTTCTGATGTTCTGCTGCAGCACCACAGAGATAACCTCAATTCTGGCCTCTTTCCACTCGTCTGAGCTGGGCTGCACAACCTTAAGCCCATTGTCTGTATGTGGCAAACATTCACTTCAAGAAAGACACTGGGGGAGCTGGAGCGTGTCCAGAGAAGGGCAACAGAGCTGCTGAAGGGTCTAGAGAGCAAGTTCTGCTAGGAGCAGCTGAGGGAGCTGGGGAAGTTTAGTCTGAAGTAAAGGAGGCTTGAGGGGACCTTCTCGCCCTCTACAACTCCCTGAAAGGAAGGTGCAGCCAGGTGGGGGTCAGGCTCTGCTCCTGGGAAACAGGCAACAGGATGAGAGGACACAGCCTCAGGCTGAGCCAGGGGAAGTTCAGGTCGGACATCACAAAAAATTTCTTCACATAAGGGGTGGACAGGCACTGGAATCGCTGCCCAGGGAGGTGGTGGATTCGCCATCCTTGGAGGTGTCCAAGGAATGACCGGACACAGCATTTTGGGCTTTGGTCCAGTTGACGCAGTGGTGATTGGTCAAAGGTTGGACTCGATGATTTTAGAGGTCTTTTCCAGCCTAAACGATTCTGTGATTCTGTGAAATATAGATCCTATTTCTCCTTTTCCTTACTTTGCTCTGGTCATTCAGATCCATGCAAAGCCCGTGCAAAAAGTCACAACCGTGCTCATGCAAGGTCAGTCAATGCCGGCACTGTTGCTTCAAACCTAATTACCCCCTACTTTTGGGAAGGGGCAGTAAAACTACAAATACAATCCTGAATTTAACAAACACAGAAGAGCATTTAATTATTCTGGTTACATTGTTCTCCCCAGACACTTTCTAGTTCTGGACAGGATCTGCTCCTCTAGGGCAGGAGGTAATTGCTTATTTCCTTGTACACTTCAGTGATGGTTCTGGAGTAGTTAATGACTTATTAGGAGAGCTGGGAATGTTCAGCTGCTCTTCAAGTCAGCCAGCATCGCTGTGCCCAGCACCTCTGACGCTGATAACAAAAAATCCAACAGCCCAGAATCAGGGTCACTAATCAGGAGTGCTGCCAGGCGGTGACACAGTGATGACACAGGCTCTCCACAGAGATTCCCCTCCTGCCATGAGTCAGGCCCTGGGAAGAAAAGATAATTCTGGTGTTCTGACGACTCTCCCACCCCTTGTTTACCTGCTGCAAAAACCTCCTCCAAGCCAGGGGAAGCCCAGCTGTGTTGGCACAAAGCCTGTGGTCCGGCTGGAGCTCTCCCCAGACTTGTAGGTTGTCAAATGAACATTTGCATCAATTAAATTTTCAATGATTCATGATTGAGTGATTCAGTCCCTCTCTGGACAGCCTTCAAATGGATCTGACCTTTCTTTCAAAGCTTGACCTCAGGTGGGGATTTAGAGGAGGAACAGGGGAGTGATTCAAGGGCACATGCAAGGGTCAGGCGGCTTTGGCTTGACAAGGTGCAGCTCACAGAGGGAGAGCTGTCACTGCACAGATATCCCTGATTCCTGCTTTCCTGCTGCCTTGGATCCGTTAGCAAAGAGGACAGCTTGGATAGGGACAGGGCAGGGAAGCCACTGCAAGGCAGAACAGGAGCATGTACAGAGACCCCAATGCTGAGACTGAAACGTGTCTGTGAGGTGAGACCTACCAGGTGTAGGAGACTTTCCCTGCTGAGACTCTTTGCCCTGGGGTGTCTTTTTTGCCCAGAACAAGCTGGGACACACCAGTGTTAAATATCAGTAGAAGGGAGTACGGAGAAGTATTTGTGGGGGACACACCGAATTTTCTGAAAGCACAAAGGCCCATCCCTTTTCAGCCTCTCTGACGGCTCCTGCAGGTCCCTGTGTTACCTCCAGACACCTCCCTAGTGCACAGAAATAGTGATTTAACACCCAAGCAGTCAGGCAGGGGAGTTTTGATGACCAGTCCCTGTAGGGGGTATTTGCAAAGGGCCTGTGGACCCATCACTGCTGGGGAAGCAGAAGGGGCTGCAGCACATGGCTTGAAGGGTGCGGAAATCAAATGTGGGGGTGACTTTTGTGCATTGATAGAGGGGGAAGGCAAAGCCCTGAGGGGAGACAAGCACCAGAGCAGGAACCCACTGACACCACTGGGTAAGATTTGCCAACCCACCCCTCTGGATGCATCTCCTGCTCTCACAAAACCAGCAGGGGAGCAAACATCTGAAGGAGGTGGTCGGTCAGTCTGAACTCTATTGTCAACACTTGTCCCAAATTGCCAAAATGTGGTCGGACAAGGTTGGGCTCAGCCTGGCAGTCACCTCCTGAGTGCAGCGTGTCACTCTTACCTCACCACCACCAGCCAATGGGCCACCAAACAGCAGCTTCTGGAGGATGCCCTGGAAAAAGACCCATACAGGTCCAGGTCTACATTCAACCCATGGTGATCATTCCCTACACCTCCCTGCCCTGCCTGCGTCACACATTCTGTATCTACAAAGGTGCAGTATTAAATGGTTTCTCTTAAGCACCTACTTCTTTACACCATCCCAAACAGCTCAGAGGGAAACTCAGGTTGGACGGGACCTGCTCCAGCCCTCCCGTGCTCTCCCACTCTGTTTCTTGGAGGAAAATTAAAGGCTTTCAAAGAATGAGGAGGAACTGCTGGGTTTAGAAAGTGCCCAGTAAAATGACGGCCTTGAGCCCACCTCACCAAGCAAAGTCAGGTCTCCTGTGCTCCAAAGTGACCCCATTGCCAACACTCCCCTCCCCTTCTTCTTGTGTGTTCCCACTCTTCACCATCCTCCACATCAAAAATCCTCCTTGCTTCACCCAAAAACTCTTGTTTGTCTCAGTCCTTTGGCTTACATCAGTTTTGGGAGCCACCAGCAGCCTCTGTACCCTGCCGCAGTCAAGAGGGGCACGAGCCTGATGTGGAACATTCTGTCTTCTCCCGAAGGCTTGTTTTTTGGAAACTCTCTGTTTTTCAGAGGTTACTGGCTTGCTCTTATCATGAAAGCTGCCCCTGGCAACACTCGTCCTTCCTTTGCAAGAAAAACATCCCAGGCCCGAAGTTATATAAATGTCACATGGGTTTAAGGCATTTTTCCCCCTCTCACTCATAAGTGTCAGCTGGAGTTTCTTATCCACAGGCTGGGAGTCCAGGAGCAGTTCGTGTCTCTTTGGCTCCCCTATCTCATCACAGGGCACTTTTCACTTCAGAAATCTCTCTTCCCTTCTCAGGCTGCTCCTCAAGTCAGGAGAAGGACAATCAACTGATGTCTGAAGGGGGGGTCAGCCCAGCAAGTGGCTTGTCGGGGGGTATTTATGAGCTGGAAAGATGCAGGGTTCTGACCCTTTCACCTCACATTTCACTGGGAGGGATTTGAACCGGTAATTTTCCCATGCGTCATCAAAAGGGACACCAAAGAAAGTCCCTAAAAACTGCTCTAAAACCTACACAGCAAGCAGCAAGAGCCCCTTTGCTTGACGAGTGACTGTATTCAAAAACATGTAGATAAGCATGAAAAGCTCTGGGAAACAGAGACAAAAAGCAAAAGAAAGAAAAGTAGTCCCAGGCTGCCCCCATGCTCGAGCACTGAGCCAGCCACCAGCAGCACGTGAGGCCCAAGCTGGAAAAGCCCAGAGAATCTTTGTCCTTTGCTCTGTTGTGGGAATGTTCCTGCAAAACCATTGCCAAAATCTCCCAGAAACCACGGCCTCTTGGGGTGTGAAGCTGTGCTGGTTCCCCACAAGAAGCACAAGACGAGTTAGGCTCAAAGTTCTCACAAACTGGACAGGATGAGATGGGAAGATGTAGTCCCATTTTTTCCTGGCCAGAAATAATTACATTGATGATGGTTGTGAGCAAGGCACTTTTTGAGGGAGGCACAGGATTTGGATGAGTGTCTCTTGTACGTCTGAAATTTGTCTTGCTGATCTACAAACTGTTCCCGTGACTCAGCCACAAATTCCAGCTATGGCTTAATATAGCTCTCTTCTTCCTCATGCTACATATGCCTGATTCACCTCTTTTCACAGAATCATAGAATCATTATAGTTGGAAAAGACCTCCAAGATCAAGTCCAACAAAATAAAATTCAGCTAAATACACGCAGTGTCACAGAAACACGGCTGCTGCCATGCAAGGAAATACTTTCCAGAGCTGAGGTTTGTGCTCTTGTTCTCCCTTTCTCCTACGTGCTCACACATTATGGTTGGCAGAAAAGTTTAATATCTAAAATCAGAGTCCCACTGTGGACACTGTGATGTCAGTGGTTCAGCCAATGCCCTTAATCCTTACAGAAGGGTGTAATGCATTACCTGGTTTTAGTTTAAATAAATTTTTTTCTGATCCTTTGATCTTTTACAAGATCTTGACAGCTCACCACAGGGCTCTTTCTGATCTGAACTGTCACTGATCAGGACTGATGATACAGCAGAAGTGTGACGTGATGTGTTTCTTCACACCTCAGTCATTCGTATGTTGATGAGAGCAGTTCCAGATCAATTGTGGTGCTGTGCATAAAACCCTCTAAAATAAAAAAATTTGATACATAGCTTGTTTTGAGGTTTTATTTGGTTGGGTATTTTTGTTGGTTGGTTGGTTGGCTGGGTTTCTTTACAGGCTACAGGAATATATCTTGTTTAATATAAACTCAAAAAGAGGGAATAAATATAGACCAAAAGCAACTTAGACCCTTGAGGCACCTACAAATAAGAGAGCAGCTGAGCTATGGCTTTTAGAGCTTGGGTTATGCTGAAATTTCTGCCTTTAATATTTTCCTTTTGGTTTTTCAGTTAAAGTTTCAAGAGATTGAAATTCCCAATTAATTTTACTTCTCCAGAAGGTTTTAATGGGTCATTAATATGTGCAGTTTATTAAGCAGGCAATAATAGCATTACAACAGGAAAAGAAGGAAAAAACTCAGTGCAGTAACTTAATCAAGTGGCTAAGCCTGCAAAACGGGGCGAGGGCTTCTGGGTTTCTGACACAGAAGTTTTTGCACATCTGACCTTGAGACAGTCCTGTCCATCTGCTCATTCATCTTCAAAATGATAACCTGCATTACGGGTGTGCTGCAAACTTCCAGTCCTGCCTAAGAGTCCTCAAGGAGCAGGTGATGAGTGGTACCTCCGTGCCCTTCACAAACCGAGTTTGCAGCACAGCTGGCAGGGAAATCCTGTCACTGGAGACAGCAGAGCAGTGCCTGTTGAACCACACCAGCACCCGGTTCAGACCCCGCTGCTCTCCCGTTTACATTTCTTTCAGTAAACTTTTATCATCACCATTGATTGTTCTGCTGATACGGGGCAGCAGCCGACCAGCCCTCGATCAATTACCTGACCAGGCATCACGCCCCACCACCTGCCTAATTGCATCCCTGAAAGAAATGCTGCTCAGCCCTGTAATGCTCTACTTAAAGGTAATACGGTTGTTATGGGAAGCTGCTAATGGTGCCGCGCCGCGTTTGGAAACAACACAGCTGTTAAAAACTCATTTGGGAGGAAGACGCTGACGGCAGGTATTGAGAGGAGAAGTGATGTAAAGCCTCTGTGTTTGCCGTTCTAATTGTTTCACGCAGGAAAACTGGCCGAGCTTGTCAACTCTGTCTTTGTTTTGAAGGCAGAGCCCGTAATGCGAGGGCGGACACGGGGAGGACGGGGCACGCAGCCGCTGGCAGGGACCGGCGCGGCCCAGCGGGGTCACCACACTTCGGGCAGATTTTCCATCAGCAGCAAATCTCGTTCTGAAATTATACCTCTCCAAGGAGATAATTGCACGTTTCATGGCAGGCCCTGACTCACCAGAGCAGTCCTTGGTGCTGATTCCTAAATAAAAGGGCATCTCAGAAGGGTTTGACACCGGAGGCTGCAAGCACCATTTGGATGATCTGCTGAGGGGATTAATACGTGCACAAGGACAGCAAAAATACTGGGTGTCTTGCTACATTGGGATGATCCAGACTGCCTAAATCCCTTGTGCCTTCAGCGTGAGGAGACCTCTGAAGGTTGAAGCCAGAAAGCTGTAGCTGAACCAGCAAGGGCTGGTAGGAGGCACCAGGCAGAGGCAGGTACCTGAACTCCTGCCTTTCCTGGAGCTTGGGTCTCCCATCAAATGTCTTCAGCCACTTTGAACTATCTCGTGAAATCAAAGGAGAGCTCCTGCTCTCCAAAACACCACCAGTGACAGAGCCACCACCCAGCCTGTGCAGGATAGATTGGTATTGGTGTACCCTGGTGGGGCTGACAGATGGGAGGTTGAGTTTCTAAGCAGCAAGAATAGGGTCAAACCTAGAGCTCCTCAGTTCCAGCCTCCCACAGGCTGTGGATGTGCCAAGACTCAGGCTTTCTCCACATCAAGCTCTGGAGCTGGAATGGCCAGGATGGACCACTGCCAGGTTAGAGAGATGGAAAATTAGACCATCACCCCGTAGTGCAGGCCACACACAGGAGGGCAGAACTGCTTTCTGGTCTCTCCTCACAGGACCATTCCTGAGTTTTCCAGTCAATGACTGTCTCCTCCAAAGGGAGTAAGCCATGATTAAAGCAGGGATCAGCACCCAGGAAGACCCTCAGAGAAGACTCGGCACCACCCAAGGATCACCTGGGCCAGAGTGTCATACATCACTTCATAGTCAGGATGGCTTTCCCTGAAGCCTAACTTTGATTTTTTTTGATGACAAAATACAGCAATTTGTTCCTGCTCTTCCCACAGAGACATTCCCCACCATCCCAGGCTAGAAATTCCTAGCACACACAATAGTACCAGGACTGCTCATTTCCACATTCTGCTCACCATTTTCTTTAGTCACACCTCTGTAATATTTAACAAGTCCTCACTGGATGTGACAGCAGTCATATGCCAGAAGCACAGACATGGCATTAGTCATATTTCCTCTGGGCTGGAGTAATGCAATCATGGCTGGGTAATTAAAACTGCTCCTTACTAATGTTTGGCTTCATTCTTTTCCTTTTATGTATTCAAAATCTGGTCATTTTCCCCTGCTGATCAGCCCTGTCTGAAATGGGCGAAACCTTGTGAACTGCACAGTGAAGGCAGTGCCAGAACACCAAGGAATGAGGGAAGAACAAGTGAAAAATAACAAAAAAAGGAAAAAGTACATGAAAACAGTAAGACAGATGGAAAAGTGAGGGGGGGACTATCTGCAAGCCACAAACTTCTTGGGCCATTTTCCAGTACCTGTGCAAAGTCACCCCAAAAGTGAAGTGGCAACACCCTCCTATAAAGAGGCAAATTTCGTTTTTATGAAGAGCCCCCTTGGAAGTAATTGAGAATATTTGTGTGAATAAGGGTTTGCAGGCTCACACCTGAAAACTTTTAAGTCCTTTGGGTAGGAACCTCATCTTCTCACACATACACAGACACAGGAAGTAAACATGTAAATTCCTGTAAAGTTACACATCATAGTCAAGACCATGTTGGACCTGTTCTGTGCTCCATTAAAAAGAGTTGATCTACTCGACAGCGAATGGAACTGAAAATCTCATCCTGTGTTTGCAGATACGATGTCAGAATCAGAGGGACCCCATGTTTAGGATGAACTCCTCAAGCAGACCTGTCCTTTTGTGACTTTCAAGGCATGGTCAGGGATGCCTACACCAGTAAATTAAAGAGTGTGAATACAGAATGGCTTGCATTAATTACTGTGTCTCTGCCTCCCCCCAAACGGGCTGCTTTTATCCAGATTTCTCAGGAAGAAAAGCCCCCAGCCCATGTCATCACCCCACCTATGCCCGGGTGTCCCACAGAAGAGTGCAAGATGGCGTGGGCCAAGCTCGTGATAGAAACGTGCTGCCACTTTGCATTGTCCTAGCATGCTCCCTGCTGCCTTGCAGTTCCCAAAAGCAGGTTCCCCAGCCCTCTGCCCAGCTCAGACAGCCCCACTGCCTGGGCACAACCCCCTCCAGGGATGCTGGGCACCCTCGGAACAGGGCACAGAACTGGTGTGTCACCGTGGGGGGTTTCTCCTGCAGCAAGTGTCTTCTAGCAATTTTTGTCCTGTCTCCACCAAAATGTGGTGGATCTCTGCTGCCAACTGCCTGGAGGTGGCCTCAGGAGGGACTGGGCAGTTGGTTGGCCTGTGTCCCAGCAGTCTGGTGTTGGCAAGCCCTGCCAGGGTGAAAGCAGATCCTTTTGGGATCTGAGCATGCTGAAACCACATCTCTCCTGTCCCTCAGCTAAAAAACAAGATTACACTTCCTTTAATAAGCCCACTCCTTCTTTCCAGTTCCCAGGGATCTCTGAAAGGTCGTGAAAGCTGCAATAACAGTCTTTAGCAATATGTTTCTTTTCTACTTGTGTTATGTGTTGGACACTGCTTAATGAAACATTTACCTGAAGGGCACGAAAACACCCCCTCAGATGCACACACATATATCCTGTGGGTAAAAGATCCTTCTAATTGCAGCAGGAAATGTGACATTTCAAACTGGATGGATGAAGGCACAAATCATCCCTGGTGAGGAACGATCCTGCGGGGATCGGGAGAGGGAGTGGGCAACGGAGCTGCTCCTTTCCAGCTCAGTGCCAATGTGCTGTGGAACGTATTTTCTTAATTTAATGAACAGCCCTTCCCTCCCTCACACTACCCACTGCTCAGGAAGCAAATCCGGGTGGGGAGAGCCTGTGTTGCAGCAAAGGTGGGAAGTTCGTTCTGGCTGTGAGAAAGTTCCTCCACTGATTTGCACCATATGCAAATGAATTACCTCCTGCTTCCAGGCTGTTAAAGAGGCAGGTGGTTCATTGCCATTGACAGACTTGTAGTTACCATTTAATTCTCTTTTTTATCTCAAAAGGGAGGAAATCAGTTTCACTTTCATTCGAACACAAACATATATCTTAAATATGCCACACATAAAGCTGCTTTACTGCCTGCCGTTGTCCACTCCCCCAGGCTGTCGCAGCTCCTGCAGGAAAGCCAAAAAATTACGGTAACTTCAGACCTTCACCTCAGTGTAAGCCCACATACATGCAATGGAATACCCCTGGTTGAAAGGCACTTGAAATGACACGTAGACACATTGACACATGAGCACAAAGACAATAAATTATCTGTCTCTAATTGAAAAAATCCCATCTCCCCTTTCCTCACCGCCAGCCACTCCCTTTCAGGCACACGCTTGCTGCATGGATTATTTTTTCTGTTTTTCTTCCTTATCCCAGTGGGAGGTGCTGGGAGCAAGGCTCAGTCCAGTGTGCCCAATGCCTGGAGACCCAGCACAAGCTGGGCACTGATTAGGTGGGCACGAGGCCCATGAGAGGCCACCAGGAAGGGCTGATTGCTGCATGCTTAACTCACACTCCTCAAGGCTTGAACAGGCCAAAATCGGGACAGTGTTGCCATCACCAAAGACACCTTCCAGCAGACATGCACAAGATGCTTTTTAGAAGGTGTCTGGCAGGGTGGTGCACCTCCTGATCCTCCTTTGGGCAACCCAAGAAAGGTGAGATTCATCTTGGACTCATCTTGAAAGATGCATCCTTCCCTGCCAAGGCCTTGCCACGGCACATAAGGGAGAGGGAGACTTTCCCCATGTGGGAGGCTCTCCCCATGCAGAAGAGCATCAGCAGTGTTTTCAATGAGCAAGATGTGCAGGATCAGACATCAGGGACAGATGGATCTCCAGGCATCATTGGGATGCTCACATGGAAAACAGGAGACACCATTCCACAGACTGAGGAAAAATTGAGCATTTCCTTCAGTTAGAGTTCAGCATGAAGTTGGTGGTTTAACCACCTGGAGCTGGGAAATGTTTCATGGGCAGCACTGGTGGGCCCCTTGTCCTGGGGCTCTCCTTGCCCCAGAGATAGCCGTGGCCATCGGGGTGGAGGGCAGAGTGTCAGGAGGGACACACGCTGAGCTCCTCCCATCCACCTCCCAAAGCAGTTTGGTGATGGGACAAGGGACATCAGGGTAGGGGACACTCCATGCAGGGACACAGAGGTGAGTACCGGGATATTTGCCCACAGGACACTGACCATGGCACAGGCAAACCTGACTCAGTGGGAAAAGGGACCTGAGTGTGAATGGCAGCATCATCCTGGGAACAGGTACCAGGCTTTGGGCTCACAGGAGCTGCAGCAGGGATGTCCCTCGGCAGGGTGTCACCACTACCAGGTGCTCCCCATGGCCCCTCTCCACCTCTGCCTTGCTGGCATCTTGCTTTTCTCAAGCTTCTCATTTCAGTGTTACAGTACAGCTGCACTTGAGGTAAAAATTTGTTGTCTTGGTGGAAAAAAAAAAAGTAATTTACTGTGAAGCACTGGCTGAAAATCATTTTCTGAACCGCTGCACAATTTTAATCAGACGACCATACTGTATCCAATCAAGGGAGGATTTGCGAGGGGGGCAGAGGGGTGTTTCACTGTGGCCTTCCCCAGAGGACAGTAAATCCAAGCTCTGCTCAGGAAGACGAGACGGCTCGGGCTTCACAGCCTGCCCAAACCTAATTTGCACTAGAATTACATGGCCATTACTAATGTATACGGTGACTCAAATTGATTACCTTGCTATTAGTAAGAGCAACACGCTGGCTTTGGTGACGGCAGCTTCCGACAGAGGGGGAGGACAAAGGGGCGAGAGCAAAGTGAAGTTGCTGTCTGTGGGGATGAGGGGGATGAGGAGGATGAGCAGGTGAGGAGCACCGTGGGGGTGAGGAAGGTCATGCTCCAGGGAGAGTTCAGCAAGAAAAAGAGCATAAAAATGCCTGGACTTCATATTTTCTGTGCTTATCACATGTTGCATTAAAAAAAATATCACCTGGCTTAATCTTCAAGTCCCTGAGATCTCTGCACGTGTAACAGGAGTGCCTCTAATTCAGGACTCCTAAGGCCACGGGAATTCCCAGATCTCCCAGGGTTCTCCCATTCATGTGTGCAGCACTGGGGGTGCTGCTGTGTGGGAGACCCCAAACAGGCTCCTGCGCAGCCTCACCCACCTCTTCCCTGCACTTACAGCCTCTGTGGGGCACAGACCCACACCTTGCAGCACCCACAAGCTCTGCAGTGAACACTGCATCTTCCCTCGTCGGCCCAGTGGCAGCCAAACCTTCTGAGAAGCTTTGGGACAGTAGATGCACTTTAGCAGGAGAGTTCACATCCCACTTCTTCCTACAGCCCCACTGAGGACATGTTCCCCCTGAAACTGCGAACCTGCGTTCAAATCCCCGGTGCAAATCAGGTGCAGGGGTGGTTGAATGTTGGCCTCCAGCATTTCCAATGTGTGTGTCTGCTTTTCATATGACTTTGGAGAAGAACATGGCCTGCCCTGGACACCAAACTCCTGGCAAGGGCTCAGGACAGACAAGCCCAGAAGTGGTGAAAGTGCTGCTCTGCTACCAGTGGGACTTACCCTGATGGCAGCAACAGCAACTCCTTTCCTGAAATCTCCCACGCGCCACAGCACAGATCTCACGTAATGAAAACACAACCCCGGAGCCAAAACTCCTCTCCCACACAGCCACACGCCGATCCCAGCTCCACACGAACACACATTTTACATTCCCGCCCACGGGAATCTCCCCACACTTTCAAACACCTGAAGGCTGGAGCAGAGACAAGAGAGGATGGGGAAATTTCCATGCAGATTTTCGCTGCTCCTGCACAGCTCCCTGCGCAGCTTTTCCCCGCTACACTTGCTCGACATTCCGGGACACCTGTGACACAGGACAAGGAAAGGAATAAGGTGTTTTATCCCAGGCTAACACACACCAAGCAATCTCTGCATTTGCTCTTTAACCCTGGCAGTATTTGCAGGGCTCCAAAGACCCTGCAAAGGGGGTGGCAGTGGGGAAAGGCAGCCCTGCCACCAGCACGTCTCTCACCAATGAGGTCCTGAACTCTCAGAGAGCACTACTGGATTCTCTGATTAGATTTCCCTCGACTGGAAAGTCAGTCTGATGTATTAATAATACAAAAACACAGCTAGCAATAGGGTAGCAGTAGGAGCAGCAGTACAGATGTCTTCAACATGCAGCTAAATCAAGTTAGGTGAATCCCAGCACCTTTTCCTGGAGCTCCAGCACATCACAGCTTGAGGTGAGCTGATGCCTCATGTCTGGGTGATGCTCTGTAGTCCTTCAGTTCCCACTGAAGCAGCTCAGGTTCAGCCCAAGGGATGTGCTGAGGGGCACAGTTTGGCATCCTCCCCTCTGGCAATGCCATCGGCTGGGTCAGCTCTCTCACCTACTTTCACACCTTCCAGTTTTAGCTCACCTTGCACCTTACAACACTCTGTAACAAAATCCAAGCTGAAGCCCAGTTTTACAGCCAGGCTGCCTAATCCTTTGTGTCCCACTGTGGCTCCCCAGGAGCTCGGGCACCTCGCTTTTGGAGGCGCTGGAGCACCAAAGAGTCACAAAACAGCCATGTGGACAGGAATACTATTTTTCCTAATACATGGGAGTTAAAGGAGGCTGGCAGGAAGATGGGATGGTCTTCCTCCAGATGGATGCATCCAAGGAAAGATGGGACAGGACTAGGGCTGTTGAACACCAGCAGCTCAGCATGTGCCCCCATTCCCTCCCTGGCTGCTCGATGCCGCGCCCTGCCCCATCAGCTGCTAAGAGCTGATAGGGAAAACTTGCACGGGTTTTTATTTGTTGTCTTGGGAAATATTTATTCTTGACACAGTCCAAATTTACTTCTATGATCTGCTAAACATCTCTGCTCTGTTTCTTAAGCAGAGTTGGAAGCATTTCCTTCCAGACCTGTTTCCTGCCTCTCTCCCCACCCACTGATGGAGACACCGGGATGGCAGCCATCGTGTTCCTCAAACCAACATTATCAGCCTTGTGTTCAGCTCTTGGGAGTGAGTATTTTGGGAATACTACACTGCCACAGCAGGTGGGGAACCTGCCCTGTTTGAATGGCACAATGGGAAAGGCCAGTTGCTCCACAGTGATTTACAACATGGGAAAGTGGGGGTTGTTTGTAGCCAGCACGGAGTTCCATCGCAGAGCATCCACACACTCACACGCTTCAGATATTTTAAGCAAATACTCAAAGCTCTGGTTCGGTCTTTTCCTCCACACTATGGCAAAAGCAGACAAGCCATCAATTGCACGGGCAGATGGTTATTAGGAAGTGTGTGAGAACTGGCTACACCACCACTTGTGTGGGTGGAGCTGATTAGATGGACCTGAATCAAAAAATAACAAAATAAAAAAGAAACATTGAAACATTTCCTACACTTCCTTTGCTGCACGGTGAGAAAAGCTTTTCCCGTGTGACTGCAGAAGACAATTAAAAAATAGCAGCAAAATTGCTCCTCATCTCCCCACTGAGCCACGTTCTCAGCAACAGCATGCCGGGGTTTGTATGCAATTCCTCCACAGCTTCACTGCTGGGAAACAAACACACGGGCACCAGGATGGGCACAGGAGGGTTTGGGGTTTCCTCCACCAGGCTGGCAAAGGTTAAACATGCAAAGAGACCCAGGTGCTACAGTACCAGAGGTGCCACTGCTCTGCAAACGGCCTCCAAAAAGTCCCTTCCTTTTCCTCTGCTGTCCCAGCTCTGCTGTACCCACCTGGCTGGCCCTACCTGGGGAAGCATCTTCGGAGCAACTTCATCATGGAGACCTCCCACCAAAACCAGCCAAAGCAAGGTTGCTGTACTTCAACAGTCCATTCCATCCACCAGCACAGATGACAAGGGCACCTGGCAGGCCTGAGACTTTTAAATTCTCTGGGGCTGACATGGCTGTGTCTCCAGCCCCAGGGATAGATTGGCAGGAATTGCACAAACTGTGGGTTTCCACTAGAAAGGTCAGGGGCTTCAAGTCCATGAACCAAATCATAGAAGGCTGTAAAAACATGTCTGCTTGGACACCTCACTAAACCAGGTGGTGTAATGGAAGAACCACAGAATCATAGAAATTTTTAGGTTGGAAAAGATCTTTAAGGCCATTGAGTCCAGCTGATGCTAAGTCTACCACTAAACCATGTCCCTGAGTGCCACGTGTACATGTTTTTTAAATACTTCCAGGGATGTGACTCCACCGCTTCCCTGAGCAGGCTGTTCAAATGCTTAACAACCCTTCAGGGGAATAAATTTTTCCTAAAATCCAATCTAAACCTCTTCCAGCATAATTTAAGGCCATCTCCAGCAATCACAGATTGCCAGATCAGCAACTTATGCAAACTCTGGGTGTTGCCACCTATTTGTCCAGGGAAGTTGTGGAATCACCATCCCTAGAAATGTTAAAACAAACATGTAGATGTGGTGTTTAGGGACATGGTTTATGGGTGGACCTGGCAGTGTTGGGTTAATGGCTGGACTCGATCTTAGAGGTCTTTTCCACCCTTAATGATTCTATGATTTATATTACAGGAGACACGTGAGTGTCTTTGTCAGGGAGATGATTCCAGCGATAGAAAGGACACTCAAAGGTAGGTGTTGCAGCCCCACTGAAACCCTCTGATGAAAGAATTCCTCAAATTTCTGGTTGTGTATATTCTGCCCTTCCAATTGTTGCCTGGTGTATCCAATATACATCACTTTTTCAGGAGAGAGACAGTTTCTCTATAGTTTAGTGCAGCACTCAACACAACTAGCAAACAAGATCTGTCTTTAAAACTACGGGACAAATTGAAAATTGCTCTGAAGTAAACCAACCACACAAAAATAAAAAGCAGAACTTTAAATTCTACTGCCTTCCCGTGCCCAGTTGTGTTTATAGGTGCAAATCAACAGCACTGCAAGACATCAGTGCAGGGTTAAATCCTCAGTTAAATCCTCACCTAGAATGAAATCCATGAAGAATCTGGAGACAAAACTGTCTTTATAGCAAATACACAACTTGGGTGGTCAATGTGAAAGCACTTCCAGACATTATTGTGAAAACCCTTATCTAGGAAAAATCATTAGCTTCATACTGCACTTGATATAATGCTTCAATATAATGCCTGAAATAGTTCATTTTAAACGGGTATTTCAGTATCACTGAGGGAAATACAGTTATTATGGGCCAGAGACACTCGATCCACGTCCCCCATCATTTTTTGGCTGCCGGGGCTGACACTGTGGAAGGAGTCTGCCCTCAAAAGGCCAAACACCAAAGTGCACCGAGCACAGCCCAAAGTCCATGAGCACAGCAACAGCTCTCCCCTGCATCCCCTTCCCATCTGCCTGTCTCCCACCACTCTCACCCTGATTCCAGAACAGCAGAAACAATCAAGAGTAGTCAGTCAGGGGAATAACAGAAAATCACTGTATCGGCCTAGTTGTCAACTTTGCCCCTTGATTTGATTGTTTATCTTCTAAAACAAACATAGAAGAACAGTGGAAGAACAAAGAACAATTTTCTCCATTTCCAGGACTCCTGCTGCTTAGCTGCAGCACAGAGGTTCCCATTGTCACCACAGATGCACGTGATTAATTGTGCCCCAGGAATGACAGATGGACACGGACACCAGCACAGTTCTCACGGATGTTGAATCAATTACTCCCAGAGGTGGCTCAAACAAGTGCGTAAAGCTTCACCCCTTTGTTATTACTCATCTTATATTGCCTACAGTAAAGAAAGCACATTTTTTTGCTCCATGCCGGACTCCACAGTTAATTGAGATCAGGGAACCAGCAGGAGGGGAGCAGGTGAATGTTCTCTTTGGCACGGAGCAGCTCTGGAAGTGGTTTCACGGTTCACCACCTGCTGCTGCCCTCCGAGGGGAGCTGAGGAACACCAGCCACGCTCAAACGGGGCTGAAAGCGATCCAGGGAGCCCAGTCTATGCTGTAAGCCACGAGGCACGGAAATTATGGTCACTGGGGCTCGCAGGAATCCAAGGGGGCTCATAAGGCCTGAAGAGGTCCTCTTAGGGAGCAGCTGTCTCCATAGCAGGACTCCACGGGAATGCACTCAGCACTTCTGTTGCTGTCACAGTGGCAAGTTGTCAGCAGCCAGGGACGGTACCTGGAGCTCCTCACACACACCTGGAGCTCCTCACATGCACCTGGCACTGTCCCAAGGCAGGTTTTTGCTATGGATGGACACAAATCTGTAGCACTGAGATCTGCTTCAGCTGTACATGGGTGTCCTGGTTTGAGACAAAATTCGGAGGAACGCTCTGGGAGGAACGTCTCCTCTATAGAAGGCAGGTTACAGCCACCTCTCCCCCACCAGGTTCAGGAAAAAATTCCTCAGAGGAAAGTGAAACAGGGAAAAAAACCTATTTATTTAACAAACACACGAGAAAAGAATAATGCTAAATAATAAAACCTCTCGCTGTGGAGAGAAAACCTGGGAAGATTTGAGAGTCCTTTCCGTGGGTGTGGGCTCTCTCTCTCTCCCTCTCTCTCTCCTCTTCGGAGCTGGGTTGGCTCAGGCCCCTCTGGGCCGAGGTGTGAGGGCTCCCAGTGAGGTTCTGATGTTCTGGTGTTCTGAACAGTCCAGAAGAGAAGAAGGAAAAAATCCAAAGTCCCAGGGAAACAAAGGAGTTGAACTCTCCATCTCTCTCCTCCGAGAAAAGGAGCCAAGAGCTGGGAGAAGCAGGAAGGTGCCTCTGCTCTGCAGCAGCAGGAACGCAGGGCAGTGTGTGTGTCCTTGAAGCACAAAACCACTTTGAAAAGTTCCTCTGGCTTTTTTCTTTCTCTCAGACCCAGTTTTAAAGACACAGAGAGGCACAGGAATCATGTCCTGGCATGGAGCAGGCAATAGGGGATACACATCATAAAGTCAGCCCAAGACAATGGGTGCGTGAGCATGGCAGGAGAGATCTGTAACCTCTCAGCTGAAAGGATGAAGAGGAAGGAGGAAGGCTGAATTAAAAAACGTAAATAATTCAAATAATGGGGAAGAAGAAAGTGAATGCAAAGGGCAATGAACCGGTACCTTTTCCAAAGGGTGACACCATGGCAGTGCCCAAAGGCTGCTCGGACTCCAGTGAAGCACACTGGACCACCAAGAGGCACTTGGAGCATCTGGCGATTTGTTATTCCAGGCAACACGCCCCAGCACCTCCCACATTCTGCAAAGGGAAATGTGGCTTCTTGTATCACAATTTACTGGTTTTGTTACATCTGACAGGATTTACAACCACAATTCGGGGCTAAAATCAAAACGAGCAAACATTTTGTCAGGATTTCACCCAATTTCTCTCTAATTCATGTGAGCAGTAGGCTTTTATGATGGCCTTAGCTAGTGACATTTCTCTGCATTTAAATGTCTGGATTTTGTGTACATGTTCTTGGCAAACACAAAAGTGTCACGGGAACCATGGCTTGTTTTATGAAGTGATCTGCTTTGGGATACTGCAACTGAGCAGAGATGAAGGAAACTACAGAGTTCTTAGAACCCCCAGCTGATGATTCACAGCATCCAAATAATGCTCCTGATTCATCCTTTATGAAAACAGCCCCATTCAGCCAGGCACTACGTGACCCTTCTTTCATGTGAAAGCTCCTGAAGGTGTTTTTTTTATGGCACAAACTCCAAATGTCTATCGATTCTCGCCAGCAAAAAAAAATTCTACCTATTTCCAGATTTTACTCTTTCTTTCCAGATGTAAGATGTCAGAGGACACAAATCACAATAAGATGCACAAATAAAGTACGAAACTTATGAAAAAAAAATTCATTTAATCTTCCAAGAAGATGCAAATCTGAGAAACATCAGTTGCCACTGAAAAAGAACTGGAAATGGATTTTCAGTCAATATACAAGTTTTGTTGCACAGTTTATAGTCCAAAGGCAGATGTTGGGGAAAAAAGCCAGTGAGTGACTACTACAACCAAAAAGAGAGTAGTGCTCACCTCCCAAATCAAACAAATACAAGAAAACATGTTTATCCAAACTTAGGGGTGAAAATTAAATATTAAGCTTACATTAATTTATGAAAACACAACCTACGCTGGTAGCCACTTGTGTAAACTTTAGTTCTGTTAGAGTTTTTTTACCAAAAAAATTGCAGAATTATACATGAATGGAATAAGTTTGCTGCAAATGACAACAGCTGATGGCTCCTGACATGCCAAAATATCCAAAGCACACAAGATCAAGAGAGGTTTTGGTTAATATAACTAAGGGAAGACCATAAGGGATTCAGATTATGTCTTATA
The DNA here is from genome assembly GCA_013398855.1 of Mohoua ochrocephala. NCBI lineage: Eukaryota > Metazoa > Chordata > Aves > Passeriformes > Acanthizidae > Mohoua > Mohoua ochrocephala. The sequence continues at coordinate 84,179 of VZTA01016319.1, read as the reverse complement.
GGTCTCTAATAAAAGAGCGTTAAATGAAATATTCCTTAATTAATTTAATTTTCAAAATATTCCAGAAAGTACAATTGCTTCTACAGCACTGCAGTGAAAGACATTTGTGGGCAGAATTCCATTTAAACACGTTCCATTTGTACTCCCAAGGTGTCTATTGCATTTTTGTGAGATTCCTAGAAGGGATTCCACACAAACCCTAAGTTTGATGTCCCAGGTGGAAAATAGCACAAAGCCTTTCCTGGAGGTCCAGTGACCTACTCAGGCCAGAAAGGGGTCATTTACACTTCCCATATCTAAGTAGTGCAGCAAACCACGTGTCTGCATCACGTGACACAAGAATGAGCATTATTCCAAACCCATCAGCTTCCAAATATTTCTTTATTGTTTTCACAACTCACAAAAGGATGATTCAAGGAGCCCTTGTCTTTGTGTTTGCTTTCAGTTCCCCTTTCCAAAAACCCAAACAACTTCCTGAATACTCAGCCAGCTCTCCCCTCTCTAGCTGCTACTGGTTTTTCCTGCAGCAGTTCTTCCTCCTTCTTCTTGTAAAGCTTTAGGAGATACTCATCAGGCTCGATTCCTGCCTCCTGTAACTCTGACATGGCTTTCTCCAGCCGGCGCAGTGTCCGGGCGCTCCGCACTTTGCGGGCAGTGATGTACAACGTGAATTCCTTGAAGCCCATCAGCTTGCAGGTATCCACCTCACAGATATTTTTAACATCTTTGGTCTTGTCCACCTGGGGGAAGAAAACTAAACCTGACATTTTTTCCAGATCTTCAACACTGACTTGGAAGTCAGTGAGCTGGTGGCTGAAGCCGATGGGATCGTTGGGCACCACGAAAGCCCCCAGGACCAGGGGCTCTGAGGACGTTCTGCTCCGCCTGGCGAGGATCACCTTGTACAGGTGGGACGGTACAGCCACGTCATCCTTTCCAATTACCTGCCAAAAGGAAAGGACTGTTACAGCTACAGATCACACAATCATAGAATTGTTTTGGTTGGAAAAGACCTTTAAAATTATCAAGTGCAATCATTAACCCAGCACTGCCAAGTCCACCACTAAACCATGTCTCGAAGCACCACATCTTCATGTTCCCTCTCTCTGGAGCCCCTCTACTTTTTATAACTACAATAACTTATATTATAACATGTAATAAAAGTTCCTGGCCTGACAGTTCCAAATCATGGAGGTTTTAATATACACTTCAAATCACCTCTAAGTTACCGTCTGTCACTTATTTTTTTCTATCTCTACTACCCACACAAGGGTAGCATTTAAAAGCTACATTACCTAAGCAGGCATTGTTTTGAGGGGACCTGGATACAAAGTACATTTAGTGACTGACTATCCTCTTGGAAGAGAGGCCTATCCAAAGAAAATGCACCTATTTCTTCCATAAATTCCCTATGATCCAACTTAAGTGCTTGTACATGTTGGTTTCCTCCTGTGTCCCTCAGACCAGGATCCAGGGATTTAATGGAGCCCCAAGAGTGGAGGATCAGGACTGCTAAAATCTCACACTCACATGCACACAGCACACACCCCACCCTGTGCCAGGGATAATCCCAAGGGAATACACCTATTGATGACAAACGTAATCTCCAGGACCCAAAAAGTTAAGTATGCATTGAATTAGGCTTTTTTTCTTTTCTTCTTCACTATTGCTGAACTGAATCTGTCATCTTAAGAGAGTATAACAGGATCTCATGTGGAAAACCTGAGTTTTGCATAACCCTTCTCTAAGTACCCTTCTCATCTCTGTGCTTTTATTCTAATTGCAACAGAAGAAAAAGACGCAGATCCCTTAAAAAAACCACAAAGGCATTTTATTCTATATATAAAATCCAGTAATTTGGTGCTGTTTCCAGGATTTGCAAAAGCAAAGACTGCTTGTTTTGATTTTTTGACATCTTTTTTTAGATACAGTTAAAATACCATTTCAGGGAAAGCAGGTATTTATCACATTAATTGAAAGTATTTTACAAACTAATCCAGTGTTATCAGCTCAGACATGCCTTGTCCACTCATATATTCAGTAAAACTCTATCACATAACAAACACTTCCTATGTACATCTTTTTCTAAGTATTCAGCCCTTCCTCAAATGAAAATGTGTTTTTAAAATTAAATTTTGCCTGTGGCTACTGAACCAAGGTTCAAGTTATTCATTCCACCAGTTAATTAAATTTCAGTTACAAATTCTTTCAGTGCTTTAAGTGTGTCCTCCACCTCTGTTGCCAGTTTTTTAAGTGAATGGTCTTTAAGTCTGGTTAGAACAAAACCAGAGGAAGTACCTCCAGGAGAAAGGGAAAACTGATAAATTTTTTTCATGTTTTGTGCAGTAACACAGTTAAAAACCTTACTCTTGTTTCTGGGAAACACGTGCTCTTAGATTTCTTTACTGTGTTCTAAAATACTTCCCTCCCTTGCCCTAAACTAGGCTATTTAATAGTTTTGCTCTAGTTCAAACTTCTTTTGTTTGTTTGTGGGGTTTTTTTTTGGGGGGGTGGGGTTTTGTGGTGGGTTGGTTTGTTTGTTTTTGTTGACGGGTATTTTTTGTTTGGTTGGGTTGGGTTTTGGGGTTTTTTTTTGGTTCTTTTTCGATTATTTGGGTTTTTTCTTACAAAAATTATCATGGTTACCTCACCAACCTTCTCCCAAGTAATACTCTGCCTAGACATCAGTCATTGAAACTGGTTAAGGAATAAATGCCTTATGCCAAATCTCCTCTCCCTTTCAATGATGACAGATGTGTTGATAGGGAAATTAGAGCTCCTGAGTGTTAAAGCACTTTGCATTTAGCATTCTGTGTGGGTGAAACCAGAGCTACAGCTCCCCAGGACCAACACCATAAATAATCAAAACTGGCTGCTGCACAGGTAATGCTAAAATGTACTAAAACCAATGCAGCAACACACTGTTGTATCTGGTGAGTTAACACTGAATTACAAAATGAATGGTGCCCAGAGTTTTAACCTATTTGAGATCAGGGACACTTGAGCTGGGGAGTACCTCCAAAATACTGGGGGTGAGAGGGAGGGAGCCAAGAAAATCCCTGAGGGAGAGAGCAAGGAGTTCTTATTTCCATATTCACCAAGGGCACCCAGTGATGACACTGCCAAAGGCAGGAGGCTGGGGCTCCTTTTTTCCCCTGGAGCAGGGAGCTTGCAGAGCCTGCACTGCAATCCCACATCGTGCACATTCCTAGGGCGGGGAGGAAGGGGAGGAAGAGGAGGAAGACGCTGTAGCCTCCTGAGAGAAGGCAGCAGTGAGGCTAAACCCCAGTCCTCAGCTTCTCCCTGGGCCAACGATTTCCTGACCTGCAGCATTCCCGTGCTTGTACGGCCTTTTCCAGGCCTCTTTGCATACTTTTCCCACTACAAACCCATGGATATGCACTAGGTCATCCTTAGCTCAGCTCCCTCCTTCTCCACTCCTCCCACACACATCCACATCCCGGCATCCTCGCTCTGGTGCATAAAAGACCAGAGGAAGGGCGAACACACAGATGGAGCTGTACAAGGATCTCCAATTAGGGGGTACATGGAATATGTAAAACAAACAGGTGAATGCGTGTGGAGCGAGCTGAGGGAACTGGGGATTGAGGCTGAGGGCTGAGTGGGTGGATAGAGAGGCTGGGGAATGAATAGAGCTGCACACAGAACAGTTAGGTACGAGATGGAAATGCTGAATGCCTGAAGTGGGTGTCAAGGGAAAACAGACCCCGTGCTTATGTAATGTTATGCAAATATATATATTCTATGCAAAATAATGCACATTTATGCATAGTATGGGCACCTAGGAAGAGAGAGAAGAAAGAGAGAGGACTAGTTCAAAATGAAGGAAGGGCTGGCCTTTTGAGAAACGTAGATCTAAATTCAACTCCACACATGCAATGGCCAGATACGTAATTTACGTACCATTTCAGTTCCATGTGAACTCTCTTTTGAGAATTTAAATAAAATTTAAGCAGTGTACAGGCTTCATACCAATTCTCTGAACAGCAGCAAACTGCTGTTCACTGAGTGCTAATGCTGTTGAAGTGGTTAAAACCATCTTCAGCCTGCCAAACTGCCAGAGTCCACAGGTGTCCTTTCCTTACTCACAACAAGCCATAAAAGTTCTACCCCCAACTAAGTCTGCTGGAGGGGAACACCATCAGGCAGTGCCTGATTTCTCTGACAGAGTAAATATGCATGACTAAGAATAAATGTCTTTTTCTGCAGTTCAACACTTATGTGAACCATGCACAGGATGCACCACCAGTAAGTTCTGCAGTGTGACCCAATGATTTCTGTTAAAAAAGGAAATGCAGCTGTGGAGCATGGCAAAGTACTTCCATCATCACTCCCTGTAATATCCCACAATTTGCTTTTTTATGGGAGCAAATAGAGAAGCTGCAAATAGAGAAGATAAATGTTTCCACAGAGTTGCCCTCCCACCAGCTCAGCTGCCAGGGAAAGAAGTAAAGTGTGACTCTGCAAAAGCGAAGTTTGGAATAGAAGCAAGAGGCAGGGAAAACAAGCTCCACAATTCCATTTCCTATTGCCACCTAGAGGATTTTCCTCCTGAACTTCAGCAGCCTCAATCACTATCCAGATCTGCACCATCCCATTTATCTCAGTGCTTTGCCTGACAGAGGCAGAGAGCATATGCTCCTATTGTAACAGGATGGAAAATGGTTCAAGATTATCCACGCACAGATGTTGACTTTGATTTGTGCCCATCTATCCACAGGCAGCAGATATCTTTCAGAAATCAAGGCCTGAAACAGCTCTCTGTCCCAGCTGGAGAAGAGCAGCAGTTTTTAAGAGTATCTGTGATTCTAACAGGAATTTTGTGCTCCAATACAAGCAAGAAAATACAGCAATGGCCTGTTGAAATCACTGCTGCCCCATATGCTGTCACACTATGCTGGTAACAGCACACAAGGCAAATTTCTGTGCAGTCCTTTGAAAAGTCTCATTTTGCTATTGCTATAAAATTTTGCTTAATCTTTCAAATTTTCAACTGCCTCACAACATGAAAAAAAAAAAAGGCAGTCAAGCTAAAAGCCTTCTTTTTATAGCATTAAATATATTTCTTTCCCATCATCATTTCGAAACCAATGTGAAATTTCAGACACTTTGCTGTCTGTATCAGTTCAATGTAAATATGTGCATTGCTCTAACTTTTTGCAGCTACTTATTCCTTTCATTTCTGTTTTGTTTCTTTGACCGAACTGGGATCTTCTAATAATGTAACATTATCATAATGTCATTTTCAGAGTAGTGTTTATTGTTTTTCTCTCGTTACTGACATTGTTACTGACATTCCACAAGTGTGTGTGAATTTGTTATTCTTCTCAAAGCCCAATTAAACATGGACAGCTGTCACGAGGACAGGCCATTAAAATGTGTGCGATTCCTGACATTTAGAGATGTTTACAGATCACTAAAACAACAAACGTGTTGGTAAGCAGTTATAATACAAACCTAAAGAGCTCACAGGGACAGATAAGGGCAGAAGTCACATTTCTTAAAACTGAGAGAATTCAGTGAGCTTTGATAAATTCATAGCCAAGTCACTGGATGGGGGTTTGTCTTATGCTTGGCTTTCCTCACAATTTTGGCCAAATCCTGTTCGTGACTGCAGTTTTTAAAATTAGAGGAAGCAAATTTGATAGTATCTGTAAAGTCCTTAAGTATCAAATAATGAGGACATTTGCTAATGGCATCTAGGGTAAGTTTAAGCATTTGGCATTAATTAATGCCACCTTTATGGTGGTCATCAGATAAATACAAGGCAGTCCCTAAAAATGTCAGCTTGGGGTTTATGAGATAGAAAACTCCATTCCTACATGAACAAGAGAAAAGAAATATAGGAAGTATAATGGCAGAACAGTTGAGAGTATAGGAGAAGAAAACAGAATGTTACTATTACTGGAAATTTTAAATACAAACCAATGTTATTAAATTTTCACTTTACACTGGTCTTGTTACAGCTTCCCAGACTGTGAAAAAATTATTTTCCTCTGCATGGGTACGGATCATTTTTAAAAGGAAGGGCTCGTGAATCCGAAAGTGGTATTTTGCCACCTAGTGACGAGAAACTGAAAATCAACCGTGCACAGAATGAGCAGAAGGGACTAACGAGCCCTTCATCAGCGAGAGCCAGCTCTGGATTGCCAATTATCCGGGATTCTCTCAGAACCTGGCACACAGAAATCACCTCAATCACGCCTTAACCACCAGCACACACCGAAGACACACAGTGACACACACGTACACACACTGTACATCCTTGCATCAGACGGTACCACTACCAAATACTTCAAAATGCCAGCTCCAGAAACTCCCTTGACACTCCTGTAGCTGTTTCTTCACTCTCTGTGAAGTTCTAACCTGAGTTTAGAAGTGAGCCAGAACTGGAAACAGAACTGTCTGAAAAGAAGCATACACAGTTCCCCGTGACAGAGTCCTTCCCCCTGCATCCGGCAGTAGCAAAATTAACATTTCCATCACATTTCTTGGTGGACAGAATTCAAGGAATCATTCCTGTCCCCCAAGCATGATACTGATCAGGTCCATCAGATCTTTCACTGCAGATATAACATCGTTCCTGCTGATGTGATCCCACGTTCGACAACCCAGAGCTTTATTATAATTTGATACTGAATCCTGTATAGAAACAGACTTTCTGGCAGTACAAAACATTCCATTTACTATCAGTGTAACTTTATTTACTCAATCATTGTGACAGCATTAACTGCCTTCACTCAAGTTCCTTCTGGGTTTGTTAGGCAGCACTGATTCTGCTGAGAGTGTTTTCCCCCAATATTTGAGAGAGCTCTGTCAGATGGCACTGAGAAGAACTGAGGGGTGTGAAGGCAGACCTAGCAACACACAAACTAGAAAACACTACAGATAAAAATCACAGTAACAATCTGCACAGCCAAGCACTCCAAAATGCAAATGTATGTACTTCAGGAAAATTTAATTTGTTATGGCTGGTCTGATTGCTATTGCCAAATCATTTGGCAATCCTAAAAAGGAAAGGAAAAAATATAAATAAGAGATGTAAAAAAAAAAGCTGTTCCTGACTACAGAGTTATGGCTTTGAAAGACAGACACCCCAACCCCTTTTCATTTTTATTTAATAAAGAGGGTGTGTATACACGTTATGTATGCAATAAACTGTATTTACATGACGACAGATTACTACTTCCACAGAATCCACATAGGTCACTTAAAAATGAATCCACCACAGTCCTTAACACCCCTTTTCCTGTAACAGCGAAACCTTCAGGATGGGTACGGTGCTAAATAAAAGCAATCCCAATTAATCTACCCCACACCTTCAGTGTCTCTTCTCCTCCCATCTTAACCCAGTGTCTATTCCATTCATTTGCACCTCACATCTACATTTCGGGCTGACAGAGCTCTGGTGGTTTAAACCAGCTGATCTAAGACTGAGCCCTTTGCACAAAGTTTATGGGACTCTATAATGGATCTACATCCAGTAGTTACCTCTGTAGCCTTGGGATCACTTGGAGCAACGAACAAACAAGTAACAGTTCCCAGGTTTATTTCCTCCTTCAACAAGGATTCCTTCCCCTACAGTATCTTAGTAGGAGACAACCTCTACTAGTTCTGAAAGTTAACTGGGCAAAACCATAAAGTACCATCTTATGTTTGAGAGGTGCAATTTGTTTCCCAGTTATCTGCCACAGACACAGACAACAACTGTATCTTCTGGAATGGTTATCGTGCCTCTCTGGCCCAGCCTGGTCATGCAATTTAGGAAATTAAACAGCAAACACGATTCCAGTATGAACCTCGTGCATCAGTAAAAAGTACATTCAAATGTCTTTTTCAAACAACAAACACAATGTTATCTAAACTGTATTTTCATTTGCCAGCCGCAGCTGATTCTTCTTAAATTAGCATTCACTATGATGGCATTGGGAATGGGGAGGGTGGAACACTGAGCATGGTGTAGTTAATTATTGCAAAATTTGTATTTCAAACTCCAAATCTGCTGACAGAGGAAAATCACTAAAGTGACAGTCACTGGAGAGCAGCAATGTATGAAACAAGACAATGTCATTTTGATTTGATCTGGACAAAGATGAAAAACCTGCATCTGCCTCTCCAATGACACAGAACAGATTTTTCCTGTTGGCATTCTATTCTACATATATTCTCAAAATATGTTTTTCAGATACCAAGCACGGTCATCAATCTCCTCTTTGCAATAAAATTCTCCGCTGGAGACAGATGAAATGACAGAACATATCTGAGGATATCACAAGTTCAGCCAATAGACAGAACAATGCTGGCATCTAAGGAGTTCAAGGTTAATTCCCTTTCTGGAATTAAAGAGCAAATGGTACCAGAGTCCAAGCAGGAACTGGGAACAAAGCCATGACCAATGCTCTGTTTCTCCTCTATAGTGATCTAAAAATAACCTTTTTGGATGTCTGATGAGAAAAACACCAGCATGTAAAACCATGGATACATATTTCACCACTCCTTTAGCCAAAAACAAGGAAACGAAGATTGAAGAGAGGATCTGAAACAAATCAATGCAGACACATTCACTGGAGCACTTCTGTGTTTCTTCTTTTTCTCCTTTTCACAGTTCTAGTCTGAGAACAAAAACATCAGAGGGGAGCTGAGCCTTAAGAGTGGCATTGGCAGATTACAGGTTGTGAGTTTCAGCACTCTCGTGTGTACTGCAGCACTTCTCCTTGAACAGCACAGACAAAGGAAAGGACATCTTCTCACATCAGCTTCTCATGCCCAAACAATGAGGACTAAAACCCCTTTCAGTTTGAAGTCATTTGTGTGAACTTAGCAGAGTTCACTCTGAAAGACAGCTAAGAGATACCTTCCCTTCACAACCCTCAGTGTTCTTCCTTTGGGGGCAGAATCCCAGACTACCAAAATCAATGGCAATGACTGCAATTACATCCAAGGTGTCTGTTTGAAAAGAACTTCTCTCCCGTGCTTTGACAGGTTGTGTTCCCTCCTCTAACTGTATGTGTTGATAAAAGAAAGAAAAAAACAAACAAAAAAACCCCCAACACACCACTCTACTCTGAAATCTCACTCCTCAAAGTACAGCTGCAATGCAATGCACAAAAACTTAAGCCATGAAGAGATTTCAAAACTTAAAAAAAGCCAACATTCTCAGCCTGTATTTATTTAGAGGACTCAAATCAAACAATTTAATATTTTAAACAAACAAACAAAAAACCCAGAAAATCATTATCTTACTATTCCCACCTGGAGACAGCATTATCTGTACTTAAAAAAGAATCAATTTACATAATGAATGTCACTGTAGGAAGCTGAGTAAAAGGATTTATGAATGTGAACAAGTGGTGACACACGAACACGAACACCATCATTGCACCGGTTTCCATTTCACACTGAACTTCACTGCAGTTCACAGTAAGACCAAAACTGGTCAAACATTCCTAAAAGACCTGTGCTGTCATCAAACCCAAAGATGATGAAGACAAAAGGTGAGAACTGAAGGAGATGACAATCACAGCAGCATGGGCATTTTGTGCCACTATTATTTCACCACGGTATTCGAGTATCGAGTTATTTTGAATAAAGCCAGTAAGATGCAGTGTCTGCTCTGATTTTTACCTGTGGAATACTAAAATTTACATTTCAAAACCAAGACTGAGAATGACAATCATTTTTCAGAAAATGCAATCTTCCTCTTCTAAGTAAACACTTTCTCTAGAGAAGAACGAGAAAAAGATGAGCAAGATTAAAGCGAAGCTGTTGGTAGATGCAGTTGATAGATGATTCAACTTTTTCCTGGAAATGATTTCCACTTATAAGATGTTCCAAGTCAGCTCAGAATTTTTAATTCTTTGCTATGCAAGATGAATATATATTTTGAAGGATGAAAAATAAATGCAATATCCTGACAGCTACAAGGAAGCAAATCCCAGCAAGCTGTGTGCAAGCCTGGAGAACTCTGTGCCCTTCTGAGTGACAGTAAGCCAAATGCTCAGTTGAAGATTGTTGAAAGGGAACATCTCCCTCCTGCTCCCAGCTATGTGCTCTTGGACATCTCATGCTGTCACCAGGAAGCACTGGACTACTCCGTGTGCTGCCTCAATCTTTCTATGGCAGTACAAAGCAAGCCCAGTAAACCCAGGATGGATGGTTTTCTATTGCACTGGGTAATTAAGCATTTTGTGGCAGGATCTGACAGTCATCAGTGCTGGCAGACAAGAGCAAGGCAGAGAAAGGCCTGGAAAGTAGAAGGGGCAATGGTGAAGTGAGCACCTTTGGGTGGCACAGGATGATTTCCAATCTAAAGCTGCTTTTGCCACTGCTAACTTATCATCTGGCATTGGTCATATCCCTTAACCATGGCTTATTTATCCACTTGAAAATGAGCACAGTCTGCACTTGCCTCACAAAGACGTAGTGAGAGCTGAAGGTTGGAACTGCCATGAAACATGAAGAAGAAAACTTATTACTACTGCACTTTCATATGCATAACTCCCCCCAAAAATAACAAACCCAAACCCAAAGCTGTGATTTTGTGACAGTCAAGGTTTGACATGTGTGGCTGGGGACACAAGGGACAGTTTTTGAAGAAGTAAAAGGTAAAAGCAAACAGGAAAAATCACATTCTATCATGACTGAGTTCCAAGTTCCATCAAGTGGAAATCAGCTGTGTATTTATAAAGGAGAAACAGTGCCTAACTCTTACTGCTAAACAAGCCAGTGTTGAAAGCTGAGCATCTCTCTCTTTTGTGTCTCTCATCCCTCTGAAATACGGGGTTGTGTTGGCAAGCTCATTCATTGCTCCTCAGAGAACTAGTTGGAAGCTGAATCACTCACAAGCTGAAGCTGCAGTTAATCCGACTACTTATTTTCAAGGAAAAGTGTTTCTTCAAGAGGAGCAAAATGCAGCATTTATTATTTTCATTATGCCAGCTTTCATCTGCAACTGAAAATAACAATAATATCTCACTGCAGTGGGGGCAGAAGGTAACACTCCCTTGAATAACTTACTATGCTCAAACCTTACAGGCGTCTAAACACAAGCCTACGAGGAGTAAGTCTGGGTAAGCAGTAATAAATTCACCTCTCAACTTGACAGCCTGTCCCATCTGTCTGTCAGTGATGGTTTCTACAGACTGTGCATGATCAATCCTAAATCTTCAGAGTATCTTCAGCAGGTAATAAAAATAGGGGGCTAAAAGAAGGGGAGTATCAGTATCACTGACCCACGATTACACAGCACTGGAGTGAAGTCTTCCAAGTGACTCTGGCATGCTCAGAATCTCAGTTGCAAGGCTTCATCCAAGTGATGCCTATGGTGTAGCAGCACACAACTGTTAGTTGGAGTACAGGCACTCCAATATCCTGTAGAGTTTTGAGAGACCCATACTACCTTTGTATTGCACTGTTTCTAAAGCACATGAAGAAACTGACTGAATAGATGCCTGTGCATTAGCAAACCCCGCTGACTCTCTGCTTAGATAAACAGTTCTACTGTAGACTGTGGACATGAAATAGATCTCTGTAAATAAACAAATTATTTTTAAATTATCCTTTTTCACGTATAGGCAAGACGTAACATTTCTGCTCACCTCGTCCCAACAAATATTGCACATTTTATACATTTTGCCACACTAAGATACGCGACTTTTGTTTTATCAAGTAATGATATCAATTTTAAACAAATAATTACTACTGCACTATTATCCCAGCAACATATATACATACCTGGTAAGTAACACTCTTCTTTCCATCACCATTTGTTTGAGGCAAGGTAAGAGGTCCAGAAACTACCCAAACATCTTCAAATCTCTCAGTCAATTCCCGACAATACATTTCCATCCTGGAACACATTTGTCAGATAGGGAAAAGTCAGCTGGGAAGATTCAATCTTTGAGACATACCGTGAAGCAAAGGGTGAACCACCGACAGGGAGCATTTTTCCAGACTCATCTGAGTGATTCACAAGCCAAAGAAGGTAAAATGTAGGCCCAAGTCCTGCTTCCCATTTGTCCTCTGTAAATAAGGTTCATTTATTTACAGATAGACCTGTGTTACTGCACACATCTGAAAATGGTTTCTGCAGCCTTACCACATGTCTGAATAGCTGAGTTCTCTACTTACTCCCACACTTGACACTAGAAATATACTGTTGATGGTCACTTGGGATTAGTAAAATAGAATTGTTCTAAACAGCAAGTTGAGGCATTTTTACTTTGAAAGGTTTCATCAAATTATTGGATTTGTATGTTTCTCCCCAAGGAATCAAAGTCCTGCAACACAGTTCTTTCTGTAGCTCAAAGTACTGAGCAAAGTTTCTGTGTGCCATTCCCACTAACTCTACCTTTTTTTTTACAGATATAAAACTGTTCAAAAATACGACCATATTTTTGCTTTTTAAACTGATTCAGTTTACGGCATATAATATTTCTCAAATAAGAAGGTTTCTGGACCACAGCTATTCTACATAAAACAGAAGATTAACAAGGCCAGGTTGGATGGGGCTTTGAGCAATCTGATCCAGGGGAAGGTGTCCCTGCCCATGGCAGGAGGGTTGGAACTAGGTGATCTTTAAGATCCCTTTCAATCAAACCATTCTATAATTCTATGATTATAGCCCATCTTTGATCTAACACTCAACTGCTACAGAAATCACACAGAGTGAGGACCCATTGCTCCTCTACAAACGTAAGAGTTGCACTTCTCACAAACAGACAAATCAGACAGATTATCCCAGCTAACCTGGCTGCCACTGAAGGAGGGAGGTTTCACTCCCTTGTCTGTCTCACTCCTGTTCCTCACACCTCTCCCTTGGGCCACTTGAGCATTCTTCATCTGTCAACAACCCTGAACAAAACCAGTATTTTTTTTTTTTGTGCTGGGTTAGTGAGTTAAATCAGCAAGAAATGAGCCACACAAATGAGAAGGAGCGAGAAGGAGCCTTTTCTTCATGGGATACACCAAAGCATTGACTACAAGTGAATTCTTTTCCTGCTGTCATCAGCTTTGCTTCCAAGCAGCAACACATGTGAAACATGGTATCCTTAAAAATATTTATTATTAAAGAAATGACTGACAAAAAAAGTGGCATCGCTGCCTTGTTCATGCATTTAAACTCTGGGAACGGGGTGCTGTGGTTGGGAAAAAGTGGCAGTAATTGCTTAAATTGCAGGGCTCATAGTACCAGAGGAAATTTTCAAACACTCCCCACGATTTCCTGATTAGGCAGAGATCCTCCTTAAGGGAAATGAAGAGGGTTTCCCTACCTTGAATCGGTACAAATGCCTAGCTTTGGTGTAAGTTAAATTTATGTTCAAACACTTGAGTTATTAAAATATGAAAAAAAAACCCCTCTTAAAATGTTATAGCATTTTATTTGTCTATAAACCAGTATAACCTTACTGAATGGCTCATCTGATTTTACACACATTCTTGTAAAACAGGAAGGCAGTGTGCAGATGAATGATGATGCATTTTTGATGGACTTTTATTACAACACTGTACATGATTTTGCTGACCTTCCCCTGAGTGAACCTTGAGAAATCTATCATTTTCCCCTCCTCTTTCTGAGCCTTCACATTTTGTAAGTCTTATGCAAGAAGCACTGGACGAATGCTACTTTTACTATGTTCTCTGCTCAAAGGAAGGAAAGAATAAAAATCTTACATGAAGCAAGTTTAAATTTATCAACCACTCTACCTCAAAGGCAATCCAGTCAGCACTCCCAAGTGACAGAGTGAGTGACTGCCTGACTGCTCCTTGGGAGCCAGGACCTGAAGGAACACCTCACACCTGAAGCAGTGACGACTCGGTGGGGAGCGCTCAGTTCTCCGATTCAAAGGGAAACAACATCCACACACAGACACGGGAACACACTCACACTGCAAGTGCTTCTTTGAGGGAGATCTAAACCCTCTCCTTGCCTCTGCTGGAACTTCCTTAAGGACAGATATGTTAAGCCTGGTACTTTTACCCCACATCAGCCAGAAGAAATAATTTTATCTAAATAAATGTCCTCGACAGATTGATTGAATAAAAAACTACAGCAGTCACTACACTGTTCTTTCACTGAAAGGACTGAGCTGCCTTTCATTTCAGAGAAAGCTCCTAGGACCTCTACAGGTAGCCTATAAACTGCTGTAGAACAGCTGATGTGAAGAAGCTTTATAAATAAAGCATTTTTGATTGATGCTGCTGCCTGGTATTTTTCACTCAGTTTACTTACAAGTAATTTCTCACCTGTTCCAAAACCCAGCATTATTTTCATAATTCTGAGGCACGATGTTAGACAGATAAAACGTTTCAGCCATAGCTCTCTGCATAGAGAAAGAAAACAGTATCATTTCACTGAAACATTTACAAGCTGAGAACACATTTTAGCAGTTTTTGGATCAGAATCCCATTTCTAGTTTAGTTTCAACATTTATTAACACAGAAAATCAGATAAAACCTAAGTCAGAACACCTACAAAATTGTTTTGGATTAAGAGGTACATAACTGAGGTGAAACCTCGCAAAGTTGTCTACTTTTTTTTTTTTTTCCTGGCAGAAACAGCACGAGAATGTCCAATTCAAGCAGCACAGGAATTACTATGTCACCCAGTGTCAGTTTGGTAATGTCTTTGAAAGCAACTAGTCATTTTTCATTTTGAACGGGAAGGACACTTTCAAACACGCTTTTCATTTATTTGACTGCTTAATGGCTAACTTTTTCTTTCCTTTACAAGAAAAAGTTTTATTAAACATACTCATCAATAACGTACAGGAAATGAAATTATTTATGAGACCATTAATGGTCAAACACTCATATATCTGCTTAATTTCATCTTGTAAAAGTATCATAAACATCTCTGAACAGAAGCTCACAAACCTCCAGAAGTGAAGGACCTGGTGCTAAAACACTACGCAATTGCAGGGAAATACAGAGGAAAAAAATTCCAAGATCTTAATGCAGAATTTTCACAGGTCCTGTATTTGTCAGTATTTTTCACATATTACTTCTGCAAAGCGAAGGGACTGACAGAACTCTTTAAGATAATGAGCAAACACTACCTCCACTAATTACACTGTGAAATTAAGTTTTTATAACCCTACATTTGAAAGACTGTATCATCTCACTGCATTCCAAGCCAGGTCCGGGATCTCTGTGCACAGGGAGCTCACCAGCAAAAATTCCCCAGATATCACAAATAAATAACAACAAAGACACTTCCAATAGAAACAAAACTACTGATTCTTTCATTTACCACATGCCACTGCGCTGTCTCTCCACCCCACTGAATACTACTCTGCCTGGAAGAAATACAAATTCAAACTGCTTCTTAACTAACAAATTGCTGCATTAGGCACATTTCACAAGAGGATCCAATAAATTCAAGGCTGCTTTGTAAGTCAGCCAAGGCATTAAGGCATGCTTCTCTTACAGCTTGAATAAATGGCAGGTGAAGACATTTTATAGACTGAAAGAACTATGGCAAAAGGGTCTAATTTACCTCATACACATTGCAAGAAAGGAAAGAGCCTTTTAAATCATCCAGGCAATCCCCTTGCCAATACAGAACAGTACTTAACAGCATCTTTGCTTTGCCCAATCTAGCCTTAAATATCTCAGCAGCTGTTGGCCAGAATGACATCATTGTCCCTGTCTCCCTCTGACTGAGCTTTGAAGACTCTGAGGGTTTTCTTGGTGAAGGTTATCATCTTCGTTTCACGGGAAGACAATCTGACACGTAAGAGGCTGAGAAGACTTGCTTAACACCACGCTGTTCAAGACACCATCTCTGCCAAACAAGCTGATCTAGGTGTGATGTAATTAAGAGAGGTATGTCATCAGGGCATGCACCTGATTTAGATGCCTGAGGCAGACTGTGAGAGCATCCTACACGGCTCAGTCAGGAATAGACCTTGTAACTCCAATTTTGGCTCTGTGCATCAATAATGACATCATGTTCCACTTCAAAACAAACTGCAAAAGGAACATTGCACATTACTTCTAAGGGTCTTTTGACCCTTTCCAACTGATAAAACGCAAATTAAAAGGGTGGGAGAAAAAAATCCTACTGTTGAAAATTTGTTATCTCCTGCTGGTGCCATGTGTCCTCGTGACCATCCACTGCCAAGGTAGTCTTCATTCACAGCACTGAACATCAGAGGGATGTTGGGATCTGGTCTGAATTTACAGTGCCTTCGATCTGCATCACCTGAAGAATAACACACTAAATGGTCAGCTTATCATGAAACCATCATAAACACAAGACAAAAAGATCTAATACTGTCAGGTCTTGCCAAACGACCCATGCTTAAGGACTCAACACATTAATCTGAATTCTGTACATCTCATTTACATGTAATGCCAATCTCTTTCTGCCATGTGTTTTAAATATTCAAGTTCTTACTTACCAATAAAATACATGGTTTTTTGCATCTTGGCCTTTCAACCTTCCCCGAACAACACAGGTATGCCTCACTTCTCAATTCGAGTAGCTACAGACATAAATCAGAACCGAATGCCTCAAGATGCTTAATTTCAACTTGCAGGTTAGTTGTATCTGATTATTTGGAAAACATTTTAACAATTCAGCCATTAAGACCCACTTGAAAGAAAGCCTGAAATTACTGTTTTCTTCTCAGAAAGAAGTGGGATCAATGAGGCTACTTAGGGGCCGGCCATAATGTTTTCAAGATCATGCTTTTAATTTTGAAAGGTAATTTGAAGACAGTGATTAAGATATATTTAGAGAGCTATTGCTTTCATAAAACATTTCACAATTACATGGTTACCTCCATTACTAATAATCTGCCTTATAAAAACTGAACTAATGCTATAAACCTAATTTACAACGACTGTATACCACTCATATTTCATTCACCACCGACAGCAAAAAATCACTGAGCCTCTGTCTTGCATAAAGAACAGGGGAGAGAGAATGAGATAAAGCACATCGGGAACTCTGACAGAACTGCATCAGAGTAAATAATGGCTGCAGTGAGGAGGTAATGCCCTGTCCAGCTCCGAACAACTGTTGATGCCCTTTGCTCAGTTTTTATCTCACAAATGGACATTTTCCTCCCGTTCCAAGCAAATCTCTACAATCTGTACCTCAAAAGTTCTGGCTATCACTGGCATTGACTCCACTGACACAAACTGGACCCCAGAACTAACTCCACTAGCTAAGGAAGCAGGAGCCATTTTTATGCACTCGAGCAACTTTGCAGGTCCAAATCAAGTAAGGAAAGGTTAATTTTTATTGTTTCATCTTCTCTCCATTCGTGTTATAAAAAGGTAAGTTAAGCTTCCCTCCCAGAGATCACTATAGGATTTTACTCCCCTGCCTGCTCCAGGGTGCACCTTCTGTGAGGAGCAACACCCATTCAGGGCACCACAGATGTAAGGAAATAAACAACTACATACCCAGCATCTTTTGTTTTGAAATGTGTTCAATCACCCATCTAGGCACCCGTTTTGCCTGGTCATAGGACAGTGCATGATTTGTGTAACATCTGGTCTCTGTTCCAGCCTCAGGAAATCCATATCTTTCCAGAACAGCCTCTTCTATCGGTTCTAAGGAAAAAAATAAACAGAAAGCCGTGCAAAGATGAAATGTGATCATAAGCAAGACAATAAGAAAAACATCTCAGTGGGTGTAAACCTACAGTATAGGGAATTACTTGAGGTTACTGCCACAATTAAGACCTAAAAAATATCAAGAGAGCTATACAGTGAAACGCTCATCTGCCAAAATAGTTGTGGCTCTCATCATATTTTAACATGAGGATCTCAGCTCCAGAACTAACTCACCTACTCTAATGCCTATAGAAAGCAGAAAAAAAAAAGCTATCAGATATTTTCCTTCTAGAGAAGAAAAGCTATCAGATATTTAGGGACAAATCAAGCAAAAAGGAGTTACAGACACAGGAGATCAACACATACATTTCATCCTTTGGAGCTAGAAATCGAACTCCTCACAAACTGAGATTTACAAATTGGGCACAAGCAAGTCCTGCCCTCACTGGGAACGCTTATACTCTGCTGAATGAATAAAAGCTTCGCTGAATTTTCGGGTTTTTTGCAAGCAATAATTTTCTCTCATGAGGGAATATTTACATCCATTTTACTGTCTTGTTCATTCTCCAGCCATCTGTCCAACAGCAACTCATGTTTTTAGAGCCATTCTTCCTCTGCTTTCCAACAATCCGGTACCTTTAAAGCCTTGAGGCTGCGGAGAAAACCATTCACTCCCTCAGGTGCCCCGAACATCTCTCCCCACACCTGAACCCCACCAGACCCCAGATTCGATAAACGACCTTCGGCTCATCCAGGGCAGCAACAGCTGAAATTTAGTTATGATCTGACCCGAAATGTGTGTTTAAAACTAAACACGCATTCCTCTCCTGCCGAGAGCAGGTGCAAAGGGAAGCGCTTTCAATTACAAG
The DNA here is from genome assembly GCA_013398855.1 of Mohoua ochrocephala. Classification (NCBI taxonomy): domain Eukaryota; kingdom Metazoa; phylum Chordata; class Aves; order Passeriformes; family Acanthizidae; genus Mohoua; species Mohoua ochrocephala. The sequence continues at coordinate 65,721 of VZTA01016319.1, read as the reverse complement.
TTACAGCCCAGCATCCCCAAATAATCTCCTCCCCCCTCAGCCCGGCGCAGGTACTGGGGGAACCTCCCGATCTCCCGGCAGTCTTTGGGCACGCCGGGAAGGGAGGAAGGACGGAAAAAGCTCTTCTGAGAGGAGGGAGAGGGTTCAGGGACAGAAGCGGCTGTGGGGAGCGGGGCTGCGGGACTCCGAACCGCGCTGAGCCGGCCGCTCCCGCCT